>JAJOZX010002456.1:480000-677278 GCA_023014485.1 Bathynomus jamesi
GAGACCGCTCATTTTTTTAACTGATATAAACTGAGGATGCTACTCTCGTGATTCATTGATTGACTGATACTCGTCGCGGGAGGTGGCACTGTTTCTGACTCATCATGACACGTTTCATTCATCCTTGCAGCTCACAGTGCTGTAAATCGGAGCTATCCCTCTTTGATATGCCTCCAACTCAAGTTTCTATTGAGTACAGTGACTTTATTACAATTAACCCTTTAAACACGATTAGCTCGCCCAGTGCCCCTATAGAGTTCGTGATACCCAGCTCAGGCCCTTACCTTTTTGACCCAAGCTGTATGGAGCTGTACGCCAAACTTCGCATAGCTCATTCTGACGGAACGGACTGCGATGATAATTATGCTGCATACCCCGAAACAAACTTTCTGCACACCATATTTGTTCAGCGTGACGTATATTTAAATCAGACTAACATCTCAGCAGGCACTGGCTACTATCACCTACGAGCATATCTGGAAAACGTCCTCAACTTTTCAAAAGAAGCAAAGGACACCTTTCTATCCGCTGAGGGCTATTACCACACTAAAGATGAAGATGGAATAAAGGAAAAATTTAAAAATTCTAAAAAAAAGATATATGAATGCTTTGGACGCTTGCACACAGACTTTGCATTCCAGGAGAAGTTACTTATGAACGGTGTTGATATGAAATTGAAACTTACACGTACAAGTCCCGAGATCTGTATAAACCTGGACGCTGCCCAAGAACAAGGCGCGAAAGTTCATCATGTCATGGAGACCTATTTGCGTATACGCCGAGTGAAATTAAGTTCCGCGAAACATATAGAAATTGAGAAAGAGCTGGTACACGCCACAGTGAAATACCCAATTAATAGGGTACAGATCAAAATGTATACGATTCCTACAGGATTGGTATCGAAGCAGATAGAAAACATCGCTCTTGGTGTTCTGCCTAAAAGAGTTCTGATCGGTCTACAAGATCATTCCACGGCAAATGGAGATTATAAAAAGAGTGCATTGAAATTTGAGAATTTTGGGCTTAAAAATATTACATTATATGTCGACGGCGTCGCGCTGGGTGGGACTTTGAATATGGACTATTCGACAGATGCTGTGTTCCCACTCTGTGCGAGGGCTTACAGCGGTTTGGCACATAACACAGGAGCGTGTGATGAACTAGGAATCGATATAACGCAGAAAGAATTTGTGGAACAGTTTAACATTTATTCATTTGACCTTACGCCTGACTTAACTGGGGATAAACACCCATTTAAACGCCCAGCAGACCGGTACGGTGGCAGTACGTTTGAAATTCGCCAAACCTACAAACACGCATTTAAGTGCGCTCGTGTATCTAGAAACACAGGCCCTAATAGAGCTGGAACCTCTCCGGAATATAAACACAGATTTTTAAAATGGACGCAAATACCCTCAAGAGAGTGGTGAAAAGTGACTGTTTCGCGCATTCCAAATTTATCGGGGGTTTTGCAAAGAATGAAATATTGATGCCACCTAGCACGAGAAGCTGGCACGGTGCCATCGTTAACACCGACATTGTGGGTGGCGAGGGAATTCACTGGTTTGCTATTTATTTTAAAACTAAGGAAATAATGTATTGTTTCGATTCACTCGGTCTCTCGCCATGTCACGACTCGAAAATCGTAAATTTTATCGCGCAATTACGTGTGCCTGAGGTAATTTGGGCCCCATATCAACTTCAAAGTTTTTATAACGAGACCTGTGGGTTATATTGTATATTGTTTCTCTTGCATGTCTCGCGGGAAGGGATTTATGAATTATTTAAATTTATTCGATTTGTGACACAAATATCAACGATAAATATGTATGCAGACAGATAAAAAAAATTCCCACACCCCCTGTAAGCCCTATATTGTGTAAATCTGTATATATATTTGTAGCAATTAAGAATTGGGGCCGCCCTTTTTGTACATGTTTAATAAATGAAAATAATATTGTTTTTGTTAATATCCTAAAAAGTACTTACATAACCTCGTCGATGAGCACGCACTCGCTTGACCGGATGTGTGACAATACCATGACATCTGGCCCACTAACTGTTGTGGAGACCACCTCATTTGCCACCCTTTCTCCAAAAGTTTTTATAATCTCTTCTAACTCCGTTTCGCTCCTGTAAAATAAAGAGAAAATTATTTAAAAAACGAATGCACTTCTTAAAACTAGCTTTACAAGAAATATAAACAAGCCGTGTGTGTGTATATATATATATATATATATATATATATATATATATATATATATCCGAAATAACGATGAAGGAAGCAGAGAATAACTAAAAATGTTTTACAACTATAGCTGCCATTTATAAGTTATTTCCGATTGAAGCGTTATAAACGAGAAAAGAGCCGGTTAAATCAATGAGCATAATTTACCTTGTAGAAAAGTCTACCTACTTTTAAAATACTATACGGGTCAAAACATTCACATTAGTTCGTCTGCAAATTCGGGATCGCTTGGCTGACTATAATTCAATACTGTAACCTCTGCACCGCTGGGCGGACTGTTCGGCGAAGCACTCGTTCTCCTTTTGCCAGAAGTGTTCATGTCATGACCGGGTGCCCTGTAATTAAAATAGATGCATGAAGCTGGTTGCCGCTAAAAGTAATGTATATGGCGGCAAATATATATACTGAAATAGTGGGGATGGAAACAGCTAATAATTGAAAATATCGTAGCAATAATTTTATGCTGTAGAAAACTCAGAGCAAAAGGCTATTAGAATGTCGAATTAAAACGCGAAGCAATACAAGCTAATTTTCAATGCTTGTAAACGAACGGTGTTCAGTTTATGTTAGGTTATATTATAAACGCGGAAAGATCCGGTTAAATCAATGAGCATAAATTATCTTGTGGAAAATCTACTCCAGAACAAGAAGTGGAATTAGACAGCCAATTATAATTGAGAAGTAACACAAAGCAATTTTCCAAGCGGTTAATATGACATTTCGTCAATGTTTACGTGCTATATATATATATATATATATATATATATATATATATATATATATATCAGAGAATGAAAATCCAATTTGAAAACGCGCTTATTTCAATTTGCCTATAAATAAACACTTACAGCACCTCCTCCTCTATGATCCGGCACTCATCACCTTGTCCCGACACCACGACGTCTGAATCATGGGGATGGATGGGGGGGGCCGCCATTTCGTCAAAAGTCGCTATAATGAGTCCTAACTCGGATTCACTCCTGCAGGTAAAATAAATGTCATGAAGCTGGCTGCGAACAACACGTTTCGGGAAAAAGTATTAATCAAAACTAATAAATAAATGAGATTTGTTTGCGTTGAGAGAACCTGTCCACGGTTAGGTTAAATTGAAATTATTTCGCAGTAATTTGACGAGAAATACACACATGAACACAGATTTAAAATTAAAAACTGTCGAGAGCTGATATATATATATATTATATATATATATATGAATATATGGGACACAAACATTAATTAAACACGACTTCCAAAAGACTTATTACAACGTTAAAAATTACTTACATTTCACAGGGTTCTTGAATGAGGGTTTGAACTGCGCTCAATTAATTTCATCAAAGTTCTGTGACGAGAAAAGTCTGTTCTGGTCTATTGCATTAAATAATAAGCATGTGGCTTGGTTGTAATAATCGTTATCACCAATAAGGTCAGGTGATTCGTAAAGCTCAGCCATGATTCGTATGTTACAATAAGTAGCGTGAAACTGACTCTAAGCGACGAAGTACCCCATTTATAAGGGGTACACCCCCTGCGTACAAGCGGAGAGCCTTGTTTCCTATTGGAGCACTGAATGAATAGGGGTGTTGTTTTAGGACTTGTGGCGGTCATTTTCGGCCAATCGAGAGCATATCACCTTTTCAAAGACAATCATTGGTTGTCCCACGAAAGGTAGAGCGTGGTTTAGGCATATGCATGTTGAAAAACAAGTCTTTCAAGTATTTCTGGACGGTGATTTGCACACCGCCGTCAAAACCTGGGTGGAGCTTCATACCCTTTGTAGGAAATACTCGATCAAATGGGTATACCGGAATCTCGAAAAAAAAATTTATTTCCACAATGATCTCACCTGTATCGGTCTACTGTATGTTGGGGTCCTCAACAATGAACTCTTTTCGGTGAGATGATGTGAAAGCGTGAGCAATTATTCCCTGACGAGATGTATTTCTGATTCGGTTTCACACTGTAGGTCTAGCATGGTGTGAAAACCTTAATCTTTGTCAAAATGAGAAAATCGGCGAGATGTTGTGAAAGTGAGCAATCATTCCCTGACGAGATGTATTTCTGATTCGGTTTCCACGTTAAACTGTAGGTCTAGTGCTGTGTGAAACGGAAACTGGTGTTTCAGTCTTCTATTGGCTGATGAATTAAATACATTGCGCTACCTGGCAACTCAGCCTTCTATTGGCTGATGAATTAAATACATGGCGCTATTTGGCAACTCAGCCAACTGGCTGTTTGGGAATCTATAAAAGGCGGTGTATGGCAGAAGACTCCCATAAGAGCTCGGGCAGCCGCCCGAGCAAGGACCTCTGGTCCTTTCTTTTTATGGCCCTTTGTGTGGTGAGAAAACCTTATCTCCCATAGAGGCCTCTTACGTTAGGTATACCCCTTTGGGGGTTCAGCTTGGGGAGAACTCCGCCTCCAAGTTGCATACCCCCTTTCTCTCTTCCTCTCTTGCTATCTCTTCTTTTCTGCCCCTTTCGTGGGAATAGCTTGGGGGAGAACTTCGCCTCCAAGTTGCATGCCCCTGCAATCCCATTTTGGGGTTGGCAACAAAGGCCGGTACTCTCTCTCTCTCTTTTTTTCTTTTTTTTGCTACAAAAGGGGAATGGGGGCGGGGCTTAGCACCAAAGGGGGGACACTCTTGCAACATTACGTAACATTTTGCAATTGCATTGCACTCTCCCTTTTTGACACTATACTACTAACCTATCCAATTATCAAGGGCGTACAGTTGATCTATTAGTAAATAGTAAATACTATTCCAGAAACAATGTTATAATTAATAATAGATCAACTGTACGACCTTGATAATTTGTTAGGTTAAGTCGTGATATTTTAATTAGTTTTAACGAAAAATATTCTGTCAAAATTGGTGGGGGGAGATAACCTACAAGTACCAAATATAAATATAATTAAATATAAGGTTTTCCATAGAAAATTTTAGAAGTTCTTTCAGCTGACCTCTATTAAAACCCTGAACTGCATCAGTGTTACTAAAAAGGTTATCATCAATACGGAAATCAATAGTTTCTGCAACAGGTACATTCGTAAATAAAGATTTTACATCAAAGCTAGCAATTGTGTGCGAATTATTGTTTAACGTCGTAATTTCTGTAACGAAAGAAAATGAATATAAATTATAAATGTATGTATATAAATTATAAGTAATAACATGGGGATCAGGAAATTTTATAAATTATAACTGAAAGTTTCTATCGGCCATAAAATTGGTCTAAATGGACAATTAGGTTTGTGTATTCATATATAATAATTGCGTTAGATCTAGAAGCAAATAATTTGGAAAAAACTGTGTCCAAGATTACATTATTAGATAAGTTTTCTAAGATACCTATTAGTTTTATCTTTTTGTTTCGGGATTAAAGTAAAAATGTTACCAGTTACTTTGGAAAACATAATTACATCATTTACAATATCTAACACTTTACTGACATAAACATTTATATCCAAAAGGACACCAATGACTTGTCCGAGGACACATTTCTTAGACTTTGAAACTCTTCCGCTTCCATATTAGGTCTATTGCAGAAAGGGTTAAAAGCATAAAATGAAGTTAAAACTAAATTAGGGAAACTTTTAGATGAAAAGTTAAAACCTTTACCATGTGGTTCAAAGTATGAATTTTTAAAAAGATCCTTCAGAAATAACTCAAAGTTAAGAAAATTATCGTAAAAGTTAAACTTTTTTCAGGCCTTCACAAAGAGCAGATTTTTCAATATAATTTTGAGGATTTTAGAAGATTAATTGAAAATAAGATAATTAGCTGCTAGATTATTAACTGCATTTATCCTTATATATTTACCAGTATGAGTGTAATCACTGTATGGGGTCATAAAATGGTAAAACTAAAAGACACCTAAAATCCCATACTTACGAACACCTCGGTAAATCTACCTGTACAAATTTACCTCTTGGTAAACCATCTAACCTTACTTACGCAACCATGCACATAATAATAATAACCACCATTTTCTCAGTCTAATTTCACCATATTTGCTGCTGGGAACGCTGACCTTAAGCTTAAAATTATGGAATTGTTATTTTATTTAGAAATTGAAACCAGACCTCAATTTTGACGAATCCTCGGGAGGTCTGTTGTGTTTCAATTAAGTATTTATTCGCCTCTTTTACCTTTTCTTTTCGTTTTTATGTTTTTACATTTAAATTTTTCTTATTCAGTTTTTTTATAGTTTTAATTTTGTTATTTTAAACTGATCATTAAGGAAACTTATTTTTTATTTAAAATTAGTCTTTCATTGTTTTAGTCCTGAAGATGGAATGAGTACATTTTGAAACGTCGTTATCAATTGAAGATTGAAGGTGGTTTATTTTTTCTGTGGTGTTTCTCTTCATATTATATATATATATATATATATATATATAGTTCCAAAATCCGATAAAGGCCAAATCAGGAACTTTCAAGTTATCGTTACCAAATGGTGATTGATATAATGTATTGTCACACAAGTTATAATATCATTTTTTTAGCAAAATGCGATTTCTCCCATTACGTTAGCTACGGAGCTTCCCAATTTTTTTTCCAAAACGTGGTGTGTGTGTGTGTGTGTGTGTGTGTATATATCATACAATACATAAAATGCCGTTTTTCTCAAAATCTAAAAAATGAATATATCGCGTTTTGGAAATGAACTCTTCATCTATATTATATATATCAGGGGCGTAACCAGACTTTTAAATTCCATACGCAGGCGCGGATCTACGTCGAGCGAAGTGCGTTTTTGTGGGGAAACCTGCCGAGCGTAGCAAGGCTCTCCCAATAACTTTCCAACTAGGGATCTGGGGCAGCGCTGTGAGCTTCCCGGAACCGAACGATTTTTAACGTTTCTTGCATCAAAAATGCATTATAATTTAACTGTAAATGACTAATTTCTACTGGTAACGAAATGCAACTGGTAACGGAATACTAGTAACGCAACTGGCAACGGAATGCAAAACAAAGCAAACACACATGTATACATGACCTTCAACCAACATCACATGTTCTACAAACGTACTGTACCATATGACCATATGAGTGTAAGAAATATATTATAAATAATAAACACTTGAATGTAAATACCTATACATTGGCTCATCAATAATAATATAATATATTTTTCATATCAAAGTAATGTACAATACAAAATGGACATATTAGAGCAGAAGCATGGTATTTAAAAGTACTCCCACTGAAGTAAAAAGCTATGCTGTGTTTCTGTAAAGAATTCTTGAACATTATACAGTACAAACATTAAGTATTACCAGCATTTGTGATGTGATAATACTGTACTGTGTGGTAATTTATTCTAATGTCACCTTAATTAGAGTTAATATATTATTCATTTAATTTTACACAAATTTATATATTGTATGCTAAGCTTTTAATTGATTATATCTACTATCATTTTAAAACTTTTTCCAGTGCCAAATGACCAACTACTATTAACCCTTTGAGTACCACGCAGTCTCCTAGGGGCGACTGCCAATGAATGCATATGAAGTCATTACTTTTTTCTTTTTACTGCTAATAAATGCATATGAAGTCTTTATTTTTATCTTTTTTACTACATAGATTTCATTATATATATATATATATATATATATATATATATATATATATATATATATATATAATATATGTGTATATATAGATAGATATAGATAGTATATAGTATATAGATGAAGTACTGCCACTTTCATTCGTTGTTTCATACGATTTTTTACTAATTTTACTGAAAAACACGTATATAAAATATTATAAATAAAATACATTTCTTGAGTTAATCAAAAACAAATACTGTTTTCGTTATCTTTAGAAAACGATCTTTCGAACGGTAACTTCAGGAAACTGCTGGGACTCTTAGAACTTGTCGAAAATGTTGATTTAAAAACGGGAATTTTGGGGAAAAGTCCGGTGCGGGATGCACACATTTTTCCGAAATCCTGGTAATCAAAGGGTTAAGACATGTCATTTTATGGTATGATTTTCCTTAAAAGCAATACACTCATTAAATATATGTGTAAATATATTTTACTGCGGGATATTTTGTATCAATGACTTTAAAAATTTTTCCTAAAGAACTTTTTAAAGAAATCTTGTTCAACTGCAAAAAACTTTCAAAACTTTCCGGAATTACGATGTGCGCAAAAAAACTATGCGCACGTAAGAATGCGTATGCCTAGTTACGCCCCTGTATATCACGAATAATATCACGACTTAATAACCTTACATGAAATCCCTAGTTCCATAGATTCCCTGTAACATACACTCCCATATATCACGACTTAATAACCTTACATGAAATCCCTAGTTCCATAGATTCCCTGTAACATACACTCCCATATATCACGAGAAATGCAAAGCATTCACGTGTTCTACCCGTTCATCTTCTTCACTTTCATCACTTATCTCTAATGTATAAGTCGTGTATATATATATATATATATATATATATATAACTGCAAAGAACACGCTGTATAAATAACGTAAAGAACGACGCTTGTATAGGAGATATTCGCGCAAGACGAGAGAGAGAACGAAACAAATGAAAAAATGAGGTAACCACCCTGGAATCGAACCCGGGATCTTCCGATTGCCGGTCAGATACGATACCATTACACCATGGGCCTCACTCTTCCAAATGCCGTAATTCTTCTACATACTCGCAGAAACCAATGCCCCAAGGGGGCACCTCCCGCATGCCGTAACATTATATACATTCAACTGCAAAGAACACGCAGTATAAATAACGTAAAGAACGACGCTTGTATAGGAGATATTCTCTCTCGTCTTGCGCGGAATATCTCCTATACAAGCGTCGTTCTTTACGTTATTTATACTGCGTGTTCTTTGCAGTTGAATGTATATAATGTTACGGCATGCGGGAGGTGCCCCCTTGGGGCATTGGTTTCTGCGAGTATGTAGAAGAATTACGGCATTTGGAAGAGTGAGGCCCATGGTGTAATGGTATCGCATCTGACCGGCAATCGGAAGATCCCGGGTTCGATTCCCGGGTGGTTACCTCATTTTTTCATTTGTTTCGTTCTCTCTCTCTCGTCTTGCGCGGAATATCTCCTATACAAGCGTCGTTCTTTACGATATATATATATATATATATATATATATATATATAATTATACTTGGTGGGTTACCCGGTGAGTTTAACTCTCAAGTACAACAGAGTACTCCTTTACTGTCCAGAGGGGACCTACAGAGTGCGCTGACCCCCTTCTGGTCACTTACTGAATCCGGGAGCTTCCTTAGCCCTTGTTTTCACTCGTCGAGTTTAGGTTTATTATGATGGGATTAACTGAGAGTCAACTTTAATTTTAGGCACTTTAATTAAGTTTAAATAAGCGGATTACAGACGAAAGTTTATAATAAATTGCTTAACTCTTAGGTTCACAAGGTCATACTTTAAATTAAGTTCACCGGGCTATAAGTGAATTGTTCTTAAGTCTACGAGTGACAACTAAGGTCACCAAGAAATAAATGAATTAAGTCTGCTAGCGTTTCCTTCAGTCAGATTCTCAATTGCAGTATTCCGATATAAAGTTTAGTCCTTATTTAAGGTGGCATGAACTCTTCATCCAAGGTTTAAAATTACGTTAAATGAAAATTCGTTAGACGGCCCCCTTCTTGAAGCAACCCCTGTGCCCGTTCTAGGACCGCTGAAAAGCACACTAATGACGTACTGGGTAACTCGCACCTCGTTACCCGCGATAAAATGAAGAACAACTTCCTTCTAAGACTTACTACCCGTAAGCCCGTTCTAAAATCGTCTCGAAGCAAAACTAATGCATACGAGGTAACTCGCACCCTCGTTACCCGCGGAGATCAAGATCTGCTGAGCTCTGCTCAGAATCTACCCAGAATCTGTCAGCGCTCTACCTAGAATCTATCCTTTAATGGCTGGACCCCTCCTTATATACGAAGGAATCCATTGTCACATGCGTCAGAGGTGGGTCACCGTGAGAACAAGAAAATATTCAATTCTCAAAGCTAAGGTCTCTCGGGACGGATGCGTGATGTTTATGTTGGAGACAAACATGGAACGGCGAGTGTATGATATCGCCAAAGTTTGTCGGTGCGCTTTAGATTGATTGCATAACTGTTTTTATATCGTATGTCACATTTTCGGGTGTGTGCTTAGGGGCTCAGAGAGCTTAAACAGACTCGAGCCTCAGTCAATGGACAAAGACGGGAGCGTATTCTTGTAAAATATTTATGATATTTTGTGAAATATTTATGATACTTATTTAAGAAGTCGGACGCCTGCTCATGTACAATATATATATATATATATATATATATATATATATATATATATATATATATATATATATATATATATATATATATATATATATATATATATATATATATATACTGCCATTCTAATAATTCATATTACAAGTCATTTTTCTGTAAATGATCATTTCACTTGAGTTATTGTTTACCTAACTACACACACACACACACACACACACAAAAAAAAAACACGATGTCAGTGGTGGAGGATCGACCTACTTCTAGCAGTGATTTCCTACTTTTATTTTTATTTCATTCTGTCACCTTCTAGTTTTTGGGCTATTTTATCAAATTTTCAATTACTCAAGATACTTTAGATTAGCCGATTTTCGGTAAAAAAAATTATAAAAAGAGGGAATATTTCTTCAGGGAATTGAGGAATTTCCCTTTTCACTTCAACAGTCATCACTATGATGTCCTGTAACAATAGTAGGCTTACTACTGCCAAATTTGGACGCCTATTCGAAGTTAATAATTACAGTAGGCTTCATATGATAGACTAAAAGATTAGCGAGCGACTAAAGTTGCTACATATTTTTATTTTTATCCCAGCAAATATAGTTGCAGACTAGGCCTACTTGAAAGAGCTGACGTCACAGGATTGGGGCTAAATTTTCTAGTTCTAAAACTGAATGTTGAATTTCTAGCTTCATCGTTTTTTTTCCTTCTTTTGCCATTTTTCAGAGTGGCATGAATGTGCAATTCACCCAAAGCCTAATGATAGGCCCATACTCTACTCATGAGAAGCCAAGGCCACACAAGCCCCCTTGCTAGTCTAGGTTGGATAAGAACTTGGTAATATTTGGTAACAGTTTACAAAGGCACTGCTGAATAATTTTTTAATTAATTGTTGAAGTTTTTATACAAGACCTTAAAGTTAGGTTTGCTCCTCTGTAGCATCCCATCCATTTTCGGGGGTTTTGTGGAACCGAATTACCTACCAACAAAGATAAGGATGAACAGCTGGAGGAACTGCGCGTCGCCTGCCCACTACGGAAACCAAACTCGGGACGATGGGTTCGTAGTCAGCGATACTAACGCCCCCATATATATATATATATATATATATATATATATATATATATATATATATATATATATATATGTGTGTGTGTGTGTGTGTGTGTGTGTGTGTGTGTGTGTGTGTGACGTAAACAAATAAGTTGTGTTCACATTTGATCTGTGGATGGATGAAACACATTCATTCTTTGTTAATTTTCTAAATGAAAAAGGGAGCAACATTTCAACTGAAAATAAAGATTTTACCCAAAAATTTACTTCAGTTAAAAAAAAAAAAAAAAATTTGTGAAATATTTTAAATGTGACCAAGAACTGAGTGACCAATTTTATTCTGTGACCAAGAAATAAAAAAGAATGAAATTCATTGGTGTTACATCTCGGCACTTGAATCGCGAAGATCGATTCGTGGATACGAGGAGAACGATGAGTTTATCCTGAAGAAGGACACTAGCATCCTTAAAGTTGATGAAATGAGAATTTACTCGCAGTCAAAGAATGGACTTAAGGTCATCGTTCTGACTATAAATTTTGATCAGACTGCAACCACCCTCAAGTACTTAGCTCATTTAAGTTCAATAAAGCTTTCGAATAAGGAGTGACCAAATCAAGTCCAGATAATGATAATCACCTAAAAAGGACTAACTCATTCTTGTGTAAATGATCACGTTTCAACTGTTTTTAAACTTTTTTTAGTTTAAGGACTATAAAGGAAATTAACTTCAAAATATTTACTCCCATAGATCCAGTCGGGATCCTCATCCCAGTGACAAGAAGATCTTTGAAACAAAATCACAGAGAATAAAATTGATACAAATATCATTGTTCCTAATTATTTCAATTAGTCTCTAAATAAAAGAAAATAAACAGAGAAAATTACTTGGTTACGTAAACCAAACAGATGGTTTTCTATTTGCCAACCAATTCTGATGGATCATCCAACCATGGTTGCATTAAACATTTGGATTCGCTGGCAAATAGTTATTCAGAGCTTTGATAGTCGTAAACAAGATATTTTTCTCTGTGTAACTTTAGAAGGAATATTTTAATATTGTTGAAGTCATGAGAAGAATTTGATCTAAATTGATATTATTGATAATGTCAGTAATAGTCTCTCAGAAACTATTATTATTTGGCAGTGTTAACTAATATTTAGCTTGTTCAAAACTTAGCCAAGATTCTATAACTGAATCACGGTTGTGTTGGGTCACACAATATCTTTTCTCACGTCCACCGGTCACTGAATCCAATAAGAACTAACGATTTCTGAAGTCTATCAGTTTCATCTTGCGTCCATAATATAAATTTTGGTTGAGGTTCAAATCCGGTTCGAAAGTTTGTTCTCGTTTAAAGCGACGAATTCGTAACAATTTTTATACGTTGTAAAGCGTGTACGATTCCTGTATACAGTTTGTACCTGTATACAGCATCTGTATTTATTAAATAAATTATACTCATTTGTGTAAACTCTGTAAATATTTAGAAATAAATTGAAACGAACTGAAATTAATAAATGACTATCGAAAACATATTGCCAAATTTTATCGTTTTTCCATTTCCTTTCAAAATAGAATATTTTAAAGATAAAACATAAAGCCAATTACATTGTATACAGGGTGGTCCAAAGGTCCCTATCTAGTTTGCTGAAATAATAGTATTTTAGGATATAAATATAGTAACATAATTGATGTATATTCATTTATCAAGCTTAGGTCTAAGATTCGACGTGAGCACCATCAGTGTCTCTGCAAATCTCAAATCTGTCCACTGCATTGCAGAACATTTTCAAGCATCTATTCTCTAGGTTATTTTAGCGACTGCCGCGACAATGCAGGTTCGCAGATCCTGTAGGTCTGCAATTCTTGTTCTGTAAACCTCAGACTTTATAAAGCCCCACGCAAAGAAGTCTAATGGTGTTAAATCCGGAGATCATGCTGCCCAAGTCGTTGGATTGGACGTGGTGGAAACGCCCTGGGTAGCACGATCTCCGGATTTAACACCATTAGACTTCTTTGCGTGGGGCTTTATAAAGTCTGAGGTTTACAAAACAAGAGTTGCAGACCTGCAAAATCTGCGAACCTGCATTGTCGCGGCAATCGTTAAAATAACCCCATTTCAGCAAAATAGATAAGGGCTTTTGGACCATCCTGTGTGTATATATATATATATATATATATATATATATATATATATAGGTTACACATGTTTCGATCGAAGTCCGAATAAAAGCGGTATTACAGTAAAAATCCTGCAGTTACTGTTTTAAACGGTGCCGATATTGTGAGTTAATTCATAGTGCACAGTGGTATTTCTCTTAAAAAGTAAAAATCGCGGTATATGTAAAAAAAAGTAAATAAAAACGAAGCTAATTAATCTATACAGCACTTTCCAGTGTTTCTTTGTGAAGGAAATTAGCTGCCTATCGAAATTCCTACAAATACCTCCCCCCCCCATTATCCCCCGCAGCCACAGTCGCAAGCACCAATCAGTAAGAAGTATACATCCCCCATCCCCCGGAGTAACGGAGAATACTTTCCCTCACTCAGCTTGAGTCAACCCCCACCCAATACTTCCCATAATACCCCTTTTGAGTCAATTTTGTGCACCAGCGGCTACCCTCTATCAGTAACATGGAAATGGTAAATAAATTCCTGTAACTCTGTGGTATTTGCAATGATGCAACAAATGAGACAAAGGCGATGAGGTGCGATCTCTGTCAGCTGCTTTTTTATTTTAGATGCCTAGAATGGGAAGATGAAAAAATCTCCCTTATAACGAACTCGAAGCAACTTAATGGGATAAAATTTTTCTGCGAAAACTGCATGACCGAAATAAACTCTTTTACGATATTTAAAGCAGAAAGAGAGTACAAGAAGAAAATAAACGAAGAAAGTGGGAATAAAGAACAGAGGAAAACGGAAGAAACGAAGAAAGGCGAAGTAGAAAAAAATAAAATACCGTCACACAACGAGGCCGAAACCATGCAGGCGAAAGAGAGTATAAAGACAACAAATAGTATAAGGGCAACGAAGGACATTAGCACAAATAGCACAAATAGGAAAAGACAAGCGTGCAATCAAGAAAACGGAGTGAAGCTGTCCCCCACTAACGAGCAAAACACAAACGCCTCGAATAAATATGGGGAAGGAATTATATGCAGATATTATATAAAAGATAATTGCAGATTTAAAAGAGGACAATGTATACATGAACATCCCCCAATATGCAATTTCTTCTATAATAATGGTCATTGTAAATTTGGAGACAGATGCAAATTCTACCACCCGGACATCTGCAGGTCTTACGCAAAATATGGAACCTGCAAATGCGGAAAAAAGTGCTACTATCAACATCTCCCGACGAACCCAAAGGACAAAGTTTAAATGACAATAGGAATAACAAGAGGAACACAATAAGCGAACAAAAAAAATTTTCAACATCGCAGACACGATACGGCTGCTAAATGTCATCCAACGCATGCAGTTGACACAGGTGGAAACCCCCGAGCGATACCGCTTCCGGGCAAGAAGCTACCATAGCAGGTAGGCGGAAACAGATCTCTCTCGAAGGACCATAGGGCAACGAAACAAGCGATACCGAAGGAAAACGAATTTGAAATGCACAAGGGGCAACGAAAAACAAAGAATAAGAATAAGACCAAACCAATCACTCAACAAAGTTTCGTACCTGAAAGGATTTATGGACGAAACAAGGGCGGACATCGCATGTCTCACAGAAACTCATCTTCAGGACTGCCAAGAAAATTGTGAAAACTGCGAACATTGTATTGATATACTCGCAGTCAAAGAATGGACTTAAGGTCATCGTTCTGACTATAAATTTTGATCAGACTGCAACCACCCTCAAGTACTTAGCTCATTAAGTTCAATAAAGCTTTCGAATAAGGAGTGACCAAATCAAGTCCATAATGATAATCACCTAAAAAGGACTAACTCATTCTTGTGTAAATGATCACGTTTCAACTGTTTTTAAACTGTTTTTAGTTTAAGGACTATAAAGGAAATTAACTTCAAAATATATTTACTCCCATAGATCCAGTCGGGATCCTCATCCCAGTGAGTTTATCCTGAAGAAGGACACTAGCATCCTTAAAGTTGATGAAATGAGAATTTACTCTCAGTCAAAGAATGGACTTAAGGTCATCGTTCTGACTATAAATTTTGATCAGACTGCAACCACCCTCAAGTACTTAGCTCATTTAAGTTCAATAAAGCTTTCGAATAAGGAGTGACCAAATCAAGTCCAGATAATGATAATCACCTAAAAAGGACTAACTCATTCTTGTGTAATGATCACGTTTCAACTGTTTTTAAACTGTTTTTAGTTTAAGGACTATAAAGGAAATTAACTTCAAAATATATTTACTCCATAGATCCAGTCGGGATCCTCATCCAGTGACATGAAGATCTTTGAAACAAATCACAGAGAATAAAATTGATACAAATATCATTGTTCCTAATTATTTCAATTAGTCTCTAATAAAAGAAATAAACAGAGAAAATTACTTGGTTACGTAAACCAAACAGATGGTTTTCTATTTGCCAACCAATTCTGATGGATCATCCAACCATGGTTGCATTAAACATTTGGATTCGCTGGCAAATAGTTATTCAGAGCTTTGATAGTCGTAAACAAGATATTTTTCTCTGTGTAACTTTAGAAGGAATATTTTAATATTGTTGAAGTCATGAGAAGAATTTGATCTAAATTGATATTATTGATAATGTCAGTAATAGTCTCTCAGAAACTATTATTATTTGGCAGTGTTAACTAATATTTAGCTTGTTCAAACTTAGCCAAGATTCTATAACTGAATCACGGTTGTGTTGGGTCACACAATATCTTTTCTCACGTCCACCGGTCACTGATCCAATAAGAACTAACGATTTCTGAAGTCTATCAGTTTCATCTTGCGTCCATAATATAAATTTTGGTTGAGGTTCAAATCCGGTTCGAAAGTTTGTTCTCGTTTAAAGCGACGAATTCGTAACAATTTTTATACGTTGTAAAGCGTGTACGATTCCTGTATACAGTTTGTACCTGTATACAGCATCTGTATTTATTAAATAAATTATACTCATTTGTGTAAACTCTGTAAATATTTAGAAATAAATTGAAACGAACTGAAATTAATAAATGACTATCGAAAACATATTGCCAAATTTTATCGTTTTTCCATTTCCTTTCAAAATAGAATATTTTAAAGATAAAACATAAAGCCAATTACATTGTATACAGGGTGGTCCAAAGTCCCTATCTAGTTTGCTGAAATAATAGTATTTTAGGATATATATAGTAACATAATTGATGTATATTCATTTATCAAGCTTAGGTCTAAGATTCGACGTGAGCACCATCAGTGTCTCTGCAAATCTCAAATCTGTCCACTGCATTGCAGAACATTTTCAAGCATCTTTCTCTAGGTTATTTTAGCGACTGCCGCGACAATGCAGGTTCGCAGATCCTGTAGGTCTGCAATTCTTGTTCTGTAAACCTCAGACTTTATAAAGCCCACGCAAGAAGTCTAATGGTGTTAAATCCGGAGATCATGCTGCCCAAGTCGTTGGATTGACGTGGTGGAAACGCCCTGGGTAGCACGATCTCCGGATTTAACACCATTAGACTTCTTTGCGTGGGGCTTTATAAAGTCTGAGGTTTACAAACAAGAGTTGCAGACCTGCAAAATCTGCGAACCTGCATTGTCGCGGCAATCGTTAAAATAACCCCATTTCAGCAAAATAGATAAGGGCTTTTGGACCATCCTGTGTGTATATATATATATATATATATATATATATATGGTTACACATGTTTCGATCGAAGTCCGAATAAAAGCGGTATTACAGTAAAAATCCTGCAGTTACTGTTTTAAACGGTGCCGATATTGTGAGTTAATTCATAGTGCACAGTGGTATTTCTCTTTAAAAAGTAAAAATCGCGGTATATGTAAAAAAAAGTAAATAAAAACGAAGCTAATTATTCTATACAGCACTTTTCCAGGTGTTTCTTTGTGAAGGAAATTAGCTGCCTATCGAAATTCCTACAAATACCTCCCCCCCCCCATTATCCCCCGCAGCCACAGTCGCAAGCACCAATCAGTAAAAGTATACATCCCCCATCCCCGGAGTACGGAGAATACTTTCCCTCACTCAGCTTGAGTCAACCCCCACCCAATACTTCCCATAATACCCCTTTTGAGTCAATTTTGTGCACCAGCGGCTACCCTCTATCAGTAACATGGAAATGGTAAATAAATTCCTGTAACTCTGTGGTATTTGCAATGATGCAACAAATGAGACAAAGGCGATGAGGTGCGATCTCTGTCAGCTGCTTTTTTATTTAGATGCCTAGAATGGGAAGATGAAAAAATCTCCCTTATAACGAACTCGAAGCAACTTAATGGATAAAATTTTTCTGCGAAAACTGCATGACCGAAATAAACTCTTTTACGATATTTAAAGCAGAAAGAGAGTACAAGAAGAAAATAAACGAAGAAGTGGGAATAAAGAACAGAGGAAAACGGAAGAAACGAAGAAAGGCGAAGTAGAAAAAAATAAAATACCGTCACACAACGAGGCCGAAACCATGCAGGCGAAAGAGAGTATAAGACAACAGATAGTATAAGGGCAACGAAGGACATTAGCACAAATAGCACAAATAGGAAAAGACAAGCGTGCAATCAAGAAAACGGAGTGAAGCTGTCCCCACTAAGGAGCAAAACACAAACGCCTCGAATAAATATGGGAAGGAATTATATGCAGATATTATATAAAATATAATTGCAGATTTAAAAGAGGACAATGTTACATGAACATCCCCCAATATGCAATTTCTTCTATAATAATGGTCATTGTAAATTTGGAGACAGATGCAAATTCTACCCCCGGACATCTGCAGTCTTACGCAAAATATGGAACCTGCAAATGCGGAAAAAGTGCTACTATCAACATCTCCCGACGAACCCAAAGGACAAAGTTTTAAATGACAATAGGAATAACAAGAGGAACACAATAAGCGAACAAAAAAATTTCAACATCGCAGACACGATACGGCTGCTAAATGTCATCCAACGCATGCAGTTGACACCAGGTGGAAACCCCCGAGCGATACCGCTTCCGGGCAAGAAGCTACCATAGCATAGCGGAAACAGATCTCTCTCGAAGGACCATAGGGCAACGAAACAAGCGATACCGAAGGAAAACGAATTGAAATGCACAATGGCAACGAAAAACAAAGAATAAGAATAAGACCAAACCAATCACTCAACAAAGTTTCGTACCTGAAAGGATTTATGGACGAAACAAGGGCGGACATCGCATGTCTCACAGAAACTCATCTTCAGGACTGCCAAGAAAATTGTGAAAACTGCGAACATTGTATTGATATACTCGCAGTCAAAGAATGGACTTAAGGTCATCGTTCTGACTATAAATTTTGATCAGACTGCAACCACCCTCAAGTACTTAGCTCATTTAAGTTCAATAAAGCTTTCGAATAAGGAGTGACCAAATCAAGTCCAGATAATGATAATCACCTAAAAAGGACTAACTCATTCTTGTGTAAATGATCACGTTTCAACTGTTTTTAAACTGTTTTTAGTTTAAGGACTATAAAGGAAATTAACTTCAAAATATATTTACTCCCATAGATCCAGTCGGGATCCTCATCCCAGTGAGTTTATCCTGAAGAAGGACACTAGCATCCTTAAAGTTGATGAAATGAGAATTTACTCTCAGTCAAAGAATGGACTTAAGGTCATCGTTCTGACTATAAATTTTGATCAGACTGCAACCACCCTCAAGTACTTAGCTCATTTAAGTTCAATAAAGCTTTCGAATAAGGAGTGACCAAATCAAGTCCAGATAATGATAATCTCCTAAAAAGGACTAACTCATTCTTGTGTAAATGATCACGTTTCAACTGTTTTTAAACTGTTTTTAGTTTAAGGACTATAAAGGAAATTAACTTCAAAATATATTTACTCCCATAGATCCAGTCGGGATCCTCATCCCAGTGACATGAAGATCTTTGAAACAAAATCACAGAGAATAAAATTGATACAAATATCATTGTTCCTAATTATTTCAATTAGTCTCTAAATAAAAGAAAATAAACAGAGAAAATTACTTGGTTACGTAAACCAAACAGATGGTTTTCTATTTGCCAACCAATTCTGATGGATCATCCAACCATGGTTGCATTAAACATTTGGATTCGCTGGCAAATAGTTATTCAGAGCTTTGATAGTCGTAAACAAGATATTTTTCTCTGTATAACTTTAGAAGGAATATTTTAATATTGTTGAAGTCATGAGAAGAATTTGATCTAAATTGATATTATTGACAATGTCAGTAATAGTCTCTCAGAAACTATTATTATTTGGCAGTGTTAACTAATATTTAGCTTGTTCAAAACTTAGCCAAAATTCTATAACTGAATCACGGTTGTGTTGGGTCACACAATATCTTTTCTCACGTCCACCGGTCACTGAATCCAATAAGAACTAACGACTTCTGAAGTCTATCAGTTTCATCTTGCGTCCATAATATAAATTTTGGTTGAGGTTCAAATTTCGAAAGTTTGTCCTCGTTTAAAGCGACGAATTCGTAACAATTTTTATACGCTGTAAAGCGTGTACGATTCCTGTATACAGTTTGTACCTGTATACAGCATCTGTATTTATTAAATAAATTATACTCATTTGTGTACTCTGTAAATATTTAGAAATAAATTGAAACGAACTGAAATTAATAAATGACTATCGAAAACATATTGCCAAATCTTATCGTTTTTCCATTTCCTTTCAAAATAGAATATTTTAAAGATAAAACATAAAGCCAATTACATTGTATACAGGGTGGTCCAAAGGTCCCTATCTAGTTTGCTGAAATAATAGTATTTTAGGATATAAATATAGTAACATAATTGATGTATATTCATTTATCAAGCTTAGGTCTAAGATTCGACGTGAGCACCATCAGTGTCTCTGCAAATCTCAAATCTGTCCACTGCATTGCAGAACATTTTCAAGCATCTATTCTCTAGGTTATTTTAGCGACTGCCGCGACAATGCAGGTTCGCAGATCCTGTAGGTCTGCAATTCTTGTTCTGTAAACCTCAGACTTTATAAAGCCCCACGCAAAGAAGTCTAATGGTGTTAAATCCGGAGATCATGCTGCCCAAGTCGTTGGATTGGACGTGGTGGAAACGCCCTGGGTAGCACGATCTCCGGATTTAACACCATTAGACTTCTTTGCGTGGGGCTTTATAAAGTCTGAGGTTTACAAAACAAGAGTTGCAGACCTGCAAAATCTGCGAACCTGCATTGTCGCGGCAATCGTTAAAATAACCCCAGAGATGCTTGAGAATGTGTTCCGCAATGCAATGGAGAGATTTGAGATTTGCAGAGACACTAATGGTGCTCACGTCGAATCTTAAACCTAAGCTTGATAAATAAATATGCATATAATTATGTTACTATATTTTTATCCTAAAATACTATTATTTCAGCAAAATAGATAAGGGCTTTTGGACCACCCTATATATATATAATATTATATGGTTAGTATTGGTTACACATGTTTCGATCGAAGTCCGAATAAAAGCGGTATTACAGTAAAAATCCTGCAGTTACTCAGTTTTAAACGGTGCCGATATTGTGAGTTAATTCATAGTGCACAGTGGTATTTCTCATTAAAAAGTAAAAATCGCGGCATATGTAAAAAAAAGTAAATAAAAACGAAGCTAATTAATCTATACAGCACTTTTCCAGGTGTTTCTTTGTGAAGGAAATTAGCTGCCTATCGAAATTCCTACAAATACCTCCCCCCCCATTATCCCCCGCAGCCACAGTCGCAAGCACCAATCAGTAAGAAGTATACATCCCCCATCCCCCGGAGTAACGGAGAATACTTTCCCTCACTCAGCTTGAATCAACCCCCACCCAATACTTCCCATAATACCCCTTTTGAGTCAATTTTGTGCACCAGCGGCTACCCTCTATCAGTAACATGGAAATGGTAAATAAATTCCTGTAACTCTGTGGTATTTGCAATGATGCAACAAATGAGACAAAGGCGATGAGGTGCGATCTCTGTCAGCTGCTTTTTATTTTAGATGCCTAGAATGGGAAGATGAAAAAATCTCCCTTATAACGAACTCGAAGCAACTTAATGGGATAAAATTTTTCTGCGAAAACTGCATGACCGAAATAAACTCTTTTACGATATTTAAAGCAGAAAGAGAGTACAAGAAGAAATAAACGAAGAAAGTGGGAATAAAGAACAGAGGAAAACGGAAGAAACGAAGAAAGGCGAAGTAGAAAAAAATAAAATCCGTCACACCACAACGAGGCCGAAAATGCAGGCGAAAGAGAGTATAAAGACAACAGATAGTATAAGGGCAACGAAGGACATTAGCACAAATAGCACAAATAGGAAAAGACAAGCGTGCAATCAAGAAAACGGAGTGAAGCTGTCCCCCACTAAGGAGCAAAACACAAACGCCTCGAATAAATATGGGGAAGGAATTATATGCAGATATTATATAAAAGATAATTGCAGATTTAAAAGAGGACAATGTATACATGAACATCCCCCAATATGCAATTTCTTCTATAATAATGGTCATTGTAAATTTGGAGACAGATGCAAATTCTACCACCCGGACATCTGCAGGTCTTACGCAAAATATGGAACCTGCAAATGCGGAAAAAAGTGCTACTATCAACATCTCCCGACGAACCCAAAGGACAAAGTTTAAATGACAATAGGAATAACAAGAGGAACACAATAAGCGAACAAAAAAAATTTTCAACATCGCAGACACGATACGGCTGCTAAATGTCATCCAACGCATGCAGTTGACACAGGTGGAAACCCCCGAGCGATACCGCTTCCGGGCAAGAAGCTACCAGAGCAGGTAGGCGGAAACAGATCTCTCGAAGGACCATAGGGCAACGAAACAAGCGATACCGAAGGAAAACGAATTTGAAATGCACAAGGGGCAACGAAAAACAAAGAATAAGAATAAGACCAAACCAATCACTCAACAAAGTTTCGTACCTGAAAGGATTTATGGACGAAACAAGGGCGGACATCGCATGTCTCACAGAAACTCATCTTCAGGACTGCCAAGAAAATTGTGAAAACTGCGAACATTGTATTGATATAGTGGGGCGGCATAGCTGTCATATCGACGTGAATTGTTCATTTTTTGATACAAGCATGAAAATTGGCACAGAGATAGCTAAATAGATTGTAAAAAGATTTGGATATGGAGGCATCACGAAATTTTATTATTTTCAAGATGGCGGCCAAAATGGCGGCCGAAAAATATCAAAATATCAAAATGCTCTTAGAGTATCAACTTTGATCTCAAATTGAAGCTCACAGTCAGAGGAGTAACATCTACTTTATAAGTGATAGTGGGAATATTGATATTTCAATTGTAGTAATGCTTAGTTAAGAATATAAATTTCTGTTTTGTTTAATTAAGATAATGTTTAATGTAAATCATTTACTAATAATTATGAGATTACGAGAAAGCATGTTTGTTAGATTGTGAAATTGTTTAAAATGGGTACAGTTGGCAGTACTGAAGGGAGCCCAAAGGAGCGGACTGTATACTCATGAGGGAGTTAGTCTTGAGGCGGACGCGATACGCGTAAGATTTAGAGCCATGTGATCTTAAAGTCAAATTGTTTTGTGTTCCTCTCCGACCTAAATTATTATAATATAAATTTCATACTCGCATACCCCTAATTAACTAAACCATTTTCGAAATTAATAAAACGTAATAAGTGTTAATAAAGAGTATTAATATACCTCCCCCCTCCCCCTTTGCTTTGTAACGGTTTTAGAGTCAGAACTCGGCGTGGCTACCGGAAACTATACGATACGGCAAAAATGAGTAAAGAGAGAGTAAAGATAAATGAAATAGTGAGTAGAGAAAGAAAGTGATAAATGAAGCAAAGAGCCGATAGAGAATAGATAGTAAAGTAGAAAGAAGCGTAAACAATGAGAAGAAAGTAAATTAATAAAGGCGAACACTACATCTGGTGGCGAACACTACACAATCTATAAAATAGGTTTATAGAAAAAATTGAAAAATATCAAAATGCTCGTACAGTATCGACTTTGGTCCCAAATTGAATTGACTGATATTTTATTTACACAATAACAACAACACAACTACATGCTACGTATCACTATTGAGAAGAACAATTCCCCTCACACGCACATAAGGCCGTACGTGGAAGTTCAGCCTTTCTGCAGGTGCAGCGCTTCATACATCCTTTTGTGCACTTGCATGAAACCAGCTCTTGACAGGCCTTTGATGCCTCGGGTAGGTTCGTCCAGTGTGGTTCGTACAGGCGGTCACCAGTCTTGGTCCATCCCCAGTTAGTGGGGCAAGGGAGATCTGGATTTGGTAGAAGTGTCTGTCCCCACACATGACCTCCCTGGTAGGTCGCCCTCTTCACATGCTGTTCTAGAGTTGCCCTTGTTGGTGGAATCAACTGCACGTTGTTGTTCTTTGCAAACATCTGTCGAGCTATATGTATGTCAGAGCTGGTGCTTGTTCGGTCGTACAAGAGGATGACGAACCTTTCGATGGTAGATATGACACATTCTGGTACAGTAATTGGTGCTGAAGAGACCTTCAGCAGCGCAGCTATTAATTCCGAAAACACAGCCAAGATGGTCCAGGCAGTCTTCTTACCATGCCCAGTAAAGCTATACACGGTGTCGCACCCAGTCAGAGCGTGAAACATCGGCAATGCCTGAGCCTTCTGTCGACCAAGCCCAGCTGCTATTTCGTGTGCTGACAAGTACCGAAATCCCTTTCCAGTTCCGAATGCCAGACAGAGTTCATCTCCAGGTTGCAGCTCCGGTACCACAGACACGGCCAACACCACAACGTCTGTGTCAACCGTCCAAAGCATGATCTTGCGGTGGCCATGCTGTGCAGCATGTGACACATGCAGCAACATGCGAGTGTCGGCTTCCTCAAGGTGGCATGGAGCGAGTGATGCCAGATCATCCAGTGGCGGCTTACTGAGGACTCTCTCTCCATCGGTGATGATTAACTGTTTGCCCTCCATGTTGAACTACCGGAGGGCAGCTTCAGACAGGAACCTAAATAACTCCGTCTTGTTGCAGTCCACACGGAGGAAACTTGGCCAATTTCTTGGTATGGTAGTTGCAGCTACAACACGTCTGCGCACTCCTTGTCCTCGTTTTGTTCTTGCCATGCCTTTCAGCGAATCCTGCTTGTAGGTGTCCCACACTAGATCCAGGCGTGTCACTTGCTGCAGTTTTGTGGACAGGTAGGGAATGAATATCTGACTAGCATACTCATCAAAGTTCTTTGCAGCACCGGGCTTCAACATGTGAACTATGGCAGCCCCATCAATAACTATACAGGTTGTAACAGGAGCGTCAGCATGGACTTCAGATGCTGGAGGGCATGCTTGGTTCTCATGGCGAAAGAACTCCTCTAGGTTCCCGTCCCTGGTCTGGCAACCAATGTACAGCCGCGAAAAGAGTCCGACGTTATTTTTCAGACACACCAGTTGGTGCTTCCCTTTACTTGCTGTCTTCGGCCTGGGGTTGGCAAAACCGTTCAGCTTGTTGCGGCGTATGATGTCATCAATGGGCTTCGTTCTTTTTACCAGACGCTCTCTGGTGAAGGTTTTGAACTGCTCCTTGCCAATTATCTTCACCTTCTGACAGCATCGACCGCTGCAGGACCTGCAATTTCCTTGGAGTCAAGAACAATCAGGTCCACGCTTTCTTCCTCGAATGGGTTGCCAAGATCTTCTATCACATTAACAAGGAAATGACATCTTTGGTAAATGCGGTCTGCACACTGGCTGTCTGATCGTGGTGCCGTGTGTCAATTTGCATTCCCCTGTGCTGGTGCCCATCTTGGAACTCTTGTATTGCCGCGGCGATTTCTGGTCAGCAATCATCCAACGCCGAAGGGCACTTGGGTTGTCCGTAAGGCCAACAGCTCCACCGTCCCCTTTAATTAGGGCGTTGTTCGCTCATGTGCTTGGTCAATTGGGATTGAGGAGAACACTTTCTGGGTCTTCTGAACTGTGAAGCTGCCAGCCGTGAATTTTGCTGCCACATCTGGGTGCTTTGTTGAAAGTTCAGCCATGTCTTTCAGGTGAACTGGGATCCACCTAGCGTAGTTGGTGCGATCCAGAGCGTGGAACCAGGGGGCGAGTTCAGTCAGGGTGTCGAGATACATGGTGAATGATGCCTGCCGTAGGGAACGCACGTAGACGAGTATCAGAAGCTCTATTTCCAGCACGATTGCCCAATACTGAAATTGAGGATATGCATGTGTTCTGTTATGGCACCAGTCTTCAAAGTTTTCTGTCTCCCTTGCCTCAGCTGGATGTATCCGACAGCTTCTGTCGTATGCTCGTTTTTGTAAGATGTATAGTGCAGATGCGGTTACCTGGTGTGCTCGTCTTGTAAGCGTGATGTGGGCTGCGTGCAAGAACGAATCAGCTGTCCCTGGTGATGCAATCTCGGCTTGCACTAATGCATGAACCGAATCACTTCCTTGCAGCCAGTCACCCACCATCTTCAGGGCTGCCAACTCGATGTGGAGACCACCAAACATCACCACTAGTTTGTATTTCCCGTAGCTCTCTGGCCATTTCCACTGAATCTGCTCGGCCAAGGCAAGCAGGGGTTGGTCGACGGTGATTACTGGTGTCTTCCCTGGATTAACATGTTCAATACATTTTCGCACAACGTCCATTGAATGTCGGATCATGGCGGTTGTGTGTGCTTTCTCAAGGAAGAGTGGGAGCAAAGAAGTAGGGCATATAACTTGAGCTCCTGATGGCTGACGGCTGGCGTGAAAGGCAGCCCAAGACGTGTTTTCCTCTACGTCAGACCTTTCAAGGGCCTGTCTGACGTGGTCTATCCACAGGTATTCAGTCTTTCTCTGTTCTGGGAAGCCTTCTCGGCACAGAGACACCACATCAGCAGGTGGGATAGTTTGATTTGTAATGGTGCTGGTGACAGTTGGAATGTTAATATAGTTGTACGGCAAGTTTATGACGATCTTCTTTTCGCTTGCTTTACCGGACCCTTCTGCGATGACGATACTCCGATTAACCCCTTCGCCAATGAAGGATGGATGCTGGAATAGGGAGATAGCAGTAGCATGGAAGGACTCCTTAGCTGTTGTTGAACTTGGATTGTGATCGATGTTGTCGACAGCAGCAGTTGTGAACACACTGCCGCGCATCTTTGGAGGGCAAACTATTTGCTCTCGTTGGAACTGCTGGCAGACGTTGTCTCCCATCTGTACTGAGATTCGGAGAACACAGTCATATGAGATGCTAATCCCATAGTGAAAAAGCCTGTCAACCAATTCCCTGTTGCGTGTGTGAGCATGAACCATCAACCCTAGGTAGGTGGGAAAAGGTGTCTCCTGAGGGGTATGTGCCGGACATTGACAGAGGCTGTTGTCCCAGGCGTCCGATTATGCTTGACACTATTGAACTTCACTAACTGGGCGATGGTTAGTGCTGCATGCGTCGTGTGTGTCACGTGTTCTGTAATAGTGGCACCATCCAGGACCATTCTCACCAAGCAAAGCAGTAGTTGCGGTACAGATTCTTCTTGGGATCCTTCAGCGAAACCAGTGAAGGGCTTGGCTTCTTGAAACATTTGGCGGCGGACCACCTGTGCTGCACTAGCAAGGCACACCGCATCTCTGTCACGGTCTAACTCGCAGAATTTAGCAGTCGCAGAACCAACATCGTCATTAAATGCCAGAAGGACATCTCTTCCTTTCTTGTGGGCACTCATGTCTGGGAACTGTGACAGAAGTCGTTCTTTCAGTCGTGTCGTGTTAACTCTGCCATCTACTTTGACTCCTACCTGCTCCAACATAGCCGTGTAGCGGCGAGCAATATTAACCAGTTTGAACACCGGTGCTGTCGCCCCAAGACGTGTTTCTTCGATGTATAGAATCAAATCGGCGAAGACAGTAGTGGCTATTTCCCTCTCGCGAGCAGTTTCTTTAGATTCGGCAGCCTTTGCCTTCCTTGCTCGATTGTACAAACCTACTAAACATTTGGCATGGTACTTAGCCTCCAGAGCCACAAAGTTCTCACACTGAGTCTGGCAAGCAGGTGTGTGTCTTCAAGAATCTCAGCACAGGCCCGCACCCGCTGTCTAGCTGGAAGGTGATGCTGCGCGGATTCCTTCTGCGCCAGCTGCTTGTCTGCAGAAGAAGCACAATGCTTCTTGAACGCCCTTCTCAGAAACTACCAATTCCGACCTCATATGCTTGTATACACCTGCTTCATCTCCATCTTGGCAACGACCGTCTGTTTCCAGTTTCCGTTTTTCTGCTCTCTTCAGCATAGTGTTGTTGAATTTGAGCTGGCATTTCTTGTGATACTGTGCATTGTGTGCAACCATGGCGGCTTCAATGCCGCACCCTTCATCCAGTCTCTCTATCTTCAGTGTCTGTGGAAGTTGACCCAGTTCGCTGAATTTCACTAGGTTTTCTGCCAGTAAAGTGTATCCACTCCCAACGTCAGTTCTTTTCGACTGTGAAGGACGTGTTAGCTGCTCTGCCTTGTCCTCTTGGCAGATGATACACAGGTTCCAGTTGATCTCAGTTGGATGCACGGACACTGATGACCACAGACGCTCTGGATCATCGACGTTGAAGCTTTCACTAGACGACATGATGTTCCTTACAGGCGGCCCTGCAAAGAGAAAAGAACAATATTACATTAATATTTCAGCTGTAGCAATTCAACTAGATATCACCCACAAAGAGATGTGAACACAGAACACGCACTTAGCGACTGAATTCCGTCAGTCCCAGTGGCACATTAATCGAATGGTACCCCCATCCCTCCTCATTGTTTTCCCCACAACACAATTTCATCACACGCCAGGCGACATCCGAAATGCAGCCCCGATGACGTAGCAAAACGTAATGGTACCCTCATCCCCTCCTTATCGCCCGCACAGCAGTGACAATCACATTCAGAGCGACAAGCACAAATCAGTCGCTATCTGATTAAACGTAATGATTTCCCAGCCCTCCTGACCCCAAGCACAGTGTGATTTAAACATGCCGCAACAAAATGAAATTAGTCCTGCTTTATACCAACAGTGTTTATTAAATAACGTTACTAACAATCGCAAAGGTTGGTGATAGATATTTATAATTGATCGGTAAAAGATGTGGATACGCTTCATTGTCTAAAAATTAACACTAAATTAAATATATATATATATATATTGAATAGAAACGACATAAGTATTAAGGAACGTTTCCGCACACGAGGAGAGAGATAACGAAATAATGAAAAATGAGGCGAACCGCCTGGGAATCGAACCCAGGGCCTTCCAATTGCCGGTCGGACGCTCTACCATTATGCTACGGACCTCACTCAATCACAAATCGAAATTCTCCCAAATAGGGCAGAAACCAATGCCTCATTTTTCATTATTTCGTTATCTCTCCTCCTCGTGTGCGGAAACGTTCCTTAATACTTATGTCGTTTCTATTCATTTATATACTGCGCGGTCATTGCAGTTATTTGCATATATATATATATATATATAGAGAGAGAGAGAGAGAGAGAGAGAGAGAGAGAGAGAGAGAGATATCAGCTAAATTCACTTATAATAATAAAAAATAAGCACTAAATTTAGCACTGTCAGATAAAAAAAAACTGCTGACTGTAAGCTTCAATTTGAGACCAAAGTTGATACTCTAAGAGCATTTTGATATTTTGATATTTTTCGGCCGCCATCTTGGCCGCCATCTTGAAAATAATAAAATCTCGTGATGCCTCCATATCCAAATCTTTTTACAATCTATTTATCTATCTCTGCGCCAATTTTCATGCTTGTATCAAAAAACGAACAATTCGATTGCTATGCCGCCCCACTAATAAGAAAGATAAATATAAAGGGTTTCAACTTACTAACAGCGGATAGAACAACGAGACGTAAAGGTGGCTGTGCTATATATGTACATGAAGGTCATATGAAGCGAGGTGGTAACAAGTAAATCAAACAGCTTTGTGAAACTCCTAGCAGTGAAAATAGAAAAACTAAACGTGATACTGCTAGTCATCTATAGACTTCCAAACACTCCAATCGAAAATTTTTCGGAGGCCATTGATGACATCAGAAAGCTAATAAAGGCCATAAACCCTCCATCCCCCAATATAATGGTCTGCGGAAACTTTAACTTCCCATTTATAAAATACAAAAAGGTGGCTAGGAATATATATATATATATTATATATATATATATATTATATATATATATATATATATATATATATATATGAAAAATTATTTCACGAAAGTGACACGTGAAAAATATTTATGATGAATAAAACCACGAAGGGAAAAGAAACACAAAGGGGTGCTCAAGCGCTTTCGTCTAATGACATCCTCAGGAACACTGGAGTGAAAGGACAGATCAAGGCAATATATAGGTTACAAAAATAAACATACATACATACATACATATACATACAGGGCGTCCCAAAAAAATGTATACACACTTTAACAGCTGATAGCTCAATTGATGTTTCTTTCTTTCCAAGTTAAACCCATTAGAATTAATAATGGCAGTCAGACTAAGCTTTGAACAAAGGAAATTCATTCTAAAATGCTACTGGAAGTGTGAAAACGCAGTTGAAGTGCAAAGACAGTTTAGGAGGGAGTTTCAAACAGATCCACCAACGCGACTTACCATCACTCGAATTAGAGATAAGTTTGAAGCCGATGGAACTTGTTCAGAATGTCCATAAGAAGCGTTCCGGAAGACCACGGACATCGACAAGCCCCACAAAGCAAGAAAGAGTACTGGAAACGTATCACCAAAGTCCAAGAAAATCTGTGCGGCAAGCGAGTCGTGAGGTAGGAATTTCAGAATCGTCTGTCCAACGCATTTTGAAGCGCTGTCAATGGAAAAGTTACATTCCAAGATTAGTCCATGCTATTAATGAAGATGATCCGGACCGAAGAGTGGAGTATTGCGAGTGGTACTTGGCACGATGTGGATGTGGATTGGACGAAGGGGTTTCGTAGAATACCCTCCGCGTTCACCAGACCTCACACCACTAGACTTTTTTTTATGGGGATACTTAAAAGACAAAGTCTACGCTATAAAACCTGCAACAGTCGCTGAATTGAGAGCAGCCATTGAACGAGAATGCACACAAATACCAAACGAAATTTCGTGATGTTGCGATTCCATTGCTTCGCGTTATCAGCAGTGCCTGGACCAGAACGGACGTCAGTTTGAAAACAGGCGTTGACAAAACAATTAAATAATGTCTGTAGATTCTATTACATTCTGAAAATGAAATGTATTTTAATAAACACTGCCTTTATAATTATTTAAAGTGTGTATACATTTTTTTGGGACGCCCTGTATATATATATATATATATATATATATATATATAATAAGCATAGAAAAATTGTGGGAGGAGCAAACACATTTGTATGGGAAATTGACACTTTTAGCACTTTGGCCGACATTCAATATAAATTCAAATGGCTTGTTTATGGAACAGGTCACAAAAGAATAAAGAAATAAAAATAAATATAAATATAAATTGGGAAAAAAAAAATAAAAAAAAATTAATTACAAAATAGTGCCTTAGTGATATATATGTCAGCCTAAATAACCATAAAGAAATAAACCAACAGATAAAAAAACACAAATAAATATATAATATATATATATATATATATATATATATACATATATATAGTAAGTAAAGAAAAATTGTGGGAGGAGCAACACATTTGTATGGGAAAATGACACTTTTAGCACTTTGGCCGATTCAATATAAATTCAAATGGCTTGTTTATGGAACAGGTCACAAAAGAATAAAGAAATAAAAAATAAATATAAATATAAATAGGGAAAAAAAAAAAATTACAAAATAATGCCTTAGTGATATATATGTCACAGCCTAAATAACCATAAAGAAATAAACCAACAGATAAAAACAAAAATTGTAAGTGGAGTCTACAAATTCAAGCTCAAAAGGGAAGTTACAATCAATTTAATAGATGATGCCAAATTGATATATATGTCACAAAGAAATAAAGAAATAAACCAAAAAAAAAAAAAATTAAAAAATAATAAAAAATAATAATAATAAATTGAAAAATAAATTTTAAGAGAGGCACACCAATTTATAAGGGAAAAATTACCAAAGGTTTTTTAGTTATTGTCTGAATCATGCATACTATAGTCACAAACGAATAAAAAAGTACAAGTAAATATAAATTGGAAAACAAAATGATGCCTAGATGATATATATAGAACCATAAAAATATATACAACATATATAAGGTATATATACGAAATATAAAGCAATATATACAGAATATATATATATATATATATATATATATATATATATATATATATATATGCATAAGGGAAAAAATTACCAAAGGTTTGTTTTTATAATTATTGTCTGAAAAAACGGTAGGTCGCAAAAGAATAAAGAAATAAAAATAAATATAAATTGAAAAAATTACAAATAATACAACTACACATGTATACCCACATAACCAATATATATATACATATACATACATATACAACACACACACACACACACACACACATATATATATATATATATACATATATATATATACACATACAAGCTTGACCTTCGCGAAATGAGAAATCATCGCGCGGAACCTTTGTAAGATTGTAAGGTAAGGTAAGGTACATACACATATATATATATATATATATATATATACACACATATATATACACATATATACATACATATACATATACACACATACATACATACATATACATATACGCACATACATACACACACATTTAACTGCAATGACCACGCACATACTCACATACACATACATACATACACATACACGCATACAGCAAAAAATTGAAAAATAAAATTGTAAGAGAAACCTACAGATTTATAAGGAAACAAAGATAAAAACAAATTTTACCAAAGATTTAACAACCTGCCATTTTTGTTTAAATCCATTCTGAAGGAATTCAGAGCAACGGGATCGAGTTGAAACAGACCTTTACTCATGTTAAGGTTATTTGTAAGTTGAATTATAGCCGACTCAAGAATATTTCTATTAACAATGTTGCTAGAGTGAAACAAAACTGAAGCATTATTCCAATCAATACAATGGGATAACTCTGACAAATGGACAAAAAGGGCCAGGACAACTGTCCCGTTCTAACGGAATATTGATGCTGTTTTACACGCGTTTGCAAATCCTTTCCCGTCTGACCTATGTAAAAGGAATCACATTGCTTACACCCAATTTTATAGATAATGCCTAAATTATTGGTAGGCTATTTTTTACTATGATGTTTTTCACGATATTGTTATATGAAAAAACTACACTGATATCCAAAAGTTTAAGTACATTAGCAATGCCTAAGAAGCCCGGGAAAAATGGAAGTACTAAAATATTCTTTGACAAGGTGCGAGTGTTATTATTCACACGATAGAAGGTTCGTTTAGCCTTATTAAGACAAGATTCCATGAACGCAGATGGGTAACACAACTCACTTCCAATACCGTTGATATTTTCCAATTCGGCATCGATGTATTCCGGACTGGCGATCCTAAGAGCGCGGAGAAACATTGAGGAAAATATGGCCTTTTTGATAGGGGTGTCATGTCCAGAGTAAAAGTGTACGTAGGACAAATTGTTTGTTTTTTTCCGATAGATACTAAACTTAAAACCCGGGCTATCCCTATGAACACGCACATCCAAAAACGGGATTGAGTTGTCTTGTTCCACTTCTAAAGTAAATTTAATGGAGGGGACTTGGTCATTTAACTGAAGGAGGAAGTCATCCAGGTCACGATTCATGGGCCAGATACACAAAATATCGTCGACGTACCGCAACCAAGGGATGCCAACCCCCAGGATTCTCGGAATGTAAGTAATTTCAAAAAACTCCATATAAATATTGGAGAGAAGGGGCGACAAAGGGTTGCCCATAGCCATCCCAAAAACTTGTTGATAATGCTCGCCATTGAAAGTGAATTTACAATCCTTGATACAAAGCTTAATAAGTTCCAAAACAGTGTGTGCAGGTAATGGTAGATCATAGTTATGTAATTCTCGGGCGAGAAAGTCAAGCATATCATCAATCGGCACTTTTGTGAACAATGAACAAACGTCGAAACTGATCAATCTATTGTTGGTATTAATGCGAACATTATTCAATTTTTCAGTGAGATCCATGGAATTTTTTACGTGTGAATCAGAGACAGTTCCAAGAATGGGGGACAAAACATTAACAAGCCATTTGGAGAGTTTATAGGTAATAGAGCCCACCGAGCTAATAATAGGGCGCATAGGGTTACCCGGTTTGTGGGTTTTAATAAGACCATAAAGGTAAGGCAGAGAAGGTGAAGTGGACAAAAAAAGGGGAATTAAGTCCTTATGATCTTTGAGAATGCGTTTCAAGCCACTATTGAATGATTTGATGACATCATCCTGCGAGTTCTTCCTAAGTTTCACGTATGTGGCGGGGTCCTGAAGCAGCTCATTCATCTTTCCAATGTAATCCACTTTGTCCATAATGACTAAGGTGTTAGCCTTGTCTGCTTTAGTAATATGGAGCTCACTATCTTTTTTTAATTGTGAAAGGCTATTGCGGAAACGTTTAGGAAAGTTATCTTCGTAAGAAATATTCGCAGCACCATAGACAAGGCCTTTAACTATGTTAACCAAAGACTGAGGAAGGTTACACTGTTTTTCAAAACAAGCAAGACTATGACAAATTTGTAAAGCAGTAGGTTTTTTAACAATATAAAAGGACATACCAAATCCAAGGGCACTTTTGCATCGTCACTAATGTTTTTCGAAGAAAGGTTCAAAACACACTTTGAGCTTGCTTTTTTACTCCACTGACTATTTCGAATGAGACTTTTAATTTTGCGATCCAAAATGTTTCGAAGTGAAGAAGTTCTCCGACGCAACTCGTTGTAAATTTCATCAAACAAAGGTTGGATCCACGGTGGGGAATAACAGTCAAAACATTACGTTTGGCAATGCCTAAATTTTTGAAGGTGGACCACTCATTTTGTCTGGTGACTTCAATATGTTTCTTTAAAATTACTCTGCTAAAGTTGTTGAACGGATGGTCGTCCATTTGTCTGAGGCGAATCGGAAGGAGGGACTTGGGAAGGACCTGCTCCTCCAGACAATTAGTAAGAAACTTTCGTCGGATCCGAATTGCATGCCCCTTCATTAATGTAGAAGAAAACACAGACACAAACGGGGACAATAGAGGGAACAGCAAGGCGAAGGAACGCGTGGTGTTCATTATATGAAAAATTATTTCACGAAAGTGACACGTGAAAAATATTTATGATGAATAAAACCACGAATGGAAAAGAAACACAAAGGGGTGCTCAAGCGCTTTCGTCTAATGACATCCTCAGGAACACTGGAGTGAAAGGACAGATCAAGGCAATATATAGTTTACAAAAATAAACATACATACATACATATATAATATATATATATATATATATATATAGTAAGCATAGAAAAAATTATGGGAGGAGCAAACACATTTGTATGGGAAATTGACACTTTTAGCACTTTGGCCGACATTCAATGTCGGCCAAAGTGCTAAAAGTGTAATTTTCCCATACAAATGTGTTTGCTCCTCCCACAATTTTCTTTACTTACTATATATATGTATATGTGTGTATGTATATATATATATATATATATATATTATATATATATATATATATTTGTGGTTTTTTATCTGTTGGTTTATTTCTTTATGGTTATTTAGGCTGTGACATATATCACTAAGGCACTATTTTGTAATTAATTTTTTTTTTTTTTTTTTCTCAATTTATATTTATATTTATTTTTATTTCTTTATTCTTTTGTGACCTGTTCCATAAACAAGCCATTTGAATTTATATTGAATGTCGGCCAAAGTGCTAAAAGGGTCAATTTCCCATACAAATGTGTTTGCTCCTCCCACAATTTTTTCTATGCTTACTATATATATGTATATATATATATATATATATATGTATATATATATATGTGTATATATATATATATGTATATATATATATGTATATGTATGTATGTATGTTTATTTTTGTAACCTATATATTGCCTTGATCTGTCCTTTCACTCCAGTGTTCCTGAGGATGTCATTAGACGAAAGCGCTTGAGCACCCCTTTGTGTTTCTTTTCCCTTCGTGGTTTTATTCATTATATATATATATATATATATATATACATATATCAGTGGCGACTGGCGTATAGGAGCGATGGAGCGGTCGCTCCCCCTTGCTTGAAACGATAAATATTAATTTAACAGATACAAAAATATATTAATTTTAAGATATTAAAATAAATATTCTTGAAATATATTTTAAAAATTCATGTGGCATATCATGATTCATGAGGCATTTTGAGTAAGCCTTCATACAGTACATAATATTCTAAACTTATAGCATAGCTTCAAACAGCATACCCTGTTTGAATACAAAAAATATTGCAGCCGAATGGAGCGATAGATTTTTCGCTCAAGTAAATATAAATTATATTTTACTGTTGTAATGAAAATATAAGTACAATCGCGAATTTTTTTTATAATAACAACTTTATTTTTACTAATAGTTACTTCAGTAATAATGATATAAACCATTTATATGTATTTTATTGAAATTATTACTTATTTGTAATTAACTAGAATTGTACGTCTGGCATAGCCGCATATGTTAATACAAGTACTCTTGTGAGCGGCAGTTGGATTCGCGCTAGCCTATTGTGAGTCCGTGTTGTCGTACAATTTTATGAAATCGCACCCCCATACATTTATACCATACCACGAGTCGCCACTGATATATATATATATATAATATATATATATATATATATACACCAGGACAAGGGGGGCACAAGAGAAGACCAGGAGCAAGGAAAAAGGTTGATGGCTCTCACAAATGAATTTATGCTGACACAAGAGATAACAGAAAATACCACAAAAAATAACTGCCTAGATCTAGTATTCACGAATAACACGAACTTGATTGTTGATATAAAGATAACCCCAACCATTACACCAGTACACATTTGAAAACTTGTCGATCGATTTTTAGAAACTAGTTGGTGATTCTATATAATTTGAGTGCGCTGATCTAAAAAATATAGTTAGTTTTCCCTATCACGTATGGTTTTCTTACTACAGGGTGTGTCATAAATCCCCCATTTATCCCCAAATGTGAACCATCTTATCGAGACCAACATTGGATTGCACATGCTAAACCATAAATTTTGTTGTTATAGACTACAGTAACGCTTACATAATAATGTAGGGTAAATATATATAACAACCAGTCCCGTTCCCAGCAAAATACTCTCTCCCCTCCCATCAATGGGTGGTTAACATTTGGGGACAGATGAGGTATTACAACACCCCTTGTAGCACGAAACCTTTAGGTGATAGAGTAAAACCTAATTAAAGCAGAATTAAATAGCTCCTAGCTCTTGGACAAGCATATTGCTTGTTTATGAAAGAATAAAAAAAATAACTGAAAGAAACAAAATATATTTACCTTCTTTACTTGCAAACATTTCAGGACTTATTCCAAAGACTTAAGACTACGAAGGTAGATCTGACTAATGACGACTAAACCGGTGCTTCTTTGATGTTTTCTTATGCTGTGCGTTAGGCTGATCTCGTTGCAGACACCAGCAGTAATCCGCCATCATATTTGTATGCCATCTTCCTTGATATCTTCTTTCCATGGTTTTGATGTCCTCGTGAAATCGTTCCCCTTGCTCCTCACTGACATCTCAGAGATTTTCGGGAAAACGGTCAAGATGCGAAAATAAGAAGTGAACTTTCAGGCTCATGTTGCAGCCTAAGGCGCAAAACTTTTTAAGCATATTTTCCACCAGTCTTTCATAATTTTGGCTTTTGTAGTTTCCCAAGAAGTTTTCAACAACATCTTTGAAACCAAGCCATGCTTCTTTTTCTTTATTGGTCATTGTGTTCAGGAAATGATCGTCTGTCAATAACTTTCTAATCTGAGGACCTATAAAAACACCTTCCTTTATTTTCTCGTAGCTAATCTTTGGATATTTTGAACAAATGTACTTGAAACACTCACCTTCTCTATTCAATGCTTTGACATACTGCTTCATCAAGCCTAACTTAATGTGCAAGGGTGGTAGGAGGATTTTATTTGGTTCAACTAGATGTTCATGTAAAATGTTCTTTGATCCTGGGGTAAGATTCTCTCTAGGAGGCCAAGTTTTCCTCTTCCAGTGCTGGTCGCGTGCTCGACTATCCCATTCGCAGATAAAACATGGCATCTTAGTGTATCCTGATTGCTGCCCAAGTAACATGCAAAGGACTTTGAGATCCCCACACAATATCCATCTGTGATTTTGATACTGATTTTTTTCCAGAAGCAGTTTCATGTTATCATAGGTCTCTTTTAAATGAGTAGAATGGGCCACTGGGATTGATGCATATTTGTTACCGTTGTGCAGTAACACTCCTTTTAGAATTGGTTTTAGAGGAATCTATAAACAACCTCCAGTCACTGGTTTGGTATTCGATGCCTAGCTTGCACACTAATCCTGTGATGTCCTTGCAAAATACCAAGGGACCATCTTCTTCGAAAAAAGGCACGAAGTCTTTCTCACGATTTCTGTACCAAGCGAAGTATGTGTCGGATGCCAATAAATTGTTCTCCTGCAATCTAGACCCCAAAAGTTCTGCAGAGTCCTTAGGCAGATTCAAATCCCTGACTAAGTCATTTAGTTCGGCTTGGGTTAATGGTTTAGGAGGATCTCGGTCAGCTGTTGGCTGTTCTTAAACATCATCATTGTCTGGATTTGGAGCTGAATCAGAATCTGAATTGTATTGATCCAGACTCTCGGGTGGGCGGGGAATAGGAACTTCTGGACCATGGGGTACCGACCTTATTGCAGATGGAAGACTTGGGTATTGAAGGCTCTCTTTATTCTTTGCATTATAACCTTTAACATTGCAAGAACAGAAGTAGCAGTCGTCGGTATGGTTTCTAGGCTCGCGCCATACCATAGGGATCCCAAATGGCAAACTTTTCTTTTTACCTTTGCTCCAATTCCTTAGTGCCGCAACACACGTAAGACAAACCTTGTGTGGAGCCCAACTTTTGTCTTGATCTAATTTAATTCCAAAATAAGCATGATAAGCTCTCTTAATGAAGGTTGTTACATTTGTCCTTTGTTTTACAACATACCGACCACAAATATAACAAAATATGTCTGGACTATGGGTACATCCTCTAGAAGCCATTATTAAAATTTTAAAGACGTAATGTTAGAATTATCTATCTGAAAAATATGAAAAAACGAAATTAATTAAAGATAAAAAAGGTAAAAAATTACAAAACGCCCCAAAATTGTTTTGCTAATAACTTTAAAACTGTGGGTGATAGGAAAAAACTGGTAGCATTTTTGAATTCAGCGCAGCGAACTGCTTCAGAATCACAACTCAAAATAAAGAAATCGATTTTCATGCAGACCGGTGTTATCTCAGAGAGCATAATCGACATATCAACAAATATGACGACAACATTAAAAGACAATACACATATTGAGGAAAGAAGCAAATTTGGGGCCTTTAACTTAAACTCCAAGACTATAAATTGGGAAGCAATCAGATCGCACATGGCCCAAATAGAGTGGAGAACAGTTTTAGAGAATGAAACAACTGAAGAAATGCTAACAACCTTGGAAGAAAAAACGCTGAGAATTTTAGAAAAATATGCTCCGAAATCACAGCCAAAAGGAAAGATGAGCTGGCTAGAGAGGCAAAAGAGAAGAATATTCCGCAAAAGAAAGAGAGTGGAGGCGAAGTTAGCCAACTGCGGAGATAATGCCAGGAAAGTAATACAAAAAAACTGAAGGGCATCGAGAGGGAAATACAAACCCTGATTAAGGACCATACAGAGAGGGAAGAGGAAATGGCGGTAGAAGCAATAAAGGAAAATCCAAAATACTTCTCTAGTTATGCAAAAAGTAAAACAAAAACGCGTTCCGCTATTGGGCCCTGAAGGAAGAGAAATAATGAACTGACCGACGATCCAAAAGAAATATCTGAAACATTGAGAGCCCAGTATGAATCAGTTTTTAGTACCCCAAAAAGTGACAAAGCGATACCTGACAGAGATGCATTCTTTGAAGAGAAATTGCAAGGAGAGTGTATAACAGACTTTGACTTTACCCCAGAAGAAGTAGCAAGAGCTATAGGATAAATGAAACCACATTCAGCTGCAGGTCCGGACAACTGGAACGCATCATTGATTAAAAACTGTAAAAATGAAATAGCTACACCTTTATACTGGATATGGAGAAGATCCCTAGACACCGGGGAAATACCGAGCATCTTGCAAAGAGCAAACATTGTCCGTATATATAAAGGAGGGGATACATCTGAAGCAAAGAACTAGAGACCAGTGTTATTGACGTCCCACCTCACCAAAGTATTTGAAAGAATAGTTAGAGAGAAAATTTACGATTTCTTGGAGACACTGGAAAGATTCAACGAAAATCAGCACGGATTCCGATCAGGTAGATCATGCCCATCACAACTAATAGAACACTACAACAATATCCTAGGGACCTAGATGCACTGGAAGGCAATAACAAATACGATGTTATATACACAGATTTTGCTAAAGCTTTCGACAAATGTGATCACGATATAATAGTACATAAAATTAAATATATGGGACTAACAGGCAAAGTGGGAAAATGGATCTACAACTTCCTCAGAGAACGTCTACACGTCGTCAAAATTCAAGGTATATCATCATCAGAATCGGAAGTACGCAGCTCAGTACCACAAGGTACAGTATTGGCCCCACTCCTGTTCATTATCATGCTAACAGACATAGACAGCGGAGTAAACAACAACAGTATAGTAACATCCTTTGGAGACGATACAAAGATCAGCAGAAAAATCAGCGATGTAAATGAAGTGGAGGCCTTGCAGAGGGACACGAACAAAATATACAAATGGTCAGAAGACAAAAACATGACACTTAGCACCGAGAAAATTCAGCTCTTGAGATATGATAGAAAAGAGGAACTTAGACTGCATATTATGCCCCAGCTAGACAGGAAATTCAGAGAAGCATGAAAGCGATCGATCTCGGGGTAATAATGACCGATGATGCGAAATTCGAAACACAAAATCAGATAGCGATAAACAAAGCAAAAAGAGTCGCGGGACAGGTACTAAGAACGTTCAAAAGAAAGGATAAGACAGTAATGATTCCCCTGCTAAAAACACTGATTATACCAAAACTTGAATACCTCTCAGTTTTGACGTCTCCAAATAAAAAGGAAGAAACTAATAAACTAGAAGAAACTCAGGGCATTTCACAGCAAAGATTGATCGCTGCAAAGAGCTCAACTACTGGGAAAGACTATGCAAACTAAATTTGTACTCCCTGGAAAGAAGAAGAGAGAGGCACACCATAATCTACATATGGAAAATGATCGAAAAACTGGTACCAAACCTCAAACTAAACCCTATTACCATTCAAACAACACTGGAAAATAGGAAAGGCAGGATGTGTAGTGTTCCCAAATGAAAGGCCCGACGAGGGACCTCCTCAACACTGAAGGAAAATAGCTTGGTTGTCGGGGGGGGGGGGGCGAAGACTTTTTAACCAGCTTTCAAAGGACCTCAGAAACGTTACAGGGGTCAAAGTTGAAGTCTTCAAGAGAAGAATAGTTGCCTGTCTCAGGACGGTACCAGATGAGCCGGTAGTACCTGGCTATGTACGGTGGAGAGCGCAAGAAAGCAACTCGCTCCTCCACCAAGCCAGACCTAGTGGCGGGGCCACCAGCTTCACCTTCGTGTGAAGAGAGACCAACGCACGGAACAGCAACGAGGTTAACGAGGTGTATATATATGATTATTTCAGTTCACTAGTGCCTCGTTTAAAAATGTGAAGCATTATATGCAAGATAAATAGACCTTATCCAGATACGCTCAGACTGGACTTCATTTCAATATGAAATTAATTATTTGCAACAATCCTTCAACCGTAATCTGTACCCGTCACACATCTTTGAAAATTGGGTCAATGAATTCCTACCTAATGTTTTTCACCCAAAACATCCAACTAGTGATGTTAAAAAATTCGATGTATATATTTAACTACCTCTCTTTCGCCATGTTTTTTAAACAAAATTAATAGACTCGTCAAAGATGTCCTCTATAGTCCTTCCCTCAGTGTAATTTTAAATTCATAAATATTAATTTCTCCTCCATATATAAATTTTGTCGCCACAAAGAACGTCTCTTCTCCCTGATCAAATCATCCGCAACGCCCGGTACCTGGGCCAAACTGGCTTACAATTTAAACAGAGGATAGAGAAACACAGGACTTTTTCCCACTGAACAAGCCACCCCTTATCTAACCCTGAATGCTCCACTATCCGCAGTCGTAATGATTAGTCTGATAACAAAGTTAAACATAATTAATTCTTTATTTTGTCATCTCAGTCAACCGAATTTGATAAAATAAATTACTGATTCATTCTACATTAAAAATCTTATCCCAGCTTTAAATGCGCAAAATCTATCATTTAAATTATTTATCTCGTAAAATTATATCAACCAACCAAAACACAACCACAATTATCTTCTCGCTTTTCCTCATCAATCCTTTTCCTCATCAATCCTCATCCTAATACTTTTATTTCCTTTTATTACTTTGGTTTTTTTGTGTAATTTAATGTCATGAATTATTGTTTTTATTATATATTTAAGTATTTGTCTCTTTAAGTATTTCTTGTTATATATTTAATTTTGGTTTTGACTCTCACTGAAGAGGATCCCCGTGACGGGTCGAAACGTCTGTAATGAATTTTCGGAAATCTTGTCCTGGTCTTCATATTCCTTAGAAGGATCTAATTTCATAGGAACGATTCTATCGCCAATATATATATATATATATATGGGATGAATTTCACAATTGAAAACGTGAAATGAATGAATGATGCAAACCCACAAGGAAAAAGAAAAATGTTTCCAAGGCTTTCGTGTATTCAGAAGTACACTTCGTCAGGGAATCCCTGATGAGGTGTACTTCTGAATACACGAAAGGCCTTGGAATCATTTTTCTTTTTCCTTGTGGGTTTGCATCATATATATATATATATATATATATATATAACACAACCACGGTTAACCTTGGTTTTTGCTTCCACTCGAATTGTTCATTCTGACGAATATCAAGCTTGTCACTCCACCTTAGACCTACAGTTTAACGTGGAATCTGAACCACGCCCCACATCCCGAGTCTCGCGCATGCGCATTGGACCCACGCCTTTAGGACTTGGCATTATTTCGTATTGTGCGTATCGGAAGCAAGCCTTCGGGAAAAGCTCGTCATTCTACATTCTATATATTTGCATTGAAAAGCATAGTTCCTACGTTTCCAGACTTTTGACTCACCCTGTATAACATTTATACTTAAATTTATATTCTGTTTTCTGTTTGTTATAATCATAATTGAGGTCTTTGATAAACTTAACGATAATAATTTATTTGCATTCAGCCAAATGTAAATACGGATGAGCTCCATGTTTGTTCTTTCCTGTAAAGTACTAAAGTCGTTATCAGACACGAGGAGTGTCGTGTCATCTATGTACTAAACTTCTAATTTGATATGGGTTGATATAACACAGGAAGAGGAGGGGTCCCAATATCGAACCCTGTGGTACTCTGTGTGTTCTTGATTGCGAGTATGATTCGTGTTTATTTTTAGTTTGATGTATTGTTCTTTTCTTTAAATAGGACTTGAATCAGTCTAAAGATACGTCTTATGCTTCGTAATTAGACAATTTCTGGGTTAGAATTGAATGTTCTGTTCAGTTAAAATCTTCACTCAGAGCCAGGAGAATTGCGAATGATTTTTACTCTTTCAATTTATCTAATAATAATAATAATTAAGTATATAATCATGAAAGCGGGTCACGATGACACTAAAAATTTATACAGTTCTCGTGATAGTAAAGAACTTCGAAGGTCACCTAAATTTGGTTATACAATCAATTATTTAATGTTGAAATAAGCGGTCATTGGTTTTGAGAGAACGCTTCATTGACGTCACAAATGTAAGGCGTCCGCTCTTTGTTAAAAATAAAATTATATTTTCTTATCAATGTTAAGCTCAAATTCGCGGGTGTTTCCGTTGATAAGAATCGAATCAGTGGAAGTCAAAGGACGAAATTCACAATTTTCGCATTTCGTGAAAACAAAAAAAATTGACTTTTAAAATTGAAACGAAGCAAATTAATTGAAAGAAACAAGAAATAAATTCATTATTATTTAAATAAATTTATTAGAGATACCCGTAAAATGGAATAATAATAATAATCAACATAATTATTATTATTATTATCAGTAGTAGTAGTAGTAGGGGGAGGAGGAGGAGGAATAGCTATCAATGTGAAAGATAGTTAAAGCAAACTGCAGCAATTCAACAAACATCAATAATTCAGAATAATTCTGTTTTTCAAAGAGAGAGAGAGAGAGAGAGAGAGAGAGAGAGAGAGAGAGAGAGAATTACAAACTGAGAATTAGTCAATAAATAGGAAAAAGTTCAGAAATGAAATAGAAAAATGTAATTTATAATGGCTACATTATTGGTGCTCTTCCAATATGTGCTCTACCGCGAAACTGTGATCTACCATATTCCAATACGTGCTCTACCGTGAAACTAGCCTTATAAGGCTAACTAACGAAAATATCATGACTTAACCTAACCAATCGTTAGGTCAACTATACGCGCTTGACGATTGGTTAGGTTAAGTCGTGATATTTTCGTTAGTTAGCCTGGAATATGAAATATTAGTTGAAATATGGTAGATCACAGTTTCGCGGTAGAGCACATATTGGAAGAGCACCACATTATTTTATATACTGTATAAGGGAGTCAAGAATCGAGAAAAACTAAAGAGATATAATTCTTCTTCTTCTTTTTCTGAGAGAGAGAGAGAGAGAGAGAGAGAGAGAGAAAGAAGACGAAGAATCTAAATAAAAGTTAAAGTTTGAATAGCGCAAAACAGCTTAAATCTTTCAAAATATTTTGTCATAACTTCCCCATCAATACTACTTTAGTAAAATATAAAAATCAGAGGTAAAGTAAACGTTTTTAAAAATTTACTCGTGAGCACAAATGGCAGGAAAATTGTTTCAAAATGGCAGTTAAAATATTTAAATTAGGAAATAAGTCCTATTCTATTTTTAGAATAATTTCCATGGTATCTTTGTATTTCACAATCTGTCAAATTGTAAATGAAAGATTTAAAATAGTTTCTCATTAAATGGTCACGATGACATCGATAACTGGATGATAGCGAGTGAAAAGCGTTTCATTTGTGATTTGAACAGAATTTAGTTAAGAATGACTCCGTTCTCCACAAATTTGGGCTTAAAATTCCTCCAAAGTAACATACAAACGCTTACCAACTACATACTTTCTATATACAGTATAATTAGGGGAGCTATTGAAGAATAGGGACCCAGCCTTCTTTAGTTATCTTTATAAGGCTAACTAACGAAAATATCATGACCTAACCTAACCAATCGTCAAGGGCGTACAGTTAACCTAATGATTGGTTAGGTTAGGTCGTAATATTTTCGTTAGTTAGCCTTATAAGCCTAACTAAAGAAGGCTGGGGTTCCTATTCTTCAATAGCTCCTAATTAGGTTTCATAGAAGGAAAATAACACAAATATTTATACATAAAATATATTACAATAAATTACGTGTATTACTGTTAGGCCTTTTTTTGTTTTTTAAATGTATTGCTTAATTAATTAATTGTATCCTTGATTACAGGATCTGTTTCCTGCCAATAAACATTATTATTGGCATTATCATTATCGTCATTATTATTGTTATCATATATATTGGTAGTGTCGCTACGTGCACTTTTTATTTTTATTTCCATTTTTCTTCTTGTAGTCTAAGCTGTGGCTACTTTTTATTATTACTTGTTTCAGTTCGTCTTATTTTTATTTCTCTTTTAATCATAATTTTTATTTTTTTTAATTTATTATTGTTTGATTTATCTTAGCGTTTATTACCTTCAACAATATTGTACTATTTTATGGGATTTATATCATTATCATCATTATTATTAATCAATCGGTGTTTAAGGCATTTGTAATTATAGCTTAAGTGGAAATAAGATGAAAAGTTTTACATTTCTTCACACAGAGCATCATTCCGCCCATTCAAGGTACGAGCAATACTGCTCCGATTTATCTTAATTCAAACAATATCCAAATCCGCGTCCGTTTTTTGCGCACAATTTTTGTCAGTTTGTAGGATCACCTGAAGATCAGAGCCCCCAGCCTTCTTTAGTTAGCCTTATAAGGCTAACTAACGAAAATATCACGACTTAACCTGACTAATCGTGAAGGCCGTACAGCTGACCTAACGATTAGTTAGGTTAAGTCGTGATATTTTTGTTAGTTAATCTTATAAGGCTAATTAACGAAGGCTGGGGACCCTGATCTTCAGGTGATCCAATTTGTTTTGCAGACATCCTTAGTTATTATCATTCTAAGCGCATGATTCCTCAGGAGCAAGATGCACCGTATGTCTATGTTTCCCCCTTATATAGACCTACTCTTCTACCTTTCATGATGTTACAACTTCAACAGTGACTCAAATCGCAGTCATCGATGACTCAAGTGACTCAAATTTGTTGAATCAGATAAAGAATTTAAAGATTCTGCCATTTAATACACAAGTCTTTTCTGAGACAACAAAATCGTCGGGCGTGAACCACAAAATTCGCTAAATGGCCTCTCGTCGATGAAGGGTCGAGATGCAAGGAAAGAATTGAGGTTCTCCACATAAAAATGTTGGTTACAACGACTAAAAAAGATGATAAACTGTCTGATAACGAGTCCAGATACCATGAACCATCCAAGTTGGTTACCATTCAAATAAATATTATTAATTAAGACAAACATTTACATTTGATTGTCAAGTCATCTGTTTCGTTATCGAAACCAAGGTTTTCTGTTTACATATTTCAATGGCTTACATTTAATTCAAATCTATCTGGCAAATAAGGGGTCACCATTAGAATCAAATATAAACGCATTTTTTGCCTATATATTATATATATATATATATATATATATATATGAAAATTATTTCACGAAAGTGACACGTGAAAAATATTTATGATGAATAAAACCACGAAGGGTGAGCACCACTTTGTGTTTCTTTTCCCTTCGTGGGCAGGACCGAGTTCCAAAAGGACCGAATTCCAGTAACTCGGTCCTTTTTAAGGACCGTGAGCGGGAAAGTCGGTCCTTTTCTCAGTGAGGACCGAAATGAGGAGCGACGGTCCATTTTTAAGCAATTCCGGACGGTCTTTTTTAGTGATTTTAGTGTGTTTAGTGATTATTTGAAGTTCTAAAGAAGATGGATCGTTTCCTCCAGAAGATTCAGAAAGAGACTGAGACTGAACTGAAACTTGTTTCAACATCTGGAGGAGACGAAGAATCTACTGATGTTAGTGCTTCAACTTCAAGTCAAGCAACTGGAGCTCCTAGCGGAAGAACTGAACCCGGCAATCCCTGGCCGTACCTGGACAAATACTTTGAATACCTGGGCCCCAAGGGTGAGCAGAACCTGGAGTACAAGTGCTTGCTGTGTTCATCAAGTTTAACACGCCTATCCCATCCAGTGCCGCCGTGGAGAGGCTCTTCTCTTTGGGGAAGGACGTCCTCAAGCCGAAAAGGTCAGGGCTCAGTGACAGCCATTTTGAAATGCTAGTCTTCTTGAAGGGAAACTCAAGCATTTAACTTAATAACTTTTTTTCATCATTTATGTATTGTATTAATTATAATTTACGTTAATAAAATTAAAGATTTCCGGTGTCTTCAATTTCATTTTTCATTTTAATCAAATTTTTCACTTATATTATATATAAGGACCGAGGACCGAGTCGTTCCTAGGTCCTATCTTCAGAAAGGACCGGGACCGGGACCGGGACCGTCGGTCCTTTTTGAGGCCCGGGTGCCCACCTTTGTATATATATATATATCACAGTCAATGTGTAAAACTAGTCATTTCACGTAATGCCTACAAATTTCAGGCATTTCGCGTAATTCAGTTAAGCGATTAACGAGTTCGTGAAGGTTAAGTTAGGTTAGATTAGTAATGGTTATTACCTATGTTTAAGGGTCAATCGAATTACACGAAATTCCTGAATTTTTAGGCATTACGTAAAATGACTGGTTTCACAGATTGACTGTAACACATACACGATTCTTGTATACGAAGAATTGAGATATGTATTGATATATTTCCTGTGTCATGAAGTAAAAAGATTTATTTTCGAGTCTTTCGTCATAGAAAAATGCAAAACACACACGCACACGTATGTATGTATGTACAGTATTTGTATGAAAAAGTTAAGTGTGATGTACAAGAAAGGTTTTATTTATAAATCTCTATTTGCAAATGTGAATTTAATTTATAAATAATAAAGGTACTTTTGCATTATCCTCCCAACACTAATTTTTTTTTATAACGGCTAACGCCTGCGGCGGGCTGTTTTTACCGTAACCTAACCTAACCAAACCTAACCTAACCTAACCTAATACCAACACTAATTTTTTTTATAATAGAAGGAAAATAAAGTACCATAACCAAAACCAAACCAACATTATATAAAAAAATTAGTGTTGGGAGGATAATGCAAAAGAACCATAATAAATAATAATGTATAAATAATTAGTTACAGTAAATTATTTCTAAAAGGAATTTTAATTTTAACATTATTACAAATATAAACTAAACTTCTCTTATTTATTGAAGGTAAATTTATTATAAGATAAAAACCAATGTCTTTATGAGAGTTTTCCTATTAATTCCGGTGATCAGCTATTACAAACTTATTTTTCAGGAGAACTTAACTGCTTCTAACATTATTTAACTGTAAGGGATTAATTGTTGAGTTTAACATTGGGTTTTATCTGTACTTTTCATGCAGATAATGTACAGGCCTGCATAAATGGAAGGTCTTATTAGAAATGACTTAATTGGCTGTTGTAGGATAAGCTATTCTTAGTCTCGGTGAGCAATAACTATAGTAGGCCCTTGTCTTGACTTCAGCAGGTTGCTTATATTTCTGTTTAGTATATTAGCTACAGCCTTTGGCTCTTGGCTTCAGATAATATGGTACTGCAAAATTCTGTGGCAGTATCACTTTCGTGATACGCCAAAAAGTATATTTTTAATAAGTACAGTATACAGCGTGGCCACAAAGTCCCCTTGCAGTGACATAACAACATATCTGTATTAAATGCAAAAAACTTCACTTTTTTACGTGAAGGTCAAAATATGAGAATAAAAACCCACTCTAATAGACAGAGTTTATTTCCACGACAGTTTCGACGCCCACTGGCATCCTCCTCGGGTGGATACAGAAACACAAATGAAACAAAACAAGAGGGAAAAACAGTTCAGGGATCGACCGTTAAGAAATTCGCACCTAGGTTGGATTCCATTCTCTCGAGACAGGAGGGGCATTTTCATTAAGTACATTCGCACAAATTTTAAAACTATCTTCCTGTTCTAAACATACAGATTCTATTATTTTTACATAATTATTACATTTATAATTAAATTTATTACATTTAATATTGCATAATTATTAATTACAGAAATTATAAATTTATTATTACATTGGTTATTACATTGTTGTTTATTATACAGAAATTATAAACCGAAAAACGAATGAAAAAAGGCGATTAGGAAATAATCCAGAGACCATTGAGAAATTCGCACCTAGGTTAGATATCGTTCTCCCGAAACCAGAAGGGCATTTTATTACAGGGTCAGCTTATAACTACATTCCCACAAATTAAAAATATCTTCTTGTTCTATACGTACAGATCCTAATATTTTGACATAATTACTGCATATATTTATTTCCACATTAATTACTTCCATTATTACATTTACTAAAAGCGAGTAAGGAAACATTCCAATCCAGAGACATTTAAGAAATTCACACTTAGGTTCGAACACGTTCCCACGACTCCGTAAGGATGCCAGTGGGCGTCGAAACTGTCGTGGAAATAAACTCTGTCTATTAGAGTGGGTTTTTATTCTAACATATCTGTATGCTGCCCTTGTTTTTCATGCAAAGGGACTTTGTGGCCACCTTACAGACGTTGGCTCGAAAAATTATAATGTTAAAATAGGGTGGCTTCAAACAAGGCGTGACTCTCGCTTAGACTTTGAACAGTTTTGAAATTCATAAATAATGAGTCCTATTATTATATTTACGGCCATAAACTGTTAATACCCTTCAAAATTTCTCTTTGTTCCCGGAATATCAGCAGTTGTGGTACTCTTTAGAGAAATAGCGTAAATGTTTGAAGTAATTAATCGTAGCTGTTCAGTCACCCTATCTTAAAGTACTTCAGTAGTTAGGCCCTATTTATCTAGGAAATTTGAAGACAATAAGCCGAAACCAATTTGGTTATATAAACGCATACCATACTCTGCTTGGCACAGGGAACAGCTACCTTTTCAGACCAAGTGCCAGAAATTTGTACATTTTTTAGACTAATTGAGTGATATAAGAGGACGTTATCACCTCCGCCAATTTACAAATTTTTAGTTCAGGCTACCCTCAGTACCTGTATTTAGATATTAGTCGAAAGGATTCTCTTCACTTCGATACGGACAGTGAAGATGACGCTGCCTTCCTCCCAAAGTAGTAAATACGAAGGTGTGAACGTCGAGCTAGGAAATGAATACAATTGTACGTTTTTCTCTCATAACCCCTTAGGTGACGGGGATCTCCTTATCTGTATTTAATTTTGCAAGTTTTGTTCAATTGTTTCAGTTCAAGTTTGCATGGCTTTCATATCTTTTGAAGTAATTTTGTTTGTTTGTTTGATTTCTGTATAATTTTAATTTAACCCTAATTTAATTTGGTATAATTCTTTTTTAATTTCCTATAATTTTGGTTTCACTGTACAATATTTTTTGTTTGATTGGAGTAAATTAATATTACCCACACTCACTATTACTATGACTTTATTTTTTGTCTCTTTACTCTCTACGGGACATAATCTGTAGTTGGAATTGCCTCTTACTGTGTTTTTCTTTACAAGTCTACTTTACTTTTGCTGTTGAAATTTTACGATATATCTCATTTATTACCGGGTTGTACTGTAGTTATTTGAAGTTTAGACTGTTGATTTCTGTCGCATATGGCCCTTTAACTTTCCCTAGGGGAATATCAGTGTTGGGCACTAAAGCGTTAATCCGATAACAGTTAATTAACGCAGTTAACTTTTTTTAACGGACTATTAACGGAAGTTAATTTCCATTTATCGTTATCGGACCAGTTAACTTCCGATAACTCGATATTTAGTCTGTTAAAGTCCGTTAACACGTTAACTGCGAGGAGTCATTCACGGAAGATCACCGCTCCGCGAATGAATTCAAACCGCCATAACTTCAGTCTGCTTCCAGATCTCGCAAGGGGAGGTTGGGGAGGCCCAAGAGGTCAAGACTGGCAGTTGGGCCTAACTTTGAGAAGTTGGTCTTTCTGAAGGGCAACCAGCACATTGTGTCATAGTCTTTAATAAATGTCCTAAAATTTAATTTTACCTTTCAGTTCCCGCCATAATAATTCTCTGGTAAATTAAAATTTAGTTAATGGTTAGTGGTTATAAGGGTTTCAAAACATGTAATCAGTACATTTTTTATTAAAAATAAAAAAAAAGTTATTAAGCAAAAAAGTTGCAAAACTTGATAAAAATACAGTTAAATACCTATTTATTGTTGAATTTTGCATAAATAAACATTTTCTATGGGTTTTAAAGCTTTTTTCCTTGATTTTTTTAAATGTTAGTAAAGAAATAGTTATCGTTAACGGATTATCGTTAACTTCCGTTAACTTTGTAGTAAAATTATCGGATTATCGTTATCGGAGTTAAAAATTGGGGTTAACGGATTATCGTTATCGAAGTTAACTTTTTGGTTAACGGTGCCCACCACTGGGGAATATACTTTTTTTTTTCTTTTTTTTGAAATGGGGAAGGAATTTGTTACAGAATGACGAACTTTTCCCGAAGGGGAGTATTGCTGGCTTCCGGTACACACTATACGAAATAATGCCAAGCTCTAAAGGCGTGGGTCCAATGCTCATGCGCGTGACCCGGGATATAATAAAAGGCCGAGTCGAGCCGCACCCGGGACGATTCTTTGACTTACCACTAAAACCCTATGATGTTTGCATAAACCCTGTGCAGTCAGGTCGGTTCATTTACTCCCACTCGTCATCACAATAAATTATGTAAGCCAGCCTCATTCATTATTATTCACCCTATTAAGCTGCTTACCACCCCAAGCATCGACGCCATCCCGATGCCCGAGAATTTAGAGGGCAATCCCGATGCTCTAAAACCAGTGGAATCGAAGTCCGTCATCGACATCGAACAACACTACAATCATGTATCCTCAATAAATAAATAAATAAATAACTCGTTAACCTCGTTGCTGTTCCGTGCGTTAGTCTATCTTCACACGAAGGTCAAGCTGGTGGCCCCGCCTCTAAAACTGGCTTGGTGGAGAAGCGAGTTGCTTTCTTGCGCACTCCACCGTACATAGCCAGGTACACCCGGCTCATCTGTTACCGTCCTGAGCCAGGCATCTAGTCTTCTCTTCAAGACTTCAACTTTGACCCCTGTAACGTTTCTAAGGTCCTTTGGAAGCTGGTTAAAAAGTCTTCGCCCCCTGACAACCAAGCTGTTTTCCTTCATTGTTGAGGAGGTTCCTTGTCGGGCCTTTAATTTGGGAACACTACACAATTAGGCCTGGTCGAAATTTTTTATTTCTTACGTACATAGTGTGAGGTGGTTCAATCAATCATAGTAACACCCTGGTAAAATATTTTTGAATTCTGAGGACCCCCCCCTTCCCCTACCGGTTTCAGTTTTTTCAGAAAATTCGTAAAATTCGAGATAATTTGCGATTTACTTCGAAATTTTTTTATTATTACAAAAGTTCGCTTATAAAACACTTATATTTATTTCTTAATGAAAAAAATTTCAAAAATACAAAAATGCATGAAAAAAAATTTAATACAAATTTTTAGCTATTATTGGTAGAAATTTAGAAATTAAGAAACGGAAATTCAATAAAATTTTTGACCTAAAGCTAATGTTTTTTTTATTCCTTCCATTGACCTTTCCACTCAAAAGTAGCAGTTCTTTTCTAAACTCTAAAGTTAAATATTTAAAATAAATTTATGCCGATTAATATAACCAATTCTTTCCTAAGTCCTCTCTGTCTTGAAAATCGACATCTTCATTTTCATTATCATCTTCTATCACTTCTGATGATACAAATTCCCTTGCTTCTCTTAATTTTTCTTTTGATTTCTTTTCCCTTTCCTGTGTTTTTTGGATTTTGCCCAACTTTCTTAAATTACTTGTAGTTTTTTTATCAATTTTTCCTAACTGGTTTTTTTTTTCTTTTTGACCAATAAAAGCTCCCCATTCTATAATAGGTATTTTATGTTCACACCTACAAAGTTTTCTATCCCTTATGCCTTTATCATAACAGTGGCATGGAGATATGTCAAACATCTCGTCATATTTCTTTAATTTTTCATAATATTTTTCATTTCTTTTTATCATAGGGCATTTAGTTAACTTATCAGCATCTTCTATAAGTCTAGTAACTCTAACATAAATTCCCTTTGTATCAATTGTTGGGAAAGAACATTTTTGCCAAATTTCTTTTATATCTTGAACAACTACGTTATAGCAATCATTTTTACTTATTTTATCCTGTGCTTTAGATTCTTCCTCTCTAACAATAAAATGGAAGTGCCTTACAACATCAGCTTTTGATGGCGTCATGGCAGATGAAAATTTTGCTGGATATCCGAAGGCTGCATTGTGGCTTCTTTTTCTAGTAGCCATAATTTAATTTAATAAGATTTTAACTATATTAGACAGGTAGCAAAGGTCCCGCAGCCTTGATTTTTGGTGTGGATACTATTATTACAAAATGATCAACCTCGCAATATGTACCTAAGCAAAATCTTGACCTTGACCCCTTTTTGACCCGGCCTACTACACATTCTGCCTTTTTTATTTCCCACTGTTGTTTGAATGGTAATTGGGTTTAGTTTGAGGTTTGGTACCAGTTTTTCGATCATTTTCCATATGTAAATTATGGCATACCTCTCTTCTTCTTTCCAGGGAGTACAGATTTAGTTTTTGTAGTCTTTCCAAGTAGTTGAGTTTTTTGCAGCAATCACTCTTGGCTGTGAAATGTCTGCGTTTCTTCTAGTTTATTAGTTTCTTCCTTTTTATATGGGGACGTCAAAACTAAGCAGTATTCAAGTTTTGGTATAATCAGTGTTTTTAGCAGGGAATCATTATTGTCTTGTCCCCTCTTCTGAAAGTTCTTAGTACCTGTCCCACGACTCTTTTTGCTTTATTTATCGCTATCTGATTTTGTGTTTCGAATTTCGCATCATCGGTCATTATTACCCCAAGATCGATCGCTTTCGTGCTTCTCTGAATTTTCTGTCTATCTGGAGCATAATATGCAGTCTGTTTAAGTTCCCCTTTTCTACCATATCTCAAGAGCTGAAATTTCTTGATGTTAAATGTCATGTTGTTTTCTTCTGACCATTTGTAAATTTTGTTCGTATCCCTCTGCAAGGCCTCTACTTCATTTACATTGCTGATTTTTCTGCTGACCTTTGTATCGTCTCCAAAGGATGTTACTTTACTGTTGCTGTTTTCTCCGCTGTCTGTCTATATCTGTAAACATGATAATGAACAGGAGTGGTGCCAGTACTGTCCCTTGTGGTACTGAGCTGCGTACTTCCAATTCTGATGATGATATACCTTGAATTTTGACGACCTGGAGACATTATCTGAGGAAGTTGTAGATTCATTTTCCCACTTTGCCTGTTATTCCCATATATTTCATTTTATGTGCTATTATACCGTGACCATATTTGTCGAAAGCTTTAGCAAAATCTGTGTATATGACATCGTATTTGTCACTGCCTTCCAGTGCATCTAGGATATTGTTGTAGTGTTCTATTAGTTGTGATAGACACAGGGCCGCCGCTTCCATTAGGCGAGGTTAGTAAATGCTAAGGGCGCCAAAGATCTGGGGGGCGCCAGCGCCTCCCGCCCTGTGCACGTCTGATAGTATTATGTAAGAACAACATGAAAAAAATAATGAAGGAATGAGAAGCATAGACAAATGATGAAAGGTTGTACGACGTATGTACACCAGTTTAGCTTGACTGATATTTACATAATTAACTTATTCATCTTATTGGGTCATTATAGAACTTTCACTATCACGACCTTTAACCCTTTAGGGACGGGAGTCGTAAATAAGCGATTTAAAAATGTTGCGCGCACAGACGGGAGTCGTCAATAAGCGATTCGGCTTATTTACGGCTTAATATGAGTTCCGAGAGTCGTCAATAAGCGAATAACTGTTTTTATGTGACATATGCCCTTCTTGCTTGGAAAAAACAGTAGATATGTCCTTTTTGCACGCATATTTTAGCACTTTTGAGCGTTCTGATTTGTTACTACATATGCCTCGCTTTACTCGCTGTTTTGATTGGTCATGACACTTTCTTGAACTGTGAAGTGATTTTATAATTTTATAATAAATGTATGTATTAGCAAATTAAAATAGATCAGTGTAAGGCAAATAGTTTCTTCAATATGGTACCTTGATTACTTTGTGGGCAAACCCAATCGTGAAGTGGGAGGCGGGTGGGGGCGCCAGCTGCAGTCCTGCTAAGGGCGCCAAATAGGCTGGCGCCGGACCTGGATAGACATGATCTACCTGATCGGAACTGCTACCCTGATGCAAGGGTAGAGGATATAACTAATAGTGTTGATTTTTTTACAGACGGAACCTCTGAGGACACAACGTATGTTATTCACGTCGGTACTAATAACGTTCTAAATTCTAGATCGGAAGAGCTGCTGCCTAGGTACAGGGACTTACTAGAGCGACTAAAGGAAAAAACTAATAAGATTGTTTTAACAAGTATACTTCCTCGAATTATCCAACGTAGCGATTTCTACAGCAAGGCGACCTATATCAACAATAACCTAAAGTCTCTTTGTCAACAGGAAGGAGTGCATTTTGTGAATTTTTGGAACAGTTTCTACGGCAGGAGGGACTTGTTCCTTGGAGATGGACTTCATCTTAATGACGTTGGAACTGCGCGTTTAGGAAGACTATTTCACAATACTGTCTCTTCTTTTCAGGCTGCCGTAACTCCAATGGTCCCGGCGTAATTTCCTCAAATTTCCCCTGCCCTCGCGAAGGTGTCGCAATTACAAACAATTTGAAGGTTTTATCCTTAAATGCTCGTACCCTACGAAATAAAATAAACGAATTTTTTTCTTTAATTGCTTGTAAAGACTATGATTTAATTGCGATAAATGAATCGTGGCATAGCACTGAAACACGTGACTTTGTAGGAGAGTATCAAATTAGAGGTTATAGACTTTTTGTTAAAAACAGAATAGGTAGGCGAGGAGGCGGTGTTATGTTGTATATCAAAGATAATATTGCAAACGTTATAGAAGTAAAACGCACAATTCCAGAACCGATAGATTCGACTATAGCAGAACTTAAATTGAACGATTTCAAACTTGTTGTTGGCGTTATATATAGGGCTTATAGGCCCCTAATCAAACAGCTGATACGGACGAAGCGTTATATCGTGAACTTAAGAGAATAATAGGTAGTGAGCAGGCCTTAATTTTGGATGACTTTAATTGCGCCAACGTGGATTACGATACAATGCAGGGAGACGCGGAAGGTAATCGTTTAGTTAATTTTCTCGAGGATAGCTATCTTATTCAAAAGGTTGGGGAACCTACGAGGTTGGACAGTATTTTAAATTTAATAATAACTACGGACGATAGGCTAATCACGGATCTTCAAGTAATAGAACCGTTAAGCAATAGCGATCACAATATGGTAGAGTTTGTCCCCTCAATAAGTCACTCGAAACCAGTTAATTCGACTAAAATTCCTAACTTCCAGCACAGCACGCAGACTTTTGTAACTTTAGAAATGAATTGTCACACGTCAATTGGGAAAACGTAATGGGGATCTCCAACGCAAAAATAATGTGGGAATCGTTTGAAACGAAGCAATATTTAGGACTATAAATGAGGAATGTGTACCGTACAAGATTAAGCGTACGAAAGTAAATAACAAGCCCTTGTGGTTTACTTCTAGAGTAGAGGATATTATAAGGAGTAGAGATAGGGCTTTTGGCTATATAAGTGCGATAAAGACAATTTGTGTTACGAAACAACTACATATCTCTAAGGCGGGAAGCGAAAAGTGTAATAAAAAAGTTCAAACGTGATTTTGAAATCTCCATATCTCGTGACGGCAGAAAAAACCAAAGCGATTCTTTCAATACGTCAATAATAGGAATCCAGTAAAGAGTGTCTTGGGACCGTTGAAAAATTTTGACGGAGAGCTAGTTACTGAAAACAAGCAAATGGCTACCCTGCTAAACGAATTTTGTACGTCAGTTTTTACAATAGAAGATGTAACGAATATCCCTACGGTCATAGACATAATACCTTTTGACAGTGGTAATACTTTAGATAATATTGTGGTTAGTGAAAGGGAGGTAATGCGCTATATTGATAAAATGAAGATGCGTAAATCACCGGGGCCGGATTCCATATATCCCATACAGCGAAGTTGGGTGGTAGGACGATTAATGACAAGATAGAGGTAAAATCCAGGAAGATCTGAATAACATCGTTGATTGGTCAGTCACATGGCTAATGAGATTTAACGTCGATAAATACAAAATTTTAAATATAGGTTCGCGTAACGGTAATTTTGTGTATAGTATGTCAGAGAAGGAGTTAGCAAGTGTAGAGCAGGAAAAAGATTTAGGAGTTATAGTCACTGGTGATTTAAAAGTGGCGAAACAAAGTACAGCAGCGGTCAATAAAGCGAACAAAGTGCTAGGTTTTATAGCTCGGAATTTTTAGTACAAATCGCGCGATATTATTGTTCCTCTTTATAAATCATTAGTTAGACCCCATTTGGAGTACGCGATCCAATTTTAGAATCCGTATATGCGAAAAGATATAGACAAAATCGAAAGAGTTCAAAGACGAGCAACTAAAATGAGTCCGTCGCTTAGGTCGAAGTCGTATGAGGATAGGCTTAAGGAGTTAAAATTGACTACACTCGAGACTAGGAGGCTAAGGGATGATCTAATCCAGGTTTTTAAAATTATGAACGGGCTCGATAACGTAGATAGAGATAGCTTTTCCGAAATATCTCAATATAATAGGACAAGAAATAACGGGTGTAAGTTGACAAGTAGAAGGTTCGAGACAGCAGTTGCCAAAAACTTTTTATGCATAGAATAGTAAATAGCTGGAATAGTTTGCCGGTAGAAGTAATTAGTAACACGTCTATAAACATGCTTAAAAATCGATTAGACGCATATGTTGATAGATTGGGTATAGTTTATGATAGTACAATTAAGGATTTGTGGTTCGGAACCCAGGTAAAATTGTGGGGCCTCTCCACCACCACGGAGGACATGCACAATACACAATTACGAACACAGTTAGGTAGACCAGCCATGAGTGGGTCCTAGGAGCATATATATACTTAATATATATATATATATATATACACAGTATATATATTATATATGTAAAAATGAACAATGAATCACTCCTACATCCATATAATTCTTTTGTTTATATAATCCTTATATTCTTATTCACATATTCATTTTTACATATCAAGCCCAAAATCGTATCACGCTGACACGAGTTTGGATAAAACTTTGATTTGCTTTCTATTTTATAATTGGTGAATTATTTCTTTGTAAACTATGTAATCACTTTGTATAAAACCCAAAATCATATAACGCTAACACAAGTTTGGATACATTTTTTATTTGCTTTTTATTTTATAATTGGTTAACTATTTCTGTTTAAACAACTTAATCATTTTCGTAGACGTAGCTTAATAATGTAATCTTGTTCAATTTTTTGTATACATTCTCTCTTCGTTGTAAAAGATGAAGTCATGTCCTGCTTAACGTTTAATTTTTAATCTTAAACCCTTCATTTTGGCCCATGTGCATGTTTGTTTGTAGTTCGTGATGGGAAGGCATATTTCAATTTCCATTTTTAGTTAACTCGGCAGATCATGATAACATCAGATCTGTCAATATGCGGTTTAAAAATGAAAAAATATGGCTTCCTCTTGCTTAGCAATCTAGGCATTGATACAGCAAAAATATTCGTTTTGTCTTTAAATGTTTTGCAAAGTAAATCAGCCTATTGAGAATAAAACAGATCAGCATTAAATAATAACGAGGTAAGGAAAAAATTGGATATAAAACCCCATAAAATTTCTCCAATGTTCATTCTGACTAGACTAATCTAACTTTAAAGCTGAGCGTTACCTGTAACATTTTAGCAGTAAAATATAGTAAGAAATATCTTTGTCTTCTCCTTCGAGCCTTGTTTTCTTCAAAGAATTTAGTCTTAAATAGAGAGAAATAAATTCCCGACACTTTATAAGAAGAATTGAGGAACTTAGAGAGAACTTAGTCTTAAATAGAGAAAAATAATTTCCCGATACGTTTAAGAAGAAATTGGAGAGTAGTATAGAAGAAACCTACTGTGATTCCCTATACGGTATCAGCTACTCCAGAGTAACAAATCCGTTGCTGCCACCTAACCAGAATCCCCGTCAACTTCGAACCGACCAAGGCCATAGACGGAGGGGTTAACAACCGGCGACCCTGCATCATCATTCTTCCAGTCTTCTAGACCCTGGAAATGGAATAACTGGCGACCCCTGCATCAGGATTCTTCCAGTCTTCCAGACCCTGGAAATAGAATAACTGGCGATTTTGCAATTAGGATTCTTCCAGTCTTCCAGACCCTGGAAATAGAACAACTGGCGACGCCCATTCTCCATCCAGGAACAAGTAGCCAGCAAGACACGTCTTCAGGACATGTCTTCAAGAATTTCGCCGTCGGAATCTTGTTAAGTACAGATCTTTTTTTTAAGTAATCTCTAAATATTTGAGAAGTCAGTTACATTTCTTTTTTATTGAAAGTTATTTTCGCTATTATATTTAGTATAGAATAATTTTATCTTATGTACCAAACGTAATATTACCGTACCTTCGCGTACATTCGAATGAAATGTTATGTACATTTTTTATTTTTTTTTACTATTTTTTTCAAATTATTGAATTGGATTGACTTGCAATTATTATGCAATTATTGTGCATTATTATTATAATGCACAAATTGTGCATTATTTGTGTATTTCTTGGATGGAGAAAGAGATAGTTTATATAGATAGTTTATAGTTTATAGAAATACTTGATAGCAGTTCAAGTCAGTCGGTTGCACCCAGAGGGACAACCGCTCCAGAGAGTTATAGACAGGAGCGGCTCGCAGGTAGGCACTGTGGAACTGCAGCACCCCCATGATCTTATGATCTTTATATTTAAATATTTAAAGTAGTCTCTCTGATTGTTTTTTCAATGAACTTTGAGTTTTTAAATCAGATTATATCCTTTTTTCCTTAAACTATTTCAATGCCGAACGAATGAATCACGAAAGTAGCTTCAGCCTTCCCGTGGAACTGCGTACTTAACAGTTCCAGATTTTGTTCGAAACGCTTGAAACCTCGGTGGCGGACGTACGAAGAGCGAGTCAGAATCGCAGGTTTAAGAGGATCCAAAGCACTGTGGACGGAGCAGTGCCGATTTGTTTGTTTGACGTGGTAGTTGTGTTGCTGTATCGTTTGCTAATTCGAAATTTAATTTCCGAATTGCATTTATCAATGATTCGTTATCATTTATTTTTTGTCGTGAGATTGAAGTTAATTATATAATAATTGGAGTATTTACAATTTATAGCTTTCATTTCTTAGAATATTTTTTCGCTCAGAATAAAAACAAGAATGGAATTTGTTTATAAATAAAATTTTTGGTAAATTCGAAATTACCCGTTAAGCGTAAGTACCCTATAATTGATTTTATGATACTATTTTACTTATTTTTATGACTGAGTAGTGAGTAGTTATCTATTTATCTATTCGACTTTCTCTCTCTCTCTCTCATATATATATATATATATATATATATATATATATATATATATATATATATATATATATATATATATATATATAATCGACACAATTGTTCGCAATTTCTGAGGCAGCACCCCCATAACTGAAAGTCACGAGCCGCCACTGGTTATAGAGATACTTGATAGCAGTTCAAGTCAGTCGGTTGCATCCAGAGGGACAACCGCCCCAGAGAGTTATAGAGATACTTGATAGCAGTTCAAGTCAGTCAGTTTCAAGTTCAGTCAGTTTCAAGTTCAGTCAGTTTAATTCAACCTTCTTTATTTTTGTTGGAAAAAGGAATTGACAGATTTGTCTCTTTTTGCATGCAGTATATACAGTATGTATATAAATGTATAGGTGAAATATATATTTTGTTGTAACAAAAAACGGTTTCTGCAAAGTATATGATTAATTTTTTTTTTTTTAAATGGGTATGAAACTTTTTTGTATTATTTGAATTGTCTCGCATTGTTATAACAGAAAACGAAATTTTGGATTGATTTTAATTTTTATAATGGACTCCTAAATTAATTGTACCTAACTTGTCGTGTATATATATATATAGTTCGTGCGTGCGTTTGTTTGTTGACTCGTGAAAAGAATTTTTTTTCTTTTTCTCTCGCTCTTTCGCGTCGATAGCAAATGCGCAAGGTTTCGTCTTTTTTTTTTTTTTTTTCGGTTACTGTGTTGGTACGCAAATAATAATTTATCTGGGTTTTTTTTTGTGCTTTTTCGGTTTAAATTAAAATGAGTCCGTACAATTCGAGTAATATGTCAAAATCGACAGGCAAATTTTGCAGCTTCGTTTGGGATGATTTTATTAAGTGTTTATTTAAACCGAAATAGGTAATGTCACGCTTAAGTTTTTTTCGTTTCAATTCTGTTGTATTTACGGTATTAGGGATAAGTTTTCTTTCTTGTCTTTCTTTGTTTCGCTTCGCCTTCCTCATTTGTAAGTCCATTTTTCTGTCCTTTGTCGTTTTTTTTCTAAAAGAATGTATAGATATAATCAGGCACGTGCACAGGGGGGGGCTTGGGGGGCTTGAGCCCCTGCCCTTTTTCTTCTTCATATCAAAAGTGCCCTTTTAGTCGAAATTCATAAATATATTGATTCGACATAAATTTGAATTAATTAGTTATATTTTTATGTAGTTACTGCTACTTCAACAGATTTTCAAAACTGGAATTACTTTGATCTATGATTTTTTTATTAGAATAATAAACTTAACATACCGTTACTATTATTTTGTCAATCAGGGAGGGCGTCCCTAGTGGTAACACTGACTGCAGCTGTTCACTGTTGATTGCGTCTCTCGGGTATGTGGGTGTATTGTTTACTGTTTGTTTATTTTATGTTAACCTAAGCTAACTAGTGATTTCTCACTGATAATTATGGTAAGTTGGAATCCAAAGCAGTGTGACATTACTCCAAAAAATATTGTATGACATTACTCGTAAAGTTGGTAAAAATGCATTGAATTTAATGGAATTTAAGAATATTTACCACATACAATTTTAAAATTTTTCTTTGTGTGTGTATACATATATATAGCCTATATGGCATTGCGGATTTCATTTTTAAAAATGTTAGGGGAGTGCCCTTTTTTCAACTGAGCCCCTGCCCTTCTGAAAGTCTGTGCACGTCACTGGATATAATTATTTGACGAGTAATATCCCTAAGGTTCCAATTTTTAAGGGGAGAGAATACGGTGAAGTAGTACCCATGTACGTGGACGAATGGTTTGACGCATTAGAGGGATATTATGTTCATTATAACGTTCGCGATGATATCGCGAAGATTCGGATGGTTACGCACTTCATAGACGATAAAGAGGGTTGCGCAAGGAACGTCTTGCACCCATTCTTGTTGGAAAGTTTTACTACGTGGACCGCTTTTCGGAATTATGCTACTGAAGTGTTCCAACCGGTAGGCTATAGCGACGAAATAAATGCGACTGCATTAAAGAAGACGGGATGGTCGGAAGCTTTCTGGACCCGGCGCGAAACCATCGATGACGCGGACGATGAAGTATGTTCGTATGTTTCGGTAAAGCCTTCTTGGGCTCACGAAATGGTGCTTTTCAACGAGAGCTCACAAATTTTCATGAAAACTTCTGTCAACAACCAAGCGAGTCACCCCCTTCGGTTACAGTTAGGCAGGAACTTGAAGTTCCCAGAGTTTCGGTTATTCCAAATAAATCTGAAGACCCATCTCCTTTGAGTTCCGGTTTCGTCATTTCTCTCGAATCCCTATTTAAGGAAGATGACTTGATTCTGTTTTCAAAGGTAGAGGATTTTCCACCCAATTCCGAGACTAAGCCTACAGGTGCCGGGAACGAACCCGAACGTACATTTGTCTATCCAGTTAGTTTGTGTAGCATGCACGATACGCTGGGTGTCCTCAGTACGACGAAGGAAGTGGCCTATAAAGAGGCTGTCTCAAACCCCACGACGGAAGCGCTCTATGAAGAAACTGTCCCAAACATTACGAGGGAAGTTCTCGATGAGGAGAATTTTCCGAGGGATTCCCCTTCTTCTGCAAATTTACGTGAGGTCACGGAGAACTCGCTTATGTCCCTCGGACATGATGCAAGCTCGGCTTATGACCCCGAGTTTCATTGTCTTAATGAGGTTCAAATCTTTCCACGCGCCAACAACGAGTCTTTGACGAATTCGGAAAACAATTGCCACTCTTCTCTTCCCATCAAAGGGAGTGATGCATCGTTGCATCGCTCTACAAGACAACGTTCATTCGATTCTGTACTTTCTAATCAGAAGGTTTGGAAATAGAAATTTTGCAGTACCATTTCCAGTGATGTAGGTCTCGAGATCGGTCTCGGTCTCGAGACCGATCTCGAGACCCAATTTGCAGATCTCGATCTCGATCTCGGTCTCCGCTATTTAGATCTCGGTCTCGATCTCGGTCTCGACAGACGCGGTCTCGGTTTTTCTCCCCGAGACCTTTCGAGACCTCTCGAGACCGTAATGAAAAATACATGTTATTGGCATACTCATGATGGTGGCTTGGTTGAACAGACACAATTCAGAATGTTTATGAAAGTTTGTAAAAGTAAGGGACTCTAGGTATTCACTAATCAGTCACCCTGTTTTGAGTTGCCACGTTTGTCTTGCGGGGTGGGGGGGGTTCTGGATTTTTTTTTTTAGGTTAGCGCTACAAAAAAATTTGCCCCCCCCCCCCGTCAGATTAATTTTATTGAAAATGGAAACACTACAGTAAATAGAGAATGGCAAAATATCAAAGCTATCGGTCCAAGCAGAAGAACGTTGAAACTAGAAAGATTTTGAACCGCAGGGAACAGTTGCGGCGGTACTTCTTAGAGATCGATGAATCTCATATTTTAGACAACTGCTCTCCAATAAAGTTTTGGCACCAGAAAAGGGATAAATTCCCATCACTGGCCAATATTGCCATGACTGTTTTAACAGTGCCTGCCTCTAGTGCTCCAATTGAGCGTGTATTTAGCCATGGAGGCATAATAATGAGGCCCCACAGAAGTCGAACTTCAGCATATCTTTTGAGCATGCTGATGTTCCTTAAGTGTAATGAGCACCTATCATGCTTTAAATAAATGCACAAGTCAAACTGGGTAGTGGGTACGTTCATTAAACCTTCTGTAACAGATATAAAAGAAGTAAATAAATAAAAAGTACGTGTATATATATATATATTCATTTGTTAATTTATAGGCTACACTTTTTGCATTCAACACACTACATCTGAGAAAGTAGTTATTAGTTTATAATATACTTAACAGTCTAATTTCCATAGTAGTGTAAAACAAATTGAAAGGGCATGAGCTTGGTCTCGATCTCGATCTCGGTCTCGAATTTTAAGGGTCTCGATCTCGGAAGGTAGATCTCGATCTCGAACCTTTGATCTCGGTCTCGATCTTGGTCTCACAGGATCAGGTCTCGGTCTCGGTCTCAGTCTCGGACTTGGTGGTCTCGACTACATCACTGACCATTTCATACACCTGCAGAAAGTCTCCTCTTTCTCCTACTCTTTCTTCTGTTTCCCGTCCGATGAAACCGAATACCAAATTTTCCCCTGTCTCCTTGTTGGCCCTTCCTCAGGTCAAACCACGGGTCAAGAACCTCGGCATTGACCATAACCTTCCTTCTCCTCCTCTAAATGTTCCTTTCTACCACCATAAAACAGCTTCTGGGAATACTTATGTTCAGAATTCATCGGCTTTCTTCATTCTTGTCATCTTAATCTGTGTTTCAAGTCCTTTCTTACCCTTCTCTATCCCTATTATCTCGCAGCCCGATAGGCCACCGCCCTTCAAGGCTATCTCCAAGATTGGCCCCACTCGTTCAGACTCCTGCCTGTTCTTGAATATTCGGTTGGTCACAATTTTCTGGAGCCATCTGCCACTTTGATTTCAGAAACGGAACTTCTATCACTAAGGTCACTCGCGTAGCTCCAAAAGGACCGAATACACGAAACGAAGAACAGTAATCATAACATCGGTTTATCCCATTTACAAATTATTTCTTTAACCGTATTTCCAGTTCAGGAGCTACCACCACACGTACTTCATATACCCGTTTAGGCGATACCCATGCATTCATGCCCTATTGCCCTACGTACTAATTTATTGAAATACGCTCGAGACATGGAATGATTGATGGCGGAGTTAGCCGCCAACGCGTACATCCAAAAAACTTGAGCAATATCCACACGTAAACCTTTCATTGCACAAATACCTTGACATTTTATACCTTCCACGCTATAGAGTTTAGTCAATTCCAAAGTCTGAAAAAGTTCTCAAACGACCCATATCCGTTCAAAACCTTGCAGAAATCGTATCAATTTCACTTAAGTACTTTTCCAATAGCTCATTGAAATTAATCTCTCTCAAATTTTGTTCTCATAAAGTTGATAAAAATCGCATTTGATTTAAAAGTGTACGCACACGGTGAACTTAGAGCAGTGTAAAAAGTGGACCTAGACCAGAGCTTTCCAAACTTTTAACGTTGGCGACAAACTATTTAAGCATAACAATTTTCACGACACATTAATTATTTTTTGTTATCAAATATCAAATCAGATAATTTTTCAGTAGGTGGTTTATCTTGTAGCCGATTTTGTTGATAGAAAAATCAAAATTTTCAAAATACAAAAAACACTAATGTGTCGCGATACACCAGTTTGGAAAGCTCTGACCTAGACAAATTAGACTCTAAGTACTCAAGGACACACAAGTGACCGTTAACTATAAGTGTTCAGTAGTGCATACGTATCTATTTTAGTGTAAAATTTAACTGATAAATATAGTGAATTAAGTACGAAGTAAATGCATTCAGTGGCGTACTAAGGGGGGTGAGAGGGGGGCGGTACCAGTACAAATTTTCAAACCAAATGAAAAATTCGCCAAAGTAAGAAAAAAAATTTAAAAATTTTCAAACTATTACAACAGCTTAATGTTAATTTCCACTATAAAATAAATTTTTATTTTTATTGGCAATACAAAATTTACAAACAAAAAATTAAATATTTGATAAAAGTTACATCGAAAGGAGAACGTTTGTTGACGTTTTAGTCATCAGTTTGTTGAGCATAGCCAGCTGGCTGCAACTGACATTCCAAGTCTTGTTCACTTGACACCGTGACTCCACGTACATGAGGTATGTTTCATTAAATAATTATGATAAAGCATAAAGTGCTGGTGTTTATAACAATATCATGGTACTTACACCAGTGTCTAGTAATTTTTGACAATGTGGTATCATAGTGATGTTTAAGTGTTTATAAATGCATCGTCGTGATGTTATAATACCCGGTAAATGCATCGTCGTGATGTTATAATTAAAAAAAATATTAAAAAAATAATAATAATCTAATAATAATAATAATAATAATAATAATAATCACAGACAATTTGTTCAGTTAATGTATTTCAAGTCATAATAGTTCATGCTTGTTATGCATGTTCATGCTTTATACCTTTTGATTTTAAAATTTTGCAGAAAACATCCACTATGAAGCGAAATCAACCCAGTGGATTCCAACAAAGAAAAATGAAGAAGGCAAGAGAAGAGGTGGCTCAGGCAATGTCCGGATCAATTTTGAAGTATGTGACGCCTTCAATATCAAGTGCAATAGGAGAAAGTCCTGAAGATATTCAGCCTGGTGAATCCGAAGGGCAAATACAAGAAGCATCTTCACAAGAAGATTCAAATGAGAGAGAGCAAGGATTGAAGGATGGCAATTCATCTTCTAAAAGCAGCGAAACTGATGAAAAGGAAGGAGACGCCAGCAGAAGTCCACACCAACAGGAGGAAGACTCTCATGAAGAAGAGGAGACGAATAGATTTTCAATTTATTCTGATGTCACTGCTTGGCCAATCCCGGCTCCAAATGACTTGAGAATTGATCTTATTAAGAGGGGAAGTGAACCCTTCCAAAATAGGGATGGACCTTTCAGTGCAGTTCAAAGACAAGGAGAGAAATCCAAAGGGAAGAGTCGACAGCTGACCACTGCATGGTTCTACATATAAGGCTCTGCCAAATGGCGAGAAAGTTTTGAGAACATGGATGGTTTACTCTCCGTCAAAAGAAAGTTTGCTTTGTTTTTGCTGCAGACTGTTTGCTCTTGATGACAAAGGAATTGGAACATCCAGCTTTGTCACTGGGTTTCAAGCATGGTGGAAGCTAAACCCAAAGGTGTCTGACCATGAGGCTTCTGAGCAGCATCTCTCATGCCTGGAGAAATGGGAGACCTTGGGAGCAGGGTTGAAGCTTCAAAAAACCATTGATCAAGTTCATCAAACAACAGTGGACAAGGAGAGAAAGAAATGGAGGGATATTTTACATCGCCTCTTGGACGTAACCTTGTTTCTGGCTCACCAGAATCTTCCTTTTCGTGGTCACAAAGAGGACATGTTATCAGCAAACAAAGGAAACTTCATGGAATTGGTAGAGTTGCTGTCAAATTATGATCCAGTTTTGAAAGAACATTTTGTAAGGATTAAGCATTCTATTCCATCTGGGACGAGAGTGGCTTCGTATTTATCTCCAAAGATTCAGAATGAGTTCATTTGCATTTTGGGGAATTACGTCAAAAAGAAAATAGTGGCTGATATCAAGAAAGCAAAGTATTTTGGGATTCTTTTTGACAGCACTTCTGATGTGTCCCACACTGATCAGATGTGTGAAGTGATCAGATACGTCCATATTGAATGTGACAAAGTTGAAGTAAAGGAATCATTCTTGGGCTTCTTCCCTATTGCCAGAAAGACTGCTGCTGAGCTCACAGGGGATATCCTCAGACATCTGGAGAGAGATGGACTGGACATAAACCTGTGCCGTGGTCAAGGATATGACAACGCTGCAACTATGGCTGGGATTCATGGTGGTGTTCAGTCAAAGATCAGAGAGATTAATCCCAAGGCTTTGTTTGTGCCTTGTGCAAATCATTCTCTGAACCTTTGCGGAGTGCACTCATTTGGAAGCGTTTTTTCATGTGTGACTTTTTTTGGAACTTGGAGAGAGTCTATTCCTTTTTTACAGTCTCAACTCATCGATGGGAAGTGCTGATGGAGAATGTAGGCATGACAGTCAAAAGACTTTCCCAGACAAGATGGAGTGCTCATTATGACGCTGGGAAACCAGTGAAGGCAAATTTTGAAAAGCTGACCTCAACCCTTGAAGTACTGTGCGATCCCAAAGAAAATGTGGACACAAGAGGATCAGCTCAGATTTTGCGGTCTGCTGTATGTGATTTCTCTTTTTTAAATTACCTTTCTTTCTGGTGTGAAGTCCTGGAAGAAATTAATCTCACACAAAAGTATTTGCAAACAGTTGGAATCAGCCTTGAAAAGTGCATTATGAAGCTCCAAGCTCTAAAACTGTTTCTTGAAGATCAGCGCAATGAAATTGTGGAGAGGGCCATTCATTATGCAACTACAAAGTGTGAGGAAATGGACATTTCTATGGAGAGAAGAGGGAGAGCAAAGCTCCGAAAAGGGATGCCAGGAGAGATGGCAAAGGATGCTGGTCTCACATTGCCAGAGGAAGTAAAAAGGGCTATGTTTGAATGTCTTGATCGCTTTCATCAAGAATTGGAGATTCGTTCTAAGGCAATGGATCAAATTCTGTCAATCTTCGCTGTTATTCAGCCAAACACTTTGGTTGTTGCAACAGAAGAAGAACTTCGGAAGTATATTCCAAATTTGACTCAGATTTTCGATGAATTCTCTGATGAAGATAGTGTGGAAATTGGACGACTTCGGAGGCATTTGGAAGCTGCCAAAATCAGCGTTGAAGAGGCAAAGAAATGGACAGCATTGCAGTTTCTGGAGTTTATTGTGAAATGGGATTTTTGTGAATCTTTGCCAAGCTTGTCACTGTGTTTGAGATTCTTTTTGACTGTCTGTGTGTCTGTTGCTTCATGTGAAAGAAGTTTTTCCAAATTGAAATTGATAAAAAATTTCTTTCGCTCGAAGATGAGTCAGACAAGATTGACAAATCTGGCTTTACTTTCAATTGAACATGAATATGCAAGGAAGGTGAATTTTGATGAGGTCATTAATCAATTTGCAGAAATTAAGGCTCGAAAGCAGAGACTGTGACTCCTCTCTATTTACCTTTGAAGAATAGGCTGAACGTTGAGACTGGATTTCCTGTGTTGTTTGTATAAAATAAAATGCAGTATTACCTGTTCACTGAATTTTTAATGTCCTGCATTTTTCTTATTTCCAATTTGCTTATGATAGTACTGTACTGTTTAAAAATCTACTTGCAAACATACTGTAATATATTTTTGTGTGTGTTTAAATTTTAAAATTATTTATGGAGGGTGCCAAAGGAAGGATCCGCCCAGGGTGCCAAATACTTTAGGTACGCCCCTGGTTTGAGCATTCCTTAACACATTGGTACTGATTTTGGAACACTCAGATGTGATTTTATCTTTTAGAGAACGTATGGTTCTGGGTCGATCAGCATAGACTACCGACTTGAGATGGCCCCACAAGAAAAAGTCAAGAGGCATGAGGTCTGGAGACCTAGGTGGTCATTCGACGGGCCCTCGCCGTCCGATCCACTTGCTTGGGAATGTTTCATCTAAAGAGCTCCGGACGATGGTTGCGAAATGTGGTGGTGCACCATCTTACTGAAACCACATCTCCGCCAGTTCTGCCAATGGAATGTCGTCCAGTATGGGCATTAGAAATGTTTGCAGCATATGCAGATATGTTTCACCTGTTACACTGCCGTCGGAAAAGTACGGACCAATTAGTCGATCCCTCCAGAGCGTAGCCCACACCATAATTCGTGGGTCGAATTGCACATGTCCTTCCTTCATCCAGTGGGGGTTTCATTGGCTCAATAGCGTGCATTATGCCTATTAACACGACCGCTGAGGTGAATTATCGCTTCGTCGCTGAACATGATCCTTCGTTGAAGCTGTCGATGTTGTAGAAACCACTAGCAGAACTCTACACGACGGTCTGTGTCGTCACCGTGCAGTTCCTGAACGAGTTGGACTTTGTAGGGGTGGAAACGATCTGTTGTAAGAATTCGTTGAATGGATCTTCTGGAGACACCCGTTTTCTGGAATAACTTTCTTAAGGACTTACGTGGGCTGTTTTCGAGGTGATTGAGTACCGTTAGTGATGTTGCTGCATCGGTTGAACTTTTTGGCCGGCCACTACACGGCCGATCATGAACACCTCCCGTTTCTTTGAAGCAAGTGAACAGTTTTCCAACTGATACCTGAGCAACAGGATGTTTGTCATTAAATGCAGTAGCAACTGATCGGTGTGTGTTACCACGCCTTGCACACATTAAAACTATCTCCATCCGTTCATCTATTGTCAATTTCTGTGCCATAGGTTCAACAACAAATCTGAAAAGAACAAAATACATATTAAAACACAAATTATTAAATGTGCCTATGGTTCCTGACTTTTGCGCCTGACTTTGCGTATATATATATATATATATATATACTGTGTGTGTGTGTGTGTGTATATATATATATATATATATATATATATATATATACACAAACTCAGAATGGTTCCCTGAGAACATTATATGTTAAACACAGACCGTGCATGGAACAAGGAACTCTTCTGGGAAAATTAAATCCACTATAGTCCGAATAAGTAATGGTAAATGACAAATACCATAGTTTTTTTCCTTTTTCATGATTTTAGCCCGACGTGGGCAACGGGTCTCTCGCAAAGAGATCCCATAAATATAGCTTCCCTCACCAGCTATCTGCAAAGCAGACAGGATCCAGCTTTGGGACGTGGATCTAGGGTTTAAAGCAAACCTAGATCCCTACACTCAGAACCTCTATATAAGTAAAAGACTCGTTGCATTCACGTCGTGTTGAATAAATCAAAGAAAAAGGGGGTAACTATTGTATTTTTAGCCAAAAAAACCAAAACTTAAACCTCAACCGGGACATTGAGCGTCCACTTTTCAAGGCACGAAACGTCCGTTTAGTATACACAAACTCAGAATGGTTCCCTGAGAACATTATATGTTAAACACAGACCGTGCATGGAACAAGGAACTCTTCTGGGAAAATTAAATCCACTATAGTCCGAATAAGTAATGGTAAATGACAAATACCATAGTTTTTTTTCCTTTTTCATGATTTTAGCCCGACGTGGGCAACGGGTCTCTCGCAAAGAGATCCCATAAATATAGCTTCCCTCACCAGCTATCTGCAAAGCAGACAGGATCCAGCTTTGGGACGTGGATCTAGGGTTTAAAGCAAACCTAGATCCCTACACTCAGAACCTCTATATAAGTAAAGACTCGTTGCATTCACGTCGTGTTGAATAAATCAAAGAAAAAGGGGGTAACTATTGTATTTTTAGCCAAAAAAACCAAAACTTAAACCTCAACCGGGACATTGAGCGTCCACTTTTCAAGGCACGAAACACGTCCGTTTAGTATACACAAACTCAGAATGGTTCCCTGAGAACATTATATGTTAAACACAGACCGTGCATGGAACAAGGAACTCTTCTGGGAAAATTAAATCCACTATAGTCCGAATAAGTAATGGTAAATGACAAATACCATAGTTTTTTTCCTTTTTCATGATTTTAGCCCGACGTGGGCAACGGGTCTCTCGCAAAGAGATCCCATAAATATAGCTTCCCTCACCAGCTATCTGCAAAGCAGACAGGATCCAGCTTTGGGACGTGGATCTAGGGTTTAAAGCAAACCTAGATCCCTACACTCAGAACCTCTATATAAGTAAAAGACTCGTTGCATTCACGTCGTGTTGAATAAATCAAAGAAAAAGGGGGTAACTATTGTATTTTTAGCCAAAAAAACCAAAACTTAAACCTCAACCGGGACATTGAGCGTCCACTTTTCAAGGCACGAAACACGTCCGTTTAGTATACACAAACTCAGAATGGTTCCCTGAGAACGAGTCTTTTACTTATATAGAGGTTCTGAGTGTAGGGATCTAGGTTTGCTTTAAACCCTAGATCCACGTCCCAAAGCTGGATCCTGTCTGCTTTGCAGATAGCTGGTGAGGGAAGCTATATTTATGGGATCTCTTTGCGAGAGACCCGTTGCCCACGTCGGGCTAAAATCATGAAAAAGGAAAAAAACTATGGTATTTGTCATTTACCATTACTTATTCGGACTATAGTGGATTTAATTTTCCCAGAAGAGTTCCTTGTTCCATGCACGGTCTGTGTTTAACATATAATGTTCTCAGGGAACCATTCTGAGTTTGTGTATACTAAACGGACGTGTTTCGTGCCTTGAAAAGTGGACGCTCAATGTCCCGGTTGAGGTTTAAGTTTTGGTTTTTTTGGCTAAAAATACAATAGTTACCCCTTTTTTTGATTTATTCAACACGACGTGAATGCAACGAGTCTTTTACTTATATAGAGGTTCTGAGTGTAGGGATCTAGGTTTGCTTTAAACCCTAGATCCACGTCCCAAAGCTGGATCCTGTCTGCTTTGCAGATAGCTGGTGAGGGAAGCTATATTTATGGGATCTCTTTGCGAGAGACCCGTTGCCCACGTCGGGCTAAAATCATGAAAAGGAAAAAAACTATGGTATTTGTCATTTACCATTACTTATTCGGACTATAGTGGATTTAATTTTCCCAGAAGAGTTCCTTGTTCCATGCACGGTCTGTGTTTAACATATATATATATATATATATATATATATATGTGCGCCTCGGTGGTGTAGTGGTTAGTGTCGCTGACTACGAATCCATCGGCCACGGGTTCGAGACCCGACGGCAGCCGGCGCGCAGCAAAACCCAGCTGTTCATCCTTCCACACAATAAAGAAAGTGGTTGGTAGATAAATGGCTACCCTAGGTGGCCTAGTGGTTAAGACGCTGTGCTGCTGATGGGGCGTGGTTCGGGTTCCACGTTAAACTGTAGGTCTAAGGTGGAGTGAAAAGCTTGACCTTCGTCAGAATGAACAATTCGGGCGGAAACTAACCAAAGGTGTGTATATATAACTTTTATGCGGGAAGGAGGGACTAGGGGCGAGTGCCTGCAAAAGCGTACCTCCCACAGAAGAAGAAGAGAGCCAAAATCAAGATCCAGGGTTTTCGAGATGACTGGACACTGCGTTTGAAAGACTGGAAGTCATCGAAAAGGGGAAAGATGGATTGAGAAAGACTGTTTCAGAGTTCACCGTTTGAATAGATGAAAGATTGAAAATACCGATTAACCCTTGCGTTAGAGAGTTGGACAGAAAATTGAGAATGTGTAGAAAATCTGGTACAACGTGGTCTCCTTAAAGGAGGAGGCATGCAGTTAGAGAGTTCAGGAAAGCAGTGTCCGTTATAATAGCCAGAGCTGGGCAATAAATACATTGAATGTATTTAAATACTAAATACTAAATACATGGGAGAAATGTATTTAAATACTAAATACTAAATACATTTTACGAATGTATTTAGATACTAAATACAAAATACATCAATTGTATTTAAATACATTTGCAAATACATACAAATTTGCTTGTTGAAGCCATGACACGCACACGATAAAGAAATCAACCACTTTCGACTAAGAGTGGCACACAACTGATCGAACTGACACGTTGAAACATGAACCATGCTGTACTACACTGTCGATGCGTCGTACTGTGCTAGTACAGAATGTGTATTAAACCAGTAAAAGTATTTACATTTTTATATTTTGAGTATTTAAATACATTGTATTTAAATACTCATTAAAGTATTTAAATACTATATTTAAATACATGAAAAACAATGTACAGTATTTATAAATACAGTTCTAAATACACAAATGTATTTAAATACGTATTTAAATACTGCCCAGCTCTGATAATAGCGATAGTAAAGAGAGAGTGAGGCAACACTGCGGCGAAGAGAGAGGGATTGAAGACAGTGAGTAAGAGGCGGTGAATTGATGAGACGAAAAACCTTTGATTCCACCCAGTCAAATACGGCTGTGTGCGTTGAACCACCCCACACATGAGAAGCATACTCCATACAGGGGCGAACAAGACCCCTGTACAGAGGCAGCAACTAAGTAGGGATGAAGAAACTGCGGAACCAGTACAGCACACCTAACGTCTTAGAAGCTGTTTTGGAAACAGGTGATCTTTCCAGGAAAGATCACGAGAAAAGGAAACACCAAGAATGTTAAGAGGAATGATTGAGCTGTGTGTTCTTGAAGGTAATGGGATAGTCGTGTGGAAGATTGTGACAAGTAGACAGATCGGAGAACTGAGTTTTTGAGGCATTGAAAGGCACAATGTTTTTTATGTCCCAATCATGGATAGCAGAAAGATCAGAGGTCAGGTGTACCATAGCCGTCCTCCGCGAATCATGGAGTGACTGTTGAGAGGGACTCTTCGCAAAGTGGGTGAAGAAGTAAAGGGTGGAATCATCGGCACAGGAGTGGATAGGACAAAAATTGTAACTTAATAGATTGTTGATAAATAAAAGGAAAAGAGTGGGTGACAGGACAGAACCCAGATGAACACCGCTGTTGAAAGCGTTAGGAAAAGAACAGTGGCGATTTACAAGAGCAGCTGTAGATCGGCCAGAAAGGAAATTAGAGAGGAAGGCACAGATCGAAGGATAGAAACTTAAGGAAGGCAGTTTCGAAATTAAAGATTTGTGCCACACTCTATCAAAAGCTTTTCATTTGTGTAGCACAAAGAAAAAAGTGTTACCGAAATCTCAAAAGGAGGATCTACAGATCTACAGAAGCTAAGGCTAGCAAAGACCTTAAGATCCACTCTAAGGTTAGTCCGAGAGAAAGAAAAGAGTAGAGGGTTAAAAGAAGAGAATAGAGAGTTAAAAGAAGAGAATAAGGTGTTAAATAAGTAGCAACACCTTTCATTCGTGGGTTAACATTCATTCAGAAAAAGAGAGAGAAAGACTCACCATCATCATCCGCCGGCCACTGCCGACAAGTCGGAAAAATAGTCGAAGAGAATAGGAAAGGGGTGAAAGATGAAAAGAAGTAAAATAAGAACGCTTGCAAACCATGCAAACACAGTCTTAACTCAAAGAAACACTGTCATACTATGCAAACTACAGACATGCAAGTAACGAGAGGTTGGGAAAAGAAAAAAGTATGAAGAGTATAACAAAAAGTGGGTTAGTTTACGCTAGAAGCTACACCTAAGTTCGTGTTAGTAACGCTGGCATATCACACGCTGGCATGTCACAAGCTGGCATAAATCGTCAAAAGACTCAAACCTCGACTATCACCCCCAGAGCTCCTGTTGCTAATTGTTTTATTATTTTAAACAACGTTAATATTTTTAAAATGCCTATCTAGACGGGTTTTAAACATATTATCGCTGATAGAGTTCACGACGGGCGCGGGAAGATATTCCATTTATCAATTACTTTAAACGTAAAAACGTTTTTAGCGATGTTAGTAATGAAACATCTACCACGTAAATTAAATCCGTTATTACGAGTATTGCTATTATCGAAAATGAACAATTTGTCAAAATTTACGTTATCGATTTTATTAACGATTTTGTAAACTTCAATAAGCTCCCCCCTTAATCTCCTAGTCTCGAGTGAATGCAAGTCTAACTCTTTACTTCTATCTTCGTAAGACTTGTTGCGTAGTGATGGAATTAGTTTCTTGGCGCGTCTGACCCCTTTCCAACCTATCAATATCCTCATGCAAATACAGGCACCAAAACTGAACGCCATAGTCTAAGTGAGGCCTCACTAGGGACTTGTAAAGGGGCAATATAATATTCTTCGATTTAAATTCGAAATTACGCGCTATGAAGCCTAACACTCGTTCCTAACTTTTAAATCCTTAGATACGCGTACGCCTAAATCTACTTCCTCGTCAACGCTCACTAACTGTCTATCGTCCATCGTGTACGTGTAATTATTGTTACGAGAACTTATATGCAAAACTTTAAATTTGTCTACGTTAAATTACACCTGCCACTTATCCGTCCACTCCATAATCCTACTTCCATCGTCTTGGAGCCTATTTCTATCTTCCACGTTAAAAACTTTACCGCCTATTTTAGTATTGTCCGCGAATTTTGACACGTTACTGGTCAAGCCTACATCTATGTCGTTAGTGTAGATTACTAATAGCAATGGGCCTAACGCTGAACCCTCAGGGGCACCGCTCTCTACATCCAGCCACCCCGATTCCCTACCATTAACAACGACCCTGTTTCCTGGCACGAAGCCATTCCTCTAACCAGTTAGCTACCTGACCGCGTATACCGTGGGCTTTAACCTTCGCAATTAATCTTCTTTGCGGAACTGTATTGGACGCTTTTAAAAGTCTAAATAAATAACGTCAGCCGCTCTATGCCTATCGTATTCGCGCACTATTTCGTTATAAAATTCTAACAAATTACTTAAACAAGATTTATGGCGTCGAAACCCATGCTGACTACTATTAATCAAATCGCGACTTTCTAAGTGATCGACGATACGACCCCTAACTACGGATTCCAAAAGTTTACCGACAGTTGACGTTAAGCTAATAGGCCTATAATTGCTAGTTACTGTACAATCGCCTTTTTTAAAAATGGGCGTAACGTTAGCTAATTTGAAGTCTTCAGGAATAATCCCCGCTTCCAATGACTTATTAAAAATTTTTGTTAATGGGGCTACGATAACGTCTTTCAAATCTTTCAAATGTCTAGGACAGTGGCGGCTCGTGACTTTCAGTTATGGGGGTGCTGCCTCAGAAATTGCGAACAATTGTGTCGATTATATATATATATATATATATGAGAGAGAGAGAAAGTTAACGAGTAATTTCGAATTTGCCAAAAATTTATTTATAAACAAATTCCATTCTTCTGTTTTTATTCTGAGCGAAAAGGTCTATTACTTTTTCATTGAAATTCTATGTACTGTTGATCAAATTTTTCTCTATTGAAATCATTGCAAGAGCATTTAGTCTTTCCTGATTCATAGTGCTCCTTAAGAACGTCTTTATTCTTTTTAATGTTGAATGGCAGCGTTCGGCCTCGGATGTAGTCATGGGGATGGTCAAAAGAATTTTTATGAGCTTAGCTAGTTCTCCAAGAACATCTACTAGATTATTTTCAGTGATAAATTTCAGCAGATCAATTAACCTGTCGTAATTGTGCATATCAGGTCTACTGTGGAAAACTTGTAGTTCAGTAAGAAGCTTTTCTTTTTCAATCATGGGATATGCCTCAGTGGTCACCGTTACCTCTTCCATAGCTTAGCAGCTACTAATTGTTTGGTAAATGAATATGAATACCTCTCAGCTATGTCAACACATACGCAGTCGCACACTTCCTTTGCTTCAATCATGAGTGTTTTGGAAGGATTTTCACAGTACTCCGAATTTCTTATTTTTAAAATGGCATTGTTGAAGTTTGCTATATATTCTTGTACTTTACATGAGTCAATAGCTCGAGATTGCATTTGATTGTAAATGACTTCTACGTGAGGCATTATCTGATGAAAAAGTTTCAACCAAAAGATGAAGTTTTCTTTATTCAAAACGTGCAAAATTCCTGTTGCTTCTGAAATGGTTTGATCTGCGTTTGCTGTCGACTGTATTTCTTCAAGGCATTTTTTTAAGGGTTCGAAATTTTCATAGACGCGGTTTACGGTGCGTATATGAAAATTCCATCTAGTAGGGGATGGACGAGGAATGCGGTTGGCCATATGTTTGCTTAAGATAGAGAGACGAAGTGGTGACCTGGAGAAAAATGTTGGTATAGCCAAGAGGTTAGAAAAGAATATTCTTGAATTTCGGGTAGTACTTGCTGCATTTTTCATAATCAGATTCAGTTGGTGGGCATAACAGTGAATGAAGTGTGCATTATTGTAAACTTCTTTAATTTTAGCCCGAACTCCCCCTTTTTTTCCTTTCCTGACATTTGCGCCATCAAATGTCTGAGCAATTAGTTTCTGCTTGTTTCCTTCGAGAAGAATATCTAGCTGATCTAGAATGCACTTAGATAGTCCTTCTGCCGTTTGATTTTCGGGAGTAAAGAAACCCCAGAAGTACTCAAAGACTTCCTCATTCAGCTCGTATCTCAGAACAATAACCATTTGAGTGTGTTCAGAAACATCAGTTGTGTCTTCAGCCATGACCGCCACAAACGAAGCTTCTTTAATTTCTTTTTTTTATTTGATTGCGGGATACCTGCAGCACACAGTCAAGAATATCATTCTGAATGGTTGTGGAAACGCCCTTGAAGACTGTGTTGCTTTCTAAATGTTTTTTTCAAATCGGGATCTAATTTTGATGCGAAATTAATTAATCCCCTGAATACACCTGGATTTGCCGAATCATCTTTTTCATCATGTCCACGTAAAGAAATCTCAAAATTTCCGCAGAATTTAATGCAGTCTATTATTTTCGACAATATTTCACGATTTTTGGTAACTTTGTTATTATGTTCGATAATCGAGAGTTTGTAAGCCTTACTAAGTTTTTCTTTGATATTTACCGTTCCTAAAAGTGACAGGGAAATCACATTATCAATATGCTTCTTCGAACGCTCATGCTTTTCAGTTTTTTCTTTCATTTTGTTTATATTTGTAAAACCACTTTTTGTCCACGTCAAGTCACCACCGAGTAGTAGACACAGGAAACGAAATAATGCATTTTTAACTTTACAACCACAAAGCCAACTTTTTCTTTGGTACCATTCTGAATTAAAACTACGAATATATTTCTTATTGTTACTTATTCCGGGCTGAGATATTTGAATTTCTGGTGTAGGGCGTCCTTCAGTTTTAATAGCTATTTTTTCTTGAAGAGATAACTGAAAAATTACGAGACTGAATTTTACTCACTGTCACCCGACTCACTTCTGGGGCTAGCGCAGCCATGATAATAGAATAGGCGCCTAGTTAAATTTTCAAAAAACAAAAAGTCACTTGCGAAAAAAATATTCTAAGAAATGAAAGCTATATATTGTAAATAATCCAATTATTATATAATTAACTTCAATCTCACGACAAAAAATGAATGATAACGAATCATTGATAAATGCAATTCGGAAATTAAATTTCGAATTAGCAAACGATACAGCAACACAACTACCACGTCAAACAAACAAATCGGCACTGCTCTGTCCACAGTGCTTTGAATCCTCTTAAACCCGCGATTCTGACTCGCTCTTCGTACGTCCGCCACCGAGGTTTCAAGCGTTTCGAACAAAATCTGGAACTGTTAAGTACGCAGTTCCACGGGAAGGCTGAAGCTACTTTCGTGATTCATTCGTTCGGCATTGAAATAGTTTAAGGAAAAAAGGATATAATCTGATTTAAAAACTCAAAGTTCATTGAAAAAAACAATCAGAGAGGATATTTTAAATATTTAAATATAAAGATCATAAGATCATGGGGTGCTGCAGTTCCACAGTGCCTACCTGCGAGCCGCTCCTGGTCTAGGATAAAGTGCGTCAGAGCCTGGAGCCTTGCTAACTTTTAGCTTATCGATATAATGCGCAATCTCATCGTCGTAAACAGTTATTTTACTCAAAAGAGTCAGAGAGATATGCAAGAAGGTCGCCAGTAGAACGTCCCTTCTTGAAAGAAAATTCGGAACAAGTGTAGTTTACGTCCCCCTGTGATGCCTGGTGTAGTTTACGTTCCCCTACATTATCCTAGTGTAGTTTACGTTGCCAACTTTGTCCGCGTATACCTAATCAAATAAAACGTTAAAACTAACGAAAATATTACGACTTAACCTAACCAATCATCAATTTATATATATATGGAATGAATTTCACAATTAAACACGTGAAATGAATGAATGATGTAAACTCACAAGGAAAATTGGAATCATTTTTCTTTTTCTTTTTCCTTGTGGATTTGCATTATATATATATATATATGGAAAAAATAGGTCCTGCTCCAACTAGTGTAGCATAAACACAGCCTAGGCTACGTTGAAGATGGAAGACCTAGGCTAAAGATGAACCAGCCTAGCTATGTGTCCATAAACTGGACTTCCATACTTTATTGTTAAACAATTACAGCTGAAATGTCAGGTTATTTAACCTAAATTTAATAACCGAAGAGAAATTTATGAACTTCTTACCATGAAATGATATATAAATTTAATTTTTTGACACCAATAATGAACTTTTTTATTCCGGCTTCTTTGTCTCTAGCCCCTCCTTGTTGTTCTTCTTTGTCTCTCCTCCTTCTTTGTTCTTATTGCGATCTTTTCTTCTTCCCAAAACCATGTTGCCATTTCTAGCTATGGGATCTTTTTTCTTTTCATCCCATATTTGTTTCTTCGTTGGTGTCTTTTTAATTTTTCTCGCAAGAGTTCAAGTTCTCCTTCTGATTTACTTTTATTGTTATTATTTTTGAATGTCAATGTGGCTTATCCAAGATTAGGTGAGTCTTCCATTTCGGTACTCCCAAATTTTCCACACATTGGGGCCGGCCAGAAAGGAAAAATTGCATGTGAAACCCAATTTTTTTCTTTAATATTTGTTAACCCATCTTAGATTACCTATAATTTACGTTTTATTTGTTATTCCATTTTTGTTTTTCCTCACTTTTTAATATAAAAGGTGTAGCATTTTATAAAGCCCTCACTCTTTCCAAAATGAAAGGGTGTTGCATTTTATAAAGTCCTCACTCTTTCCAAAATGAAAGGGTGTTGCATTTTAATTTATTTTCCATAGGAAATATTACAATACTCCAGCCCTTATCTTTTGTTGTAACATCTGCCTAACTTGTAGGGCAATTGAACGTTGTGGTATACTATTTGTGGTATAAGTTATTGTAGTAGTAGGACTAGTTACATCATTTATTGAACAGGTTAGGTTTGGTATAGTTTGGGTTAAATTTTGATTATCATCAGAATCTATTATAGATTCATCTTCATGATCATTTTTGTTAACAGTAGTTGGTCCTACTTTTAGGGGGTATAAGAGTGATACATCTCTTATAGTTTCACCTGAAGCGGTTTTAAGTTTTACAACCCTGATTAATCCATCTTCTCCAGTTTTTAGTTCTAAAACCCTACCTAATGGCCAACACTGTCTTGGTGTATTTTGTCTAATTAGAACTACGTCTCCTACCCTGATTTTATTAACCCAGTCTTTGTTTTGTGTATGTTTATGCCTTTCTCTCAACCCAACAAGGTATTCATCACTCCATTGCTTTTTAAATTTTGTTTTTATATTTGTTATTTGTGATAATCTATTTTGCAAATCATGATTATTATCACTCCAAGGTGGATCATCCAAGGAGATATTGTAATCAGGTAGTTACAATACTCCAGCCCTTATCTTTTGTTGTAACATCTGCCTAACTTGTAGGGCAATTGAACGTTGTGGTATACTATTTGTGGTATAAGTTATTGTAGTAGTAGGACTAGTTACATCATTTATTGAACAGGTTAGGTTTGGTATAGTTTGGGTTAAATTTTGATTATCATCAGAATCTATTATAGATTCATCTTCATGATCATTTTTGTTAACAGTAGTTGGTCCTACTTTTAGGGGGTATAAGAGTGATACATCTCTTATAGTTTCACCTGAAGCGGTTTTAAGTTTTACAACCCTGGTTAATCCATCTTCTCCAGTTTTTAGTTCTAAAACCCTACCTAATGGCCAACACTGTCTTGGTGTATTTTGTCTAATTAGAACTACGTCTCCTACCCTGATTTTATTAACCCAGTCTTTGTTTTGTGTATGTTTATGCCTTTCTCTCAACCCAACAAGGTATTCATCACTCCATTGCTTTTTAAATTTTGTTTTTATATTTGTTATTTGTGATAATCTATTTTGCAAATCATGATTATTATCACTCCAAGGTGGATCATCCAAGGAGATATTGTAATCAGGTAGAGGGTTAATGACTTATCCCTTAATCAAATGATTTGGGTGAGAGGCTCTACATCATTAATATTATCCCCTACATAAGTAAGAGGTCTGTTATTGACAACATTCTCAATTTCACTAATGAGAGTGAGAAGTTCAAAGAATTCAATTTGTTTTTTACCTATTGATTTCTTTAGGCAATTCTTTATTGTTTGGATATTCCTTTCCCAGATTGCTCCATACCATGGTGATGCAACAGGGATGTATTTCCATTTTATTTTGTTATTTTGTGGATATGTTATGGTATGTGAATTTTGTAATATGTCATTTATTTGGTTTTCACCAGCCTTGAAATATGTTGCGTTATCTGTCCAAGCAATTTTGGGTACAGAATGCTTAGCACAAAATCTTCTAAAGCTATAAACAAATGATTCTGCAGAGAGATCAATCACTATGTCTAAGCTGACTGCTCTAGAAGATGAACATGCGTAAAGTATGATGTACATTTTTTGTTCTGTTGTTCCCAGACCAACAGTCAAACTTCCTGTATAGTCTATGCCAACTGTTTCAAAAGGCCTATTAAAGGTGACTCTCTCTGTTGGCAAATCAGGAGGATTGGTCTTCCTGAAAGATCTGGAATGAATCCTTTTGCAGGTGACAGTTATTCAAAACTGTCTTTACAGTCATTCTGCCTTTGGGTATCCAATACAACTTTCTAATGGCATTTAATGTTTGTGGAACACCCATGTGATAAAGTTCATTGTGTTTCTCTCTAATAATTAGGGTTGTAATGTGATGGAACCTAGGAAGAAGAAGGGGTTGTTTACTGTTATATGTGATTTGTGATTTGTTTAATCTACCCTTACATCTTAATAAGCCATCTTTGTCAATGTAAAGATTCAAGTTTATTACCACAGAGGGTACTTTGTTCATTTGTTTACCAATTGTTAGAAAATCTATTTCATTTTTGTATTCTGTTTGTTGTATGTGGTTAATCCAATATTTGGTAGCTAGACTTGTATACATTTCATTATCATTATTTCTTTGTTTATTTATTTTCTTTAAACAGTTGTGAATGAATCTGAGACAGTAAGATGTTACCCTTACAAGTTTGCCAAAGTCAGAATAATTGTTATAATCTAATAGTGGCTCAACTTTATTTGTGGTTATCATGTTAAGTTTACATTAATTTGTTCTGCTGGCCACATTGTTTCATCCTGAATGAATTCAGGTCCATGAAACCAATTTTTGTTGGATTTTAGTAATTTACAGGATAATCCTCTTGTAAGAAAGTCTGCAGGATTTTGTTTGTTGGAATGTATCTGAAGGTTATGTCCAAATTTTGTCTAGCTTCTTTAATGTCTCTTAATCTGTTACGGACAAAGATGTTTTTTGAGTTTAACTCATCAGAGTTGATCCATGCCAAGCAGATTTGACTGTCAAGCCAAATATATGTATTTGTGATGTTTACATCATATAGACTTCATGGAGAAATACTGTTATTTTTACAGCTAGATAACCTGCAAGTAGTTCAAGCTGAGGAATAGTTTTCTTTTGTTTTAAGGGTGTTACTTTCCCCTTGGCATAGATCAAATGGCTGCCATCCTCACCTACAAGGTAAGCGCAACAGCCATACACCTTTTCACTGGCATCGCCAAATACATGCAAGGTTTGAGGTGTATCTCTGTGTCCACAAACTCTGGGAATATTTATGTTTTGTAGTTTATTGAGATCTTTAGCTAACCTTTTCCAGCTATCTTGTTTATTGGTTATAGGATCATCCCAGTCTACTTTCTGTTTCCAAAATTCTTGTAAAAGAACCCTGGATCTGATAGTAGAAGGAAGGAGTAAACCCATAGGATCAAATATTTTTGAACTTTCGGATAAGATCTTTCTTTTTGTGTTAGCTGTTGTATCTAAGGTGTAGCCTTTTGTGCAGAGTGAGTCATGAACTTTAGAATCTGAGTTCAAATCCCAGATCATCCTAATGTTTTCACCCTGTTTGTTGGTTCTGTCAATCCTTTGTCTTCTGATTTTATTTTTTGATTTAGTCTCTCATTATTTGTGATCCACTCTCTTAATTCAAAATTACCTTCTTTCATTATTTTATCTGCTTTTATGTAAACTTCATTTAATTCTGACTCTGTTTTGGTTGATCCTACAAGGTTATCTACATAGAAGTGATCTTTCAAGAACTGAACAGTTAAATCATTTTCATCATACAAATTTAAGTGATGTTTGATGGTTAAAGCCAGTAAACTAGGACTTGCATTTGCTCCAAACAAAACCACATTAAATTTAAATGTTTTAAACCCTTTATTTAAGTCATATGGATCATTAAACCACAAGAATCTTAGTTGATCTTTGTCATAGTTTTTTCAGATGAATTCTCAAAAAAGCTTTGCTTATATCACTTTGAACTGCATAGTCATCTAATCTAAATCTTAGAAGGATTTTTACAAGGTCTGAAATAAGATTAGGCCCCTCTATGAGACAGTCATTCAAGCTATGCTTATTGCCATCTTTAAGACTACAGTTATACACAACTCTAAGTTTTGTTGTGGGTGCATCCTTTCTATAGACTCCTGTGTGAGTAAGATAATGGCAGTTGTCTTTTTTAAAGGGGTGATCTTTAACTTCCTCAATGAAGCCTTTTTCTAACTGGTCCTTGAAAACATCATCATACATTTTAATTCTATTGTCATTTTTTAATCTTTTCATCAAATTATAGAGATGACCTTTAGCTACCTTTAGATTATCATTTAATTTTGGACTATTGATCTTCCAAGGTAGTTCAATTGAATAATGGCCATTTTCATACATGATGGTATTTTCAAAATTTTCAACCATTAATTGATTTTCATCTGTATGATCACCATCTTGCACCCCCACTGACTCTAATAGCCAGAGCTGTTGTACACCTTTATCTAATTCTTCAGTTGTTAATGATTTATTTAATATTTCAGTATTTATGTCATTATTTGAGTTGTGTAAGACCTTGTCATAATAGGGCAAGTTTGTTAGTCATATATTTTTATTTTTCATTGTTATTTTATATTTATCTATGTGTCCCAGTGGAGCTATACCCCAGTGAGTATCTAGAGCATCCCATCTCCTATTCTGACTATGCCCTTCTGAATTAAGTGAATATAATCAGCTCCAATTAACATTTGAACATTATCTATTGTATCATCATTTAAATTTCTATCTGCAATTTTATATTGCTTTTTAAGTTGTTGTATTACTTGTTTTAAATTTGGTATTTTAAATTTTTGTTGACCAACTTGTTCAATGACTACTGCTTCTATGTTTGTTGTTTTATTCTCTGTGGGTATATCCAGATCTAAATTGACTGTACTATATTTTTCTTTCTGTTCATTTTCTTTGACAAATGATGTTATACACAATTCTTGTTCATTTTTATGAGTTTGTAGGCCTAATTGATTAACTAATGATTGATCTACAAATGTTTGTTGGGAACAAGAATCTATTAGACATCTTATAGGAGTTGTCCCACCTTTTTATTTTTTAAATCCAAGGTTATTGTAGGTAGGAGTACACTAGAATTTTTATTGACATTATTTATTGATATGTCCATTAAATGTTTTTTCATTTTTCTTTGTTTTGTTTATTTGAATTTTTAAATGAATCACAAAGACAAGAGACATGATTTAAACTTCCACAATTAACACATTTGAATCTTATTTTTGTTTTGCAGTCTTTGTTAGTATGTCCTGCAGCTGTGCATTTAGTACAAAGGTTTAACTGAGAACACCTGTTTATCCGGGATTCTAAGTCTACATATTTAGTACATCGTGTGCTATTGATCATCAGCCGAACAAAATTTACACTTACGTACAAATTCTGTCGTAACATTAAAATTTTGTAGTGTAGGAGTTAGACCTATCACTTTTTGTTCTGATTTGTCTTTTTGTTGTTGTTGTGGCTTTGGTTTTGTTTGAATTTTCTTTGTTTGGTTTATTTGTGAATCAATCTTTGTTTGTGAATCAATCTTTGAAGATTTGTACATTGACAAAACATTTGGAAATTCATTCCTTATTTCACCAAGGGTAGGGTATGTATTTCCCGTTATTCTTTGGAAAATATCCCTAATTTGGGTAGGTAAACAATCAAATATTATGGCTTGGATAAACCATGCTGATTTCTCTAGATCTATGTCATTATTTTGTAGATGACCTAACATGCATTCAATTTCACAATAGAAATTGTACAGATCCTGATGGTTATCCTTGGCTGGTTTTATATTTTTTAATTTTATTGCTAAATCATTTACTATTTCTTTTTATTTAGGAAATTTCTTTCTAGTAATTTGAGAGCTATTTTATATGAACTGCCTATTGCCGGTAAGGCATCAACCAGTTTTAGGGCTGGGCCCTTTAAATAATTAAGCAGATAACTGAATTTGTCAACATCAGATATATAATCTTTGTTGCCAATTAAACTATCAAATTTTTCCAGAAAAGACTGAAATTTTGTTCGATCACCCTCAAATATTGGTACTTGTAATGTTGGTAACTTGGCTTTTAGTTGTTTATTGTCATCATTAGAAATGGATACATTTCTGAAGGCCTCAATCAAACTTTGATTTGTAGCTCTAAATTATTTGGTAGATTATCTAAAGCAGCATATAATTCATTTATGTGAGAATCTATTTCAAAAATATTCTGTTCTTGTTCACACAAAAGTGCTGTATATGTCTCTTCACCAACATTTAACCCATCAGTTTCTGTAACAATTTCCTCGTCTATAATTATTATTTCCTGTTTAATTCTATTTAAACCACCCAAAATAGTATCATAATCCCTTTTATTTGGATTTTCTTTGCTATTAAAGCTAGTTAAAAGCCTGGTAATGACTCCCTTCCTTGCTGATCTCTTCCTTTTTAATGATTTAATCTTTGCCTCAATTGCTTCACATTCAGCCATATTTTGTTTATTTTATTTTTCCAAAAATAAGTCCCCAAAATCCTAAAACCCTTTCAACTCTATAAATAAGCTTTATTTTATATTATGTATACAATAGTTAAGCTTTATTTTGGTTAAATAGGCTAGGCTTCGGATTACCCTTATTCTAGAATTTTACCACATTTATGACCAAATGATAAGTTTTGAAGTATTTGAATTATTTCTTATTTTTATTTTTAGTTAGGGCTTCGTAATTTATTATTTATATGTAGTAAATATTTGAAAAAGCCAAACATGGAATAAATTCTGTTCAGATGTCAAAATGTTTGATAAGGCGTAATTTTTTATTTTTTTTTTGTTTGTTTTTTAATTTTTTTTATTTTATTCAAGGTTAAGGTTTTCACAGCAAATAACCCTTCCCCACGGGCCACCATTTAGATATGGAAAAAATAGGTCCTGCTCCAACCAGAGTAGCCTAAACACAACCTAGGCTACGTTGAGATGGAAGACCTAGGCCAAAGATGAACCAGCCTAACTATTTGTCCATAAACAGGACTTCCATACTCTTTTGTTAAACAATTACAGCTGAAATGTCAGCTTATTTAACCTAAATTTAATAACCGAAGGGAAATTTATGAACTTCTTACCTTGAAATTTATAAATTTTATTTTTGACACCAATAATGAACATTTTTATTCCGGCTTTGTCTCGCCCTCCTTGTTGTTCCTCTTTCTTCCTCTTCTTTGCTTATCGATCTTTCTTCTTCTTCCCAAAACCGTGTTGCCATTTCTAGCTATGGGATCTTTTTTTTTTCATCCCATATTTGTTTCTTCGTTGGTGTCTTTTTAATTTTTCTCAGCAAGAGTTCAAGTTCTCCTTCTGATTTATTTTATTGTTATTATTTTTTTAATGTTATGGCTTATCCAAGATTAGGTGGGTCTTCCATTTCGGTACTCCCAAATTTTCCACATATATATATATATATATATATATATATATATATATATATATATACAGGGCCGGATCTAGAAGTTGCGAGGCCCTAGGCAGATCTAGAAATTGCGAGGCCCTAGGCCTATATATATGAAAATATGGACTTAATTATCGGTACTATGCCGGCAATATTAGAATCCCGCATAGACAGAACTATGCCAGCACTTAAAAATTAAACCAAACCAAAATAATCACGCATGGAAATTGTATAAGAAATATAAATAAACCATACAAATAAGTATAAATTATAATATGAATCAAGATTTGTATCGAAAATATAAGACAATGATTTCTAAGATTTATATAATATTATAGGTAATGACTTTCCATAGTATACAAACGTTTTTCATATGTGATGTATAAGAGATGTTGACATTTCATTTTTTAAATAGTGAGCGATCGACTTATCAGGCTAAATATTAATGCTTTAATATTTGGTTCAGATGCTCCTTGAATATTACAGCAATGCTTTTCTACTTTTCTTCGAGCTAAACTCTTCAATTAATTGAGAATAATCTAATGAATTTGTTATATCGTTTTCTATTGATAACATAGCTAATGATTGCAATCTCGCTTGAGACATGGTGTAACGCAAATATGTTTTAATAAGTTTGAGACGCGAGAAACTTCTTTCAGCCGAAGCAACAGTAACTGGGATGGTTAATACTATTCGAAGTGCAACATAAACATTAGGATAAATCTCACTTAGTTGTTTTTGCACTATATAAACAAGGGCATTTCCGAGATCTGTTTTCTCAGGTATAAACCTGCAAAGTACTTTAAGTTCTTCATAGAGTTTTAAATCATTAATATCACTTGAACAGAACGCGCAAAACGGCTTGAGCGAGGCCCCCTTTGGCGCGAGGCCCTAGGCGATCGCCTAGTTCGCCTTTAGCTAAATCCGGGCCTGTATATATATATATATATATATATATATATATATATATATATATATATATTATATATTATATATATACATATATATATATATATATATATATATAATATATATATATATATATATTAATATACATATATATATAATATATATATTATATTATATATATATATATATTGACGATTAGTTAGGTTAAGTCGTAATATTTTCGTTAGTTTTAACGTTTTATTTGATGGTTTCATTTAAAAAATGTCTCCTAAAGATTCTAGTGTAGTTTACGTTCCCCAACTTTGACCAAATGTAGTTTGTGTCCCCTTTTGCGTCAGGGGGGACGTAAACTACACTTGCTCCGAAAATTCTCAGAAGAGAGGCTTTAAGAATTTTCCTATTGAGGATAGATTAAAAAACTTTAGAAAGGCAGGAAATCAAAGCAATTAGACGATAGTTGGATGGTCGAGAGCAGTCACCCGTCTTTGGGACAGGCTGAATGAAAGCGTATTTCCAGCAGGAAGAAAAAGTATCAGATGAAAGACAAAGACGAAAGAGTTTGCCTTGGCAGGATGTCAGTACAGAAGCACAGTTCTTAAGAACAACAGGAGAAACACAATTAGGACTGTATGTCTTCCTAGAGTTGAGCCCAGATATGGCAGAAAGAACATCTTTTGAAGAGATTCTAATTAGACATAATAAAGTCAGAGAGAGAAGGAAATGAAAGAACAGCCCCAGAATCGTCCATGATTGAGTTGGAGGCGAAAGTTTGTCAGGAGAAGAGACGGCAACTGAGCCGTCGGAATGAAAAAGAGGAGGGAAAGAAGAGGAAGTAAAGTTGTTGGAGAGGTTCTTAGCTACTGTAATGAGTCTTTACTAATTATTGTTTTATGTGTAACAAGTCTTTACTAATTATTGTTTTCTGTGTTTCAGATCTATGCTATGTTTATGTTGAATAAAGCCTCAAATTGGCCTTTACTTTATCTCTAGCCCGCTAACAAACGCGGCACCACAATTTATTCAACATTTCAATCAGCCATTCAGTCGGCCTTTCAGATACAGCAAGCAAATATTCATCCAGTAATCTTACTATATCATGGAGAAGGGTGATTCGCCCGGATAAATTTATTACTTCTCCGAATTCTCCCCAAGCTGGGAAACTATGGAAATTATGGTCGCGCGGATTCAAATATTTCTTGAGTACTATCGCCGAACACAACCCCAATAAATTGGAGGTTCTATTCATACATATCGGCCCCGATGTCGCTGATATCATTCAAGACTGCTCTACTTATGAGGATGCCATGGCAGCCTTAGAGGCCACCTACGTCAAGAAGCCAAACGAGGTATGCGCTCGCCACCTGTTGTCCACCCTCACCAAAAGCCCGAGAAACCCTCGATGAGTACTTGCAAATTCTTCAACACTAGCCAATGACTGCAACTTCAAATCGGTTTCCGCCGACGAAAAAGGAGTTCATCTGTGAGAGACGCTTTCATCCGAGGAATTAGAGATAGCGCCATCCGTACCCGCTTACTCGAAAATGACACACTCTCACTGGAAAAGGCTATCGTCCAGGCTCGAACATTAGATCAGGCCCAGAAAAACTCAGAATCGTACCTCACTCATTACGGTGCTGTTGCAGCCACTGGCTCTCACCACGAACCGTCGCCGACTACTGACTCTGCCCGGCCTGCCTGCGTCCAAGAAGACGATCTCCCAAACTCTTCAGCCTCTACGAATTTCGACAACAAAGCCGCTCTGTGCTTCTTCTGCGGTCTCGACGCCCCCACGAAGCAGGTATCAGCAAAGGATTCTATCTGTGCGAAATGTGAAAAGACCGGCCACTGGGCCAAAGTCTGCCGCTCAAGTACTTCCTCGGCACGTCAAAACAGGATAAAACCACAGCGTCTCATTCAGCCGCAGCATTAGCGACCATTAGTACCACTCTATCGTGTAGCTCCTCCATGCCTACCAACTCAACAGTCGATATCCTCGTCAACGGCCGTTCGTGTCTCGCCTTGTTGGATACTGGCAGCTCGGACAACTTCATTCGTGAGGATCTAGCCAAACACTTAGAGCTGCCCATTCTTCCGCACTCGGGCGTTCGTATCAATGGTTTCGCCTAATCTATCCGCAGCCATCTCAAGTCGATGTACAGTGAAGGTTCGATGAGAGACCGCGACTACGAAAAGCTCGAACTATCCGTCTTGTCGGATCTGTGCGCTGACATAATACTCGGTACCCATTCTTAATCAGACACAAGGAATTGAACATCAATTTCGGAGGTCCGGAGCCAGCACTCATATATGCGGCCTTACTCGATCAAGAATTTCAGCCCACCACTATTCGGCAACTTAACTGCCGATTGTCGTCCCATCGCCACGAAGTCCAGACGATTTTGCTCTGAGGACAAATCTTCATTGGAAAGAAATCGAAAAGCTACTCAGGTGAGATAATTGAACCCAGTAACTCACCCTGGCGTTGCTCAAGTAGTCATCACATCTACCGAAACAAAAAAAAAACGCATGGTAATCGATTTCTCTCAAACCGTCAACCGATTTACCATGCTAGATGCATATCCTCTTCCGCGAATCGATGACATAGCCAACAAAGTCTCTCAACACAAATACTACAGCGTAATTGATCTGTCAAGCGCATACTACCAGGTAGAAATCGATCCGTCTGAACGACCTTTCACAGCATTCGAGGCTGACGGAAATCTATACTAATTCAGAAGGATCCCTATGGGAGTAACTAACGGAGCCGCGGCCTTCCAGCGCGTCATGAACGAATTCATATCCTCGAACAACTTATCATCAACATACGCCTACCTCGATGATCTCACCATCTGCGGAACCACTTGGGAAGAGCACGATGAGAACCTTCGACATTTCTGGGAAGCCGCTAAACGAGTAAATCTGAGTCTAAACAAGGAAAAATGCAAGCTTTCGATGACATCAGTGCACCTGCTCGGATATTCTATCTCTCATGGCGTATTGCGGCCCGATCCCGAACGCCTCCGGCCACTACAAGAACTTCAAACTCCTCGCAACAAGTCGTCTCTACAACGCGTAATCGGACTATTCGCATACTATGCTAAATGGATTCAGAACTATTCCCTCAAGATCAAACCTCTGCTCAACGTTTCATCATTCCCATTAACTCGCGAGGAAGTATCAACGATCCAAACACTCAAAGATATCATCTCGAAAGCTGTCGTCGGTTCAATCGATGAAGAACTGCCGTTCACTGTGGAGACGGACGCTTCCTCTTCAGCAATCGGAGCCACCCTCACCCAGAACGGCCGCCCGGTGGCGTTCTTTTCTCGCGCTCTGAATAACACAGAACGTCGCCATCACATCGTTGAAAAGGAGGCATACGCTGTAATCGAATCCATTCGCAAATGGAAGCACTTCTTAGCTTATCGACACTTTACTGTCGTCACCGACCAGCGGAGCGTATCTTTCATGTTCGATGGAAAAGCTACTGGTCGTATTAAGAACGATAAGATTCTCCGTTGGCGTGTAGAACTAGCCGGCTACTCATTCACAATAAAATACAGACCGGGCCCCGAGAACCGAGCCGCAGACGCATTGTCGCGATCCTTTTGCGCTGCTACTCCAAGAATATCCTCGCCCAGCTGCATGTTAATCTGATACACCCAGGAGTCCGCCGAATGACTCATTTTGTGAGAGCTAGGAACCTACCATTCTCAGTGGATGACATCAAACGAGTTACGTCGGAATGCCAAACATGCGCTAAATGTAAGCCACAGTACTATAAACCAGAAGTTAGTCACTTAATACGGGCCATGTCCCCGTTTGACCGACTTAACATCGACTTTAAAGGCCCGCTTCCGAGCGCAACTTCGCGACCTTACATCCTAACAGTAATCGACGAGTATTCACGCTTTACTTTTGCCTTCCCGTGCCGTGATACGAACACGTCAACCGTTATCGCCCGTCTCACCGAGTTATTTTCTACCTTCGGAACTCCCTCTTACATCCACACAGATCGAGGGACATCGTTTATGTCTTCGGAACTAAAACTGTTCCTAACTAAACATGGTATCGCGACTAGTCGCACAACGCCGTATCACCCCCAAGGAAACGGGCAATGCGAACGTTACAATGGAATCATCATGAACACCATCAAACTAGCCATAGAAGATCGCGGGTTGCCGATGTCGCAATGGGAGTCCGTCCTACCAGACGCGCTGCACTCGATTAGATCGCTGCTGTGTACGGCCACGAACGAAACTCCTCACGAGCGTCTATTCACGCACCCGCGGCGTACTTCTACCGGTTCTGCACTACCGACGTGGCTGTCTTCTCCGGGAACTGTACTCCTTCGCCAATTCATTCGCCGATCCAAGAACGACCCCCTCTTCGAGGAAGTTGAGTTAATTGAGGCAAACCCCAACTACGCGTTTATACGGCATCCGAATGGGAGAAAGATACCGTATCCATCAGGGACCTGGCACCGGCGGGACGTAGCAATACGGATGACACGAATCACTATGAACCCCCCGTACCCAGTCCGCCAATCAATTCCACCCCGCTAATGGACGACTCAGAACCCGCTGAGATCCGCCGACACACGGTCCCAACAGCTCCCGTCGAAGCGACTCCAGTCGAAGTCGAGGGAGGCCCACCTGTGTCAGTAACCTCCGAGACGAGTCCCCCTCTGAGAAGAAGCACTCGAATCAGATACCCAGCTCAACGCCTAAACTTGTAGACTCTTCTTTCTTCCAAAATATTTGAACTTGTCGTTTTGTTTCTTACTGTGCAATGTATCACGTATTATAAAAGAAGAGAGGAATGTAATGAGTCTTTACTAATTATTGTTTTCTGTGTAACAAGTCTTTACTAATTATTGTTTTCTGTGTTTCAGATCTATGCTATGTTTATGTTGAATAAAGCCTCAAATTGGCCTTTACTTTATCTCTAGCCCGCTAACAAACGCGGCACCACAGCTACATGCCAGAAAGATCGAGAAAAATTGGAATTGATTAGATTTTCACATTTTTCTCTGATGAAGGAATTTATGGGGAGTCGAAGAATAGATTTTGAGTGATTTCGGGCAAAAATATAAGCTGAGTGAGAATCAGGAGTTGGATGGCGACAGTACCTTCTGAAAGCCTCCTCTCTGTTGCGGATAGCATTAGAACAAGTAAAGTTAAACCAAGATTTTTTTTGCATTCGTATTAGGATAGAGTATGGAATGTACGCCTCCATGCCTGAGAGAATCACTTCCGTGATGCGCTCAGCACACACACGGAAGCAGTAATCATTCCATGGGAAATCACAGAAGTACTGCCTAAAGGCCTCCCAATCAGCGGCGCCAAAGTGCCAAAGGCGTCTCTTCTTGGAAGGACTCAAAGGCCGAATTGGAGCGATAGGACATGGAACAGATATAAGATTGTGATCGGAGGAGCCCAACGAAAAAAAAAAGTTTCACAGAGTAAGAAGAAGAATTAGAGGTGAGAAATAAATCCAGAATGTTGGGCCTATCTCCAGGGCGATCGGGAATACGAGTAGGATGTTCTACAATCTACTCTATGTCATTCGGGATAAAAAAAAAAAGTTGTAAGCTAGTTCATCAGGGGTGTTAGTAAAAAGAGAGGAAAGCCACAGGTGGTGGTGAACATTGAAATCTCCTAAAATTAAGATTTCAGCAAAAGGACAGTGGGATAGAATGTATTCCCTTTGGAAGTGAGGTAGTCAAAGAATTTTGGGTAGTCAGTAGAATTAGGAGAAAGGTAGACAGCGCAGATGTATTTAGTTTGAGATTGGCATGTAAGCCGTAGCCAGAGGGTATAGAATTTGAAGGATTCGAGTTCGAGAATGCGAGAACAAGTAGGTCATCGCGTACATATACTGTACGTAACATTTCACTTTGGAGTGAAATTGAGTGTAGAGAAAGTAAGAGCGTACAGAAAATGGATTGCTGTCAGTCGTCCCAGACACCCGAGTTTCAGTGAGGAAGAGTAGGTGGGGTTTAGAGGAGAAGTGGTGTTTAACAGATTGAAAATCTGAAGAAAGGCCACGAATGTTGCAGAAGTTTATGAAAAGTGAATCAGGCAGAGGCCCAGAACATCTCGAATGGGCAGTAGTCTCTACCCGGGTCTGCATTCCCAATATCGGCAATGAGGGAGCCAGACGTGGGGACATTTATGGTCCCCTGCTCCTGGGACTCCAAGGCTCTTGAAGTTGTTCCCATTTTTTTTTTTTTTAATTTTGAAAAGAGTATGTAGTGTGTAAGATGCATGTATAATTTAGGGAGGAGTAAAACCAGACAAAAGTTTTCTTTCCCTTTAGGCATACTGAAATTATATTGTGGTTTTAACGAGGAAACACAAAGAAAACTGAAGTAATATTCTATAGTAGCTTGAACTGCCCCAGTTTTGCCAAAATATGAAATGGGTGTCTTAACTGGGTTTATGGTGGTTTATAACTGATTTTTGGCTATGTTGTGGGGGAAACAAATAGATGTAACTCACACAAAACTTAAAAATATATCTTAAAAAAAAACATATAGTATAGAAACACACAGCAAATGAATACACAAATGGTAAGTGCAAAAAACAACCTTAACTATTCGGATAAAGAAGGCACACTACGTCTGACATCAGACTATATGAAATCATTCTAGCTCTGATAAAACTATCTCGTGCTTCAAATCCAAATACCGAACTTGAAGAGTCCGTCACTAATTTAATACAATGCTGTATATTCTGAGTAATTTGGAATGTTCAATGCGTTTTCTTTGATAGCTAAAATTTCTGCTTTTGTTAGTTTCATTGTAAGAGGTGGCTCACTTAGTTTAGTATCATTCCAATTAATTATTTCACCCCGAGTCTTTTGCATCAAAATTAAGATTAGGAACCTTGAAATCTCTCAATTCTAAATTTTGACCAGTCTCATTTCGCATGTCCATGATTTGGCTAACAGTTTTTTCACGTTTTTCCCGAGCTGAGTCACACAACATTGCCAGGAGAATATTTTCCGGGTGAGCAAAGTATGCATTTCGGGTATATGGAAGTAACAGGATTCACTTTATCACTGTTCAATGTTTTTCAAAGTCTTTCTCTTTCTCTCCGCACTTTACTTCTGTCTGTTATGAGATGGTCATTTTCTCTGGTGATCATACCAACGTCTATCAAAGTTGCAGTTGCAATAGCAGCAGTAGCACGATCTGATACACCAAATCTATCTGCCTGCATTTGCAACATGCCGCAAAGACATTCTCATTTGGCTTCCAGGATTTTCAAAACCACAGTCTTCAGTTTCCATTATCTCATTATCAATTTCTTCATCTGAAGAATTTTCTATTAAGCTCAAAGGTTGAACTTCAGTGGAATGATTGATGGTTTTCTTTTTATAACTTACTTGTTCTAAGAGTTTCCTCTTGTATCTCTTTTGTAAAATTTGTGTGGCATGCACATCTACACTACCTATGTACATTTTACGATCACTCCTCTGATCAAGTAGAAATGTAATTCCTCTTTTGGTACTTTTTATCTCTCCGACAATGCAATTTATGTGAATTTCTTCACAATCATCACTGCATCCTATGTCTGTATGAAATTTTAAATTACATTACAGGCACATACAGTCAAACAAACTACTGAGACTATTCATATATTCATTTTTAGTTTCACTGATGTTTTTGATCTGCTCAACGTTACTCCTCTTTCTATGAATCTTGCTACCTTTTGAAACACAGCTTTTTCCTGAACTGTGGGGAGTGATGCTTGATGTCAAAGTTTTAGTAGCTCTTGAGTTATTTGTCTGATGATTTGCTTGTGAGCTGCATTTTTTCCTTTCTTTGAGATAAAGTACCGAGCCACTTGCAAATTAGTTGGCAAAAGATTATGAGGCAATTTCTCAGTTCCAAACATACAATGTTGCTTAGATTAGAATGCCTTGTGCTCACAAATTTTTTCCTTGCTGAATAGCCTGGGGAACTTGAAAACGTAGATGCTGCTGCATGGAAAGCTATTGGTGTAGAGTTGCTGCAAGAGGGGATGTTGCTAGCTTGATGTGAAGAAGACTGTTGTTTCAGTTGTGGAGACACTGGTGTGTGGGATGCTGATTCCATCTCTGCTCTTCTATTGGTGAATTATTAACTGAAAAAGAACAAAAACTCAAATAAATTTCAATGAATTTTAATTGCTAAAGGAAAAACAACAAATATTTACTCAGTTTACTCACGTTAGTCAAATGTACTCAGAGCTGGGCAGTATTTAAATACATTTGTATTTAAATACGTATTTAAATACATTTGTGTATTTAGAACTGTATTTATAAATACATTGTTTTTCATGTATTTAAATATAGTATTTAAATACTTTAATGAGTATTTAAATACAATGTATTTAAATACTCAAAATATAAAAATGTAAATACTTTTACTGGTTTAATACACGTTCTGTACTAGCACAGTACGACGCGTCGACAGTGTAGTACAGCATGGTTCATGTTTCAACGTGTCAGTTCAATCAGTTGTGTGCCACTCTTAGTCGAAAGCGGTTGATTTCTTTATCGTGTGCGTGTCATGGCTTCAACAAGCAAATTTGTATGTATTTAAAATGTATTTACAAATGTATTTAAATACAATTGATGTATTTTGTATTTAGTATCTAAATACATTCGTAAAATGTATTTAGTATTTAGTATTTAAATACATTTCTCCCATGTATTTAGTATTTAGTATTTAAATACATTCAATGTATTTATTGCCCAGCTCTGAATGTACTATAGATTGTAACAAGTGCAACAGAATATTTTTATCTCATTTCTCATAGCATGCTCACTAGCTTCTTATCTCTGGATTCTGTACCTGGGGTACAACGACTGCAGCTAGATGTCAGGCGAACTTTGGTGCCTGGGGAGTCAGAAGACACGATGCGTCCAAGTATACAGTACGACCTTGGCAGGAATACTTAAATCTGGGAATGACGCAAAATAATATATTAAAATTATAAAAATTTATAATTGTGGTTTCATAATGACATTAATGAGGGTCATTCATATGATGTAATGTTGACGAATGTATGCTGGATGAGAACTCTATTTTCTGTGTTTGTTAAATTGTATTTATGCAAAACTGGGGATGTTAGAGAAACCTGCCACAATTTGTATCATCATATTCGTTTTTCCCAGCAAAAACTACAATAAAATATTAGTGTGCCATTGTAAATTACCATTTTCACTCTGCCCTAATGTATACTGTACGTAGTGAAGAAAAGGGAGAGAAGTATGTGTTTGAGAGCATGCTGAACTGCTCACAGAGTAGATGAGACATGGAAAAAGACCAGCTAAGAAGGACAGTGACAGGAGAAACGGGAGTTCCAGCACTCCCTATCTTCTGTCTAACGTTACCCCCTCCCCCCGAGTACTTCCCTGGTCGATTGGTGTTTACAATCTCCTCCACAGGTACCTTTTAAGAGTGCCGCGAAATTTCATGAAAATGCCCAAAATAGGTAATTGAAAATTCAAAAGTTTCTGAAAATGAAAAAGTTTAAAATGAAACAAAACATCTCGATTTATTACGCTCGTACGGAAGTTAATAGAGATAAGGGGGAAGGGGTAGGGATCTAGATGATGAACAGTGCCGGGGACGAAAATCGTCCGGGATAACAGAAAAGAACAAATGGCATCGGGGTTCTTTGAGCCAGAAAAAAAGCAGGCAACCACCACCTCACGAGTGTTGCCAGTTTAAATGTGATTAAAGTCTTGGGGTCTCTCAGTGAAATTCAGCAAGATAAAAAACACCTCTTAAAAGGTTCACACAACTCATAAATAACAAGATGAATAAAAACGAGCTTTAACACTTTACCTCGTACGGGTCGCGTCAGTTTTACACCCGGCCAACTGCACGGGGCTGCTCAGCCACAGCGCACCAGACAACTTGCTACATTCGTTTACATAAAGTTTTTTTCAATTTTCCCCTTTCCCCGATATTTTTGCCCATCATATGATGTAGGAACCCCACACGCTCCTGCATGTAATACCTAGCGTCATGATCTTGATGCACCAATTTTGGGCAAATTTGTTTCCTATTTGAACGCACGGTGTGTGTCCAATATGAGGTAACGCCGTCACGGTCGTGATTTTGTTTGACGCACGGTGTGCGTCCAATATGAAGTAGAGTGTTAATTTCATTCCCATAAGCTACAAATAGTGCTGGCCTTAGGCAAAATTGTGGCCTGTGTGAACTTTGTATTCGACGCTCCCTGCCCCTATTTTAATGAAAGATTCATATAAAAAAAAAAGCTTTATTTTATACATAACAAAAAACAAATCGGTCAGACGTTCACTTTTCGTGCCTTTGCCGCCGCAAAATCTAATATTACTACGAACCCTGTGACAGGTATATTTTGCGAACCATATCATTCTCAGTTGAAAGGAGAGCTAACGAAGAAAGCCTGTTATCTCCCGTGGTCAATCGCAGGTAAGACTTTATGAGCTTCACCTTTGCGAAGCTCCGCTAGCCACTTGCCACCAGGACAGGCAAGATTAATAATATTTTGAGTGATACGGATACCCAGGTGTTCGGGAAGTTGTCAAAAATTATTATTCAAAATAAATTGTAGTACTTCTCAAGGAGTGTTGCAACTTTTAGACAACAAACTTGTGAGATAGCCTAGCTCTTCGGTGAGAGTGGAACCGTCAATGTCACAAGCTTACTTCGTCTTTCAATGCGTGATGAGATACCATACAATTCAGATCCATACGGTATCTACAAGCTGGTAGGAGAAATAAATTTTGAACATGGTTTCCGGGTTCGAAGTAATAACTTCATTTTCACTTTCGTAGCTGAACTGGCATTTCCTACTAAGAATACCTGAAGGCGATTTAAATGCTGAATCGACATCAAGTTTGTCCGCCATTTCCTTTGTTTTTATTAAAGATTTTTTATACCCTACATCCCTGTATTTTACAATTTAGTTACCGCAAGTTATCATATGTTTGGCCGCAACAATATCACTATTTTTGTTTTGCATGTTCTTGCTCACCAGAGTGACTTGGAAACGAATGTCATACCTCACCATGATAGAGATGGCCTGCGAAACTCGAGAGTAAGCGTTTCATGACGGATGCTTGCGTTCGTTTTTTTCGATTCAGCTAGTGCAATAAGGACATTGTAGATTTCAGCTGTCTGGTATCGAATAGCTCTAAAGCTGTCGACTCTGCACTCCCAGCGCGAGAGATGCTGTTTGAGGGGAGATATGATACAGATGTTCAAAATATTTTCAGGTTTGGGCAGTTTAGACAAAAATAAATTTTTCTTATTAGAGTTTCATGGAAGAACTCGCGGGCTTAATAAGAAAATTAGGAAACAGACTTGTAGACTGGATTTACGAAAATATTTTTCAGTCATAGAGTACAGTGGCGGATTTATTTAACGGGCAGCTAGGTCAGCTTTAGCTGATTGGGTTCCCTCTTGGGTCTGGCCATGGGTGCAATTGTAAAAATTTCTAAGGGAGCTATTTTAGTAACTGCAGGATAGGAATGCACTGTATACCCAGCAGTGGCGTAGTGCCTATAGGGACTAGGGGAGGATTGATAATAGTGATGTAGCGGATGTCATTTTTTTCACATCCGCGGATGCGGATGCGGATGCAGATGTTTGATTTCAACATCCGCGGATGCGGATGCGGATGTCTACATTTTCGTTATTTTTTAGGATATATTCGAGATTTGTTGTGTTTAACGTATATAATAAGTTATTTATAGAGAGAGCTGTAGCTATAATGTAGTATAATTGATTAATTGTACAATAATTGCTGTACTTTTCCCTGAACATATAAAATAATAGCAAGCATCTAACTAATATAGAAATCAATTAGTGAATTCGTCTGCAAATAAATTCGTTATATTTTGTTGAGTTTCAGCCACAATTAGAAACCATAATTGTGTTACCCGACCTCTTTCCCCAACCTCCACCCTTATAGAAAGAGATCTTTAATTAGCTTGATAACTATTTATATTAAGTTTAAAGTTTTATTAGGCATATTTATAAATGAGTAATTAAAATAAAGTAAACTAAGATGTTCATCGTTTAATATTCAAACTTAATTATAGGAAGGTTATGCTTAAGGAACATTAATTTTTCTGCCTTTTCTGCTGCCAGTCTGTTTCTCTTTTCATCATATATTAATCCAGCACTGCTAAATAATCTCTCGCTTGGCACGCTTGTTGGAGGACGTGCTAAATGTTTCCTTGCAAGTTTACTCAAGTATGGATAGATATTCTGCGTATTTTTCCACCAACTAATAGGATTGTCACGTGCAGCCAGGCGTTTTTCTTGGTGATAGCTCTCGATCATTTTTACTACATCTTTTGACATCGCGTAGGTCTCATCATTGCTGCTTGACTCAAGAAACTGAGAGAGAGATTCTGTGATAGATTTGCTTGTTGAAGGTGTTGGTTCTGTCACTGAAACTTTTATTCTTTTGGTGGGTGGCGAAGCGACAGATTCAAGAGATTGAAGCTCTTCAACTGCTTTGCCAAGTGATGATTTAACTCGTTCTAATGTACTAGGTGAAAATAACTTAGCTTTGTAACGTGGATCTAAGTAGGTTTCAAGAGAGTAACTTCATACAAGAACAGCCTCTCGTCTTGTCGCTTGCATCACTTTTGCGCACAATGAGCTAGTTCTATTAATATAGTAGAATTTGATAATTTCCGCTTATTAATGACGTTTTATCTCAACGGTCCACATCCGCAGTCGAAAGTGCGGATGCGGATGCGAGAAAATGTGCGGATGTTCCGCGGATGCGGATGCGGATGTGACCTACATCACTAATTGATAATGATAGAAATCAAAGGCTTTGTGAAAAATGCTCTGTATGAATTGGTCCACAATTAACCCACCCCTTATATCTCCAGTCTAACTATAGAGTAGATTAAGTCTAGCCTTGTAGGGGTCAGCCTAGAGATTCCGGAAATGGTCCAGAGCGGGCAGATAAATTGAGGTCCACAGTAGGATTCCTCACCAAATTAGGTTAGGGCAATCTACCTTCACCTTTGTTAAGCTATGAGTTGATGCTAGGTCTTAGGCCACAATGTAGGCCTAATTTGTCTGACCGAGCTTAATTTAATGCGTTTACTTCTAACTGGGTTAAAAACACAATTAGTCACTTACTGCTAGTTATTAGAGTCCCTTTTCTCCTTATTTGTTTAATTGTTGAGAGCGTACTTGCTGGTGGGGATCTTTTTCCGTTGTCTGTTCTTCTCCCTTCTCCCGTTCCGTCTTCTCGCCCCGTTCCTCGTTTTCGTTCTCCCTTGTTCTCTTTTTCGCGGGGCTTTTTCCACCAGCGTCCTCTTAGTTTTTTCTTCGGTTGGTTGATCGGTAATGTATATCTATTACCGAGCACGCTCTTATCACACAGTATATAAATACTAGTGTGGAGAATAACTCTGGTGAGCAACCAATTGGTTTCATCCACCCAGTTATTGACATAAAAGGAATTTAATAATTGTTAGATTAACTACCTACCTACTCAGTGAACCATTTTCGTTACCTCCCAACTACCCACTCATCAGTTTTCCATATACTGGGGGTCTCGGGAGATAAAAATTTTGGTGTCATTGTCACCAATTTTTATGTCTGAGTGTAGACTAGCTAACTATTTGACTGTAAATGCCTGTTAATCTGATTAACAGTGACTATCCTCACCTTCTCATGGAGAAGGTGTAGCATTTAATTAGAAGAGAAAATATACATCCATAGGATGAAACTGTCTATGGTCTTTACCATAAGAAAAGAAAAAGTGAAAGTTAGAAGATAAAATTACAATTCCCCAGCATCTATTTTTTGTTGTAAAACTAGTCGCGCCTTTAATGCTGTTTGTCGCTGAGGTCTTGTGTCTGTCAATGTTGTAGTAGGATGCGTTACCACTCCTACTGTCAAAGGAATAGTTACTGGAAGTTCAGTGTCTCCAGTTGTTACTGTCAGTGGAGAAGGTTCTCCAAAGTCCATTGTTTTGGGTCCAGACTCTAAAGGGTACAAAAGAGAAATGTCTCTTGTTGTGTCACCCGTTGAAGTCCTTAATTTGACCACTCTTGTTACCCCGTCTGCCCCTGGTCTGAGTTCTAAAACTCTAGCCAGAGGCCAGTATTGTCTTGGAGTACTGTCATGTATGAGAACAAGGTCCCCTACCTTAATTGTGTCAGACCAATCCTTCTTAGTCATTTGTTTATGTCTCTCCCTTAGACCCATCAAGTACTCAGTTTCCACTGTTTAAAAAATTAGCTTTAACTCTAGTTAAGTGGTGTAACTTAGTCTGGAGTTCATCGTGTCGTTGAGTCCAGTTTGGGTCTTCTGAAGAGTCTATATTGTAGTCCGGCAGGAGACTAACTTGTTCTCCCCGAATCAAATGATTTGGAGTTAATGGTTCCGGGTCATTAATGTTGTCACTCACATAAGTGAGTGGTCTATTGTTGATGATGTTCTCAATCTCAGCCAGGAGAGTGAGCAACTCAAATAAGTGTATCTGTTTTTTACCAATTGCTTTCTTCAAGCAATTCTTTACTGTTTGTATATTCCTCTCCCAGATAGAACCATACCAAGGAGAGGCAACTGGAATATACTTCCACTTTATGTTTGAATTTTGTAAATATAATTGTGAGTTCGTTGCTTAACAAGTCGTTGATGACTTGTTCACCAGCCTTGAAATATGTAGCATTGTCAGTCCAAACTGTCTTGGGTACTGAATGTCGTGCACAGAATCTCTTAAAGAAAGCAACAAAGGATTCTGCTGTAAGGTCCTCCACAACATCCAGATAAACAGCTCGTGAGCCAGCACATGTAAACAGTACAATGTACATTTTTTGTTCAGTGTCAACCACCCCTACAGTCAATGCTCCTGTATAGTCAATGCCTACAGTCTCAAAGGGTCTGTTGCGAGTAACTCTCTCCTCTGGCAAAGCAGAAGGATTTGGTTTCCTATAGGGCCTAGCATGAATACGCCTACATGTGACACACTCACTCAGGACTGTTTAACAGTGATTCTTCCCTTGGGTATCCAATAAGTTTTCTTAATGTAGTTAGTGTCTGTGGTACCCCCATATGATGTACCTCATTGTGTGTTTTTCTGATGATTAATGTTGTCAAATAGCTAAATCTAGGTAAAAGGATTGGATGTTTGCTTTTGTATGACAGTTTTGATTTGTCTAATCTCCCTTTACACCTTAGAAGGCCTTCCTCATCTCTGAACAAATTTAGATCCACAACTACTGATGGTACAGGTTCTTTTGTTTGTTTCCCATTAGTCAAGAATTCTAACTCTTTATTGTACTCCTTTTGTTGTGCATGCCCTATCCAGTACTTGGTTGTAACTTCTGTATAATTATGATTGTTTTTATTTAGCTGTTTGTTTATTGTAGTAAACAGTTGTGAGCAAACCTCAAACAGTAGGCTGTGACCCTGACAAGTTTACTGAAATCAGAATAACGTTCATAATTAGTGATTGGTTCAACCTTTTCATTTGAAAAGATTAAATTTAATGTCAAGTTAACTTGTTCCACAGGCCATTGGTCTGTATTACAGAGCCACTTGGGTCCCATGAACCAAGTTTTGTTTGACTTCAACAACTTGTAGGATAAACCTCTGGTCAGAAAGTCTGCTGGATTTTGTTTAGTTGGAACATAGTGAAAGTTTACTTGTAGGCTTTCATTAGCTTCAGCTATTCTTTTAGCCTATTTCTTACAAAGATATTCTTACTATTAATGCTATCATTCCGTATCCTGGCAAGACAAATCTGACTGTCAAGCCAGATGTGGATATCAGTTATGTTCACATCATGGTAAGCATCCTTAAGCAATGAAATGGTTTTAATGGCTAATGCAGCAGCCAATAGTTCCAATTGAGGTATGGTTCGGGTAGGTTTGAGAGGTGCAACTTTCCCTTTTGCATAAATTAGATGACTTTCTGTAGGACTTACAAGATACGCACAGCACCCATAAGCTTGTGTGCTTGCATCAGCAAACACATGAAGTCTCTGGGGCTTATCCCTAAACCCACAGCACCTTTGAATTTTAATGTTCTGCACTTTTGTTAAATCAGCAGCTAACTTCTTCCAAGATTTTTGATCTTCATTTTTTATTGGATCATCCCACCCAACATTTGTCCTCCAAACTTCTTGGAGGAGAATCTTTGATTTTATTGTTGAAGGCAGGAATAGACCCATGGGATCAAAAATTTTGGAAGCCTCTGATAATATTTGTCTTTTAGTATTTGCTTCCTCATCAAGTTTAAAACCTTTAGTACAGTGAATCATGACTGTTAGAAGTTGCATCCAAATACCAGTTCATACCTAAAGTTTTAACTCTGTCTGATGGCTCAGTAAGACCATTATTATCCTTTAAAATCCTTTTGTTTAAATCCTCATCATTTGAAATCCACTCTCTAAGTTCAAAGTTACCTTGTTGCATAATGTTCTGAGAGTGTTCATAGACTTCAGATAATTCAGATTTTGTTGTTGTTGAGCCTATTAGATTGACTACGTAAAAATGTTCCTTGAGGAAGTTCAATGTTAAAGAGTTATTAAACTGGTTCAAATGATGTCTAATTGTCAATGCTAATAGGCTAGGTGAGCAATTGGCTCCAAACAACACAACATTAAATCTATAGGTTATGAACCCTTTATTCAAATCAAATGGATCCTTGAACCATAAGAACCTAAGTTGGTTTTTATCATATTCATTTTTAAGATTTATTCTCAAAAATGCCTTTGAAATGTCACTTTGTACGGCATATTTATCTAACATGAACCTCAGTAAGATCTTCACAAGGTCAGAAATGAGATTAGGACCCTCAATCAGGCAATCATTCAAACTGTGTTTATCACTGTCTTTGAGGCTACAGTTAATACTACTCTGAGTTTTGTTGTTGGGGCATCTTGTCGATAAACCCCCTGTGGGTTAAATAATGACAACCATCTTTTTAAAAGGGTTATTTGTTACTTCTTCAATGAAGCCTTTCTGTAGCTGTTCTTTGAAGACATCACTGTACATTTGAATATTATTATCTTGTTTGAGTTTTTTTCATTACTTTATATAAATGTCCTTTAGCTACTTTGAGATTATCTCTTAAGTTGGACAATTTATTTTCCAAGGTAACTCAACAAAATAACTATTGTCTTTGCACTGAATGGTGTCTTCAAATCTTTCTACCATTAACTGATCTTCTGAAGTTTGATTGTGTCATGTATACCCACAGATTCTAGCAACCATAAAGTTTGAATTGCCTCATCCAGAGTTTCATTTGATAGTGATGAATTAATGTTCTCAGTTGATATAATATTATTCAAAGTGTTGCTTCTTACAGGTGTTATGCAGGACTGAGTTGAGGCACATAGTATTTGTTAGTCATTGTTAGAGAAAATCTAGAAGAGGAAGAACCATTGTTGTCCCAAGGCGATATGATGACTAAGCTGATTGATGCAGCATTGCTTGTATATATTAAGTTAAGGTGTATATATATCCATCTCATAATTGTAAGGTTAGTGAAAAATTAACTTAATTTAGAGCTAGCATTTTTGAGCTCTTGTGGCATCATTGTTTGGTCACACTGTTGGCATCATTTTGGGGCGCTGCGCGTTCTTTCTACTCGTTTGTGGGATGTCGTACGTACAGGGTGTGGTCTGTTAGAGAGCTCTCTTGCAATTCAGTTTGGTTGTTTAGATACAAGATTGTTGCATCGTGCAATAGTCCAGGTTGCGTTGTTGTTGCAAGGTTGAGAAAGCAGACCATAAATAGTACCCCTTTTGTTTATATTAAATTCATGTAACAAAGGTCTAAGGTAGGCCCGCATCGAGTCAGCAACCCTGAGGTAGGACCTAATAGGATCTCAAATCCGTAAGTTTTAATTTTAGCTTAACTTGGGCTGTAGGTAGCACTGGCCCTTTAGAATTTGGCCGTTCACGGCTCAGCTGGGATTTTGAACCCAACAAATAAATAAAATAACAGTCATGAACTATTTTGGTTTAGGTCTAGGTTGTATTTGGATCGGTCACCCAAAGGGGCTATCCCTGATATAGTCTGATAAGCTATACCATTACCTATCTTTACTATGCCCTTATGAATAAGATTAATATAATCTGCCCCTATTAACATTTCAATGTTAGCTACTGTGTTGTTTGTGATATGTCTATCAGCTATTTTGTAGTGTTTTCCCAAATGATTTATGGTTTGTTCTAGTTTGGGTATAACCAGTTTGTTTTGTCCTACTTTAGAAATAATAACTGCTTCAATTTTCTCTAATTTATTTTCTAAATGTAGTTCCAGGTCAATTGTCTTATAGCTATTTTTGTCCGAGTTATCCTTAACAAAGGATGCAATATTGAGTTTTTGTTCATTCGGGTTTGGTGTCAAACCCAATTTATTAACTACATTTTGCGAAACAAATGTTTGTTGAGAACAACAGTCTATAAGACATCTCACTGGAGTGGTGCTACCCTCACTATTCACTAAGTCCAAAGTAATAGTTGGTAAAAGAATCTCAGTGTTTCTTGTTACGTTGTTTGAACAAACAGAATGTCCCATGAAAGTGGCATTTTCTTGATTACCTTTGTTTGGTGGAGGTATCTTTTGAGTTTGAATACTATTGTTTGGACACTTTGGTGAATCACACATTGATGAGACATGTCGTAAACTTTTATAAAACTTACACTTGAATCTTAACCTAGATTTACAGTCTTTCTTATAATGTCCCTGGCCAGTACACTTTTTACATAGGTTCAACTGTTCACATCTATTAGCTCTTGAGTTAAAGTCTGAATATTTGTCACACCCAGTACTACTGTGTTCATCACTTGCACAAAATTTGCAATGTAGTGTGTAAGTTGAGGCAGCAGTTACATTAAAGTTCTGTAATGTAGGTGTTCGTGTATTACAGTTGGTCACATTTGATTCTACAGTATCAAGTTTTGTCTGTTTGGCTGTAGCTAGTTGGTCTCTGGGGACAGTCTTCGGTTTATCCATAGTCTGGGTCATATTTTGTGTTGCAATATTTCTCAGTTTGTAATTAGTTAGGAGAGTTGGAAGTGTTTTCTGATATTTTCAAGAGTAGGATAATTTTCTCCCGTCTTTAGAACTAAAACATCTTTAACCCTCAAAGGAAGGCACCTAAGAATTATGCCTTGTATAATCCAAGATGAAGCTTTAACATCTATCTCATTGCTAACCAGTTGTCCTATAATAGCTTCTAATTTTGAATAAATTTTTTCCATATCACTATGGTTATCTTTTATGGGTGCAAAATCAATAATTTGTTGAGATAATTCAAATACAATCCCATCTTTATTAATGTAATTACGTTTTAAGAGATCAATAGCTACTTCATATGAATTCCCTACGGCTGGTAAATAGGCTATCAGGTTATAGGCTGGGCCTTCAAGGAAACTAGTTAAGTAGCTAAACTTATCAACAGTTGAAATATAAGGTTTATTACCTATTAAACTCTCAAATTTTTCAATGAAAGATGGGAATTGTACCGTGTCCCCTTCAAATGTTGGTACTAGCAAAGTGGGTAAAGTAGCCCTAAATTCTTGTGACTCAGGATTTGGCATGCCACTTAAATTTGGTTGAAAGTTAGTTCTACTTTGATTAAAATCAGAAGTAGGTTTATTTGGTGTTAAGTCAGTCAAACGAGACTGTAGTCTCCTTATTTGCTGTTCAATTGAGATTACCTGAACATCATTATCAGCGTAAAGGTCTATCAGTTGTTCTTCAGCCATTTCGGATTCAACTAACTCTGAAATACTCTATCAATGGCTATTATTTCCTTCTTTTTCTTTTCCAATTTAAGAATTACGCACTCTAAATCTTCCTTACCTGGTTGTGTAATATTGTTAAAAGTGTTCACGGCCTTTGTAACAGCACCCAACTTTCCCCCCCTTTTCTTTTTTAACTTTTTCAATTCCTCACTGTCCATGTTTAAGTCAAAATTGTTTAACTGGGGACAGTGGCGGTCCTAGCTTACATGACGCCCTGGGCGAACCTCACCTTCAGCGCCCCCCCCCCCTGTTCGCCAACACACACACATTCGAATCCCCCCAAAATAAAGGACAGACATAACTCTTTCACAAAATAACTTTTTATTGGACTAATTGTTGGAACTTCAGAACCAAAACAAAGACTCAAATTTCTGAATTTTACAAATCCTTCATCACGTAAATAGAATAACTCACTTAAGAGAATGTAATTATGATACTATGAACAGGAAAAATACAAATTAAATTGCACAACTGCCATAAATAAACTAGAGAATCAAATTTCTAAATTGTACAAATGCTCTATCACATAAATAGAATAAGACACTTAAGAGAGGGTAATTATTATGCTACACTTTGAACAAGAAACAAAATAAATTGCACCACAGCACAACTGCCATCTAAAGCCTGACTCTTCTTACCTTCCTTGATGCAAAGTCATTGATCTTTTATTATTTATTTTATTTTATTTTTTATTTTTATTTATTTCTTTATTTATTTATTCTTATTTTTATTTTTATTTTTTTTGCAGGCGCTCATGCCGCCCCTCCACAAATGCCGCCCTGTGCGGCTGCCCATATTGCCCATATGAGGAACCGCCACTGACTGGGGATCGTAATGAAATAGAGGACAAGAAGAAATTACCAGACAAGAGAGATCACAGACAAAACAGTCAAGTTTTAAATTTGGTTTAATCCCCCCCAAGTACTTATGTGTCACTCAGGTCTAAGCTTATAAGAGAATGAGACTCTTTAAATGTAAATGTTTCCTAGTTAGGCCCTAGGTTGTAGACCTAATTAGGCTTGATTAGGCTCAGGCTAGACCATTTAGCCTAATTCTGCAATTTTTGTTAAGTAAGGTTAAGGTTTGTAAATTCCCCACACACGGACCACCAATGTGAAAAATGCTCTGTATGAATTGGTCCACAATTAACCCACCCCTTATATCTCCAGTCTAACTATAGAGTAGATTAAGTCTAGCCTTGTAGGGGTCAGCCTAGAGATTCCGGAAATGGTCCAGAGCGGGCAGATAAATTGAGGTCCACAGTAGGATTCCTCACCAAATTAGGTTAGGGCAATCTACCTTCACCTTTGTTAAGCTATGAGTTGATGCTAGGTCTTAGGCCACAATGTAGGCCTAATTTGTCTGACCGAGCTTAATTTAATGCGTTTACTTCTAACTGGGTTAAAAACACAATTAGTCACTTACTGCTAGTTATTAGAGTCCCTTTTCTCCTTATTTGTTTAATTGTTGAGAGCGTACTTGCTGGTGGGGATCTTTTTCCGTTGTCTGTTCTTCTCCCTTCTCCGTTCCGTCTTCTCGCCCCGTTCCTCGTTTTCGTTCTCCCTTGTTCTTTTTTCGCGGGGCTTTTTCCACCAGCGTCCTCTTAGTTTTTTCTTCGGTTGGTTGATCGGTAATGTATATCTATTACCGAGCACGCTCTTATCACACAGTATATAAATACTAGTGTGGAGAATAACTCTGGTGAGCAACCAATTGGTTTCATCCACCCAGTTATTGACATAAAAGGAATTTAATAATTGTTAGATTAACTACCTACCTACTCAGTGAACCATTTTCGTTACCTCCCAACTACCCACTCATCAGTTTTCCATAGGCTTCTTAAAAATGTATTTTTTCTGCACTACATGTATTGTAATGGAATTATTATGTTGGTCATCCCTAGGATCTATGCAATTGGCATGGCGCCTTTTGCAATATTGTTAACAGACACGTGGAGATAAAGTATCCCAGTCAAGAAATCAAGTTGAAATCAACTTTGAACATCACTAAAATTAGCTTAATCTATCTGATTGTCATGTATATTTTTCAATGAATGATATATTCTTGCTACGAAAAACATGGAAACCCAACTCCACTGAGATAAGCAGATTAGCTGCCTAGGCCTCTGACCCTAAATCCACCCCTGATAGAGTAGTAGAATTTTGGAGTTTATAAATTGTGTAAATAGTGTATATGTTTAGCTTAAGTTATGTAGGCCACTTTGGAAGCACTGTAAATAGTTTTATGTTTATTAGCTGACTTGAGATAGTAGTTTTGCACAATTTTATTATAAAATATAGTTTATGATTTGGATAACCTCGATAGGCCCAAATGTCTTCATGTTTTCCAAATGAAATGTAATAAAAAAAAAAAAAAATGACGTGTCACCCATCTTGCACACAGGTCATAAGTCTGGGCCAATTTTGGCGCATTGAATTTTACATATTATTTTGTGTTAGACTAGATATTCTGTCTTGACTATAGTTGGAATACCAACCAAGCAACTATACAATGAACTTATGGTATATCGTATGACGTATTGTTGTTTGAATATTTTTGTTTCATACGTTGGTACACCTGTTCAGACTTAATAAACAATATGGCTGAATTTGTTTTGAAAATATCTTTGTATAAATTATTGAAACTTTCAACTTTATTGCCATTATGCTTAATGTCTGTTTGATATATCAGAATAAGTTGTTCATTATCAGTATTGAATAATTTTAATTGTAATGATTTACAAGCGAAATGTATGTATACTTATAGGCCATAATATATATATATACACACACCTATATATCTATATATATATATATATATGTACACACATCTATATATTATATATATATATATATATATACACACATATATCTATATATATATATATATATGTGTGTGTATGCCTATAAGGCTAAAGTGTAAAGCTATTGGTTTATTAAGGTGGTTTTATTAAGAATTTATCCCAATTTTCAATACAAATGCAATGGCTCCAGTTTGAGAAGTTCAGCAAAAGTGATGCACAAATTCTAAAAAGAGAAGTTACTTAAAATCCTATAGAAAAGAGGAAAAAGTGATGCAGTTACCCCTTCCATTATTAACTTGATATCCTATTTACACTACTTACAACATGAAACCAAAGATCTAAAAACTCTGAAATTCTTTTCTTTTGTGTTTGAGTGTTAGGTCTTATACTACTGGCCTGGTTCTGGTTTCATTGAGTTACTTTAATATGTCATCAATTTGTAGGCTTTTATTTTTTAGAAAAGGGTTAAGATTCGGTAGAACACATCCACCAAACTCGATATTGATAGTTATATAGCAAGATAGAGCGAAAAAAAAAAGAATACTTTATTCTATCCTAATTTTGGCGGAAATTTCTATTTATCAAGATATTTACTTTCAAAATTATTAAATTTTGGTTCCATTATTCATTCACTCATTAAACCATCTTGTCCCGTGTGTATGTAGTCATGTTATCATCATTAGCCAATCAGTGACTGCCCCATTGTCACATGACACCCCACGCATTTTGAAATTATTAAATTTTGGTGCTATTATTCACTCGTCAAACCATCTCATCCTGTGTGTATGTAGTCATGTTATCATTAGCCAATCAGCAGTTGCCCTATTGTCACATGACACCCCTGCACATATCTCGTGCTAAAATTTGAATTCAACAGTTGATTCAGAATGGTGGGGTGTAATGGGTGTTCTAATTCTGAGTGGGATATTATTAAACAAGTTTTGAGGGACAATAATGCTGCTGTCACTATATTCAAGCTCACACCATGCTCAAGACCTCTTTTACGTGTCCTCAGTGTGATAATGAACTTAATTACTGTGAAAATCAGCACGTGTGGTATTGTAGCCACCGCCGGAAGATAGCGAAAAAGAAGGGATCAGTGAAAAAGAAGGGATCAGTGCATTGTGGCTTCTTGGTGTCAGCCTATCAGGGACCACCCACTGGGTCCCACCCATAATTAATGTAAGTGCACTGATAATATTTCGGTTAATTCCTATTTAACCATCGGAAACTCAGTCTGAGCAGGATGTCATCTAGGCCTAGGTTAGGTTGGGGGTACTACTTACCTTTCTGGGTCCCGAATTCATTATGGGGTGCCCATGCCTGGTTAGGTCAACTATATGCCCTTGACAATTGGTTAGGTTATGTTATTTTCATTAGTTTTAAGAAACTCATTATGGGGTACCCATGCCTGGTTAGGTCAACTGTATGCCCTTAACAATTGGTTAGGTGAAGTTATGTTATTTTAGTTAGTTTTAATGAAAATATCACAGCTGGTTCTAACCTAGGCCTAGATGATGTCCCACTCAGACTGAGTTTCTTATGATTAAATAGGAATTAACCAGTATTTCCAACTAGGTTAGGTTACTTTTGTCATGAATATTACTGATGAAAATAGGTTTTTCTGGTATATTTAATGCTGTTTCAATTGATTCTGGCCTTTTTAACCCACAGTTCCCTCCTCTTCAAAGCCTTGGTAAGGGGGGGGGGATCTCTATAATGGTGCATTTGCACCAAAAATGAAGGTCAGATTCAATTGAAACAGCATGAAATACACTAGAAAACTCTATTTTTGTTACCAGTTTGGGTGGATGTGTTCTACTGAATCTTTACCGTAAATTCTTAGTTTAGAGGCATCCTTCAAATTTTTATTGCACATGCATAAAAGTTACAAAATTGGATTGGAAATAATTTATTTATGAACATTGTGAGGTGGAAAAAGAACCTAACCAAGGTAAATGTTAAATATACGTACATAAACTCAATATATTGATTTTATTTCAGCATTGGCCAAATAATTATTTACATATTTTACAAAGAACAATTTTGAAAATAAAGGTGTATTGTTTTAATGTGTAACCTGAATGCCCAGTTAGGTCAACTGTACACCTTTGATGATTGGTTAGGTCTTGATATCTTATTTTGGCATCCCAACTTATTCAACCAAATAATCTGTCTATTACGAAAGGAATAAGAGATAAGAGAAAGGCCTTCAGCAAATTTAAGAGAACTCAAAATGCAATGGACCTTGAAATCTATAAAAATAAGAGACAAGAAAGCAAGAAACTTATAAGAGATAGTAAATATAATTTAGAGAGGAACTTAGCCAAAAATTGTAAAGGAAACCCCAAAAAGTTCTTTAGTCATTTCAACCTGAAAAATAAATCTAATAAAAAAATTAGACCTCTTCATGCTGATGACAAAATTATTGAAGAAGAGGTAAATTTATACGGTAGTATTACACCCATCTCCCTTTGGAGGTGAAATTTATGTTTTTCCTATGGTTTTTGATGTGTTTTGAATGAATCTGACCTTCAAAACCGTCAGAAATGACTCGTTTTTGAGATACCCCCAGCCCGCAATGTGGGGGAAATCATAGAAAATGAGTCATTTCCGATGGTTTTGAAGGTCAGATTCGTTCAAAACACATCAAAAACCATAGGAAAAACAAATTTCACCTTCAAAATTGACCTAACCTATCCTGACCTATCCTAACCTAACCTATCCTAACAACTAAACCTAACCTAACCTATCCTAACCTAAAAGAAACAGGAATTACCTTTAAAATCTAAGACAGAATAATCACAGTACCGTCTTTTCTTCGTTTTAAGCACAACGTAACTTTTTCTACAATGCCACAGTTTCTGGTCCTGACGATATGTGCACTCCATTTTACAATGTGGACACTTCACTACTGTCGGTAGAACACTGTGAGCACGCAGAAGCTCAATACTTTTTTCTAAATTTTCGTAGAAAGCGACAATACAGCGGTAATAATCAAACAAGCACGTGTCACACGAAGCCACTCCGGTAGCAAAGTAATTCAAATTTGAAATGGATGGAGCGCAGTGATTGGGCAGACGTGTAACAGTCACACGAACACACAAGCGAACATACGAACACACAAACGAACGTACAAACACACAAATGAACGTACAAACACACACTAGATACACACCAAAAAAATGTTTATATCTCGAAAACGAAGCATTTGCGACGGAAACGCTATAGAAGGAAAGTGTCTTAGAATTAAAAAATCTACTTAATGAACATATAATAATTGCTGGACGTTAGACGGGTATAATACTATAATAATACCAAAGAAGATTTTGAAATTGCTGAGGAGCTAGAGAGATATTTCTGCTCAGTATTTACAAAGGAAACTGTAAATAAAATTCCAGATTTTATATTAGTACAGTAATACAAGAGAGAGAGAGAAATTATATATATTTTGAGAGCAATTGATAGGCTAAACATAGATGCCGTAAGTCACCAGGACCTGATGAAATTTATCCTAGAATAGTGAAGGAAGCAAAATGTAGCATAGCCCAAGCACTTAAAATACTTTTCAACCTTTCATTGATTAACAGCGAAGTTCCAAAAGACTGGAAAAAAGCAAATGTAGTCCCACTTTTCAAAAAAGGAAACAAACACCTAGCTAAAAAATATAGACCAATTAGTTTAACTTCTGTTATTTGCAAATTACTTGAAAGTGTCATCAGAGACAAAATTACAATATTCTTAGAAGGAGGAGGATTAATTAGTAATAGCCAATGTGGCTTTCAAAATGGCAGGTCATGTTTTACAAACTTAATTGAGTTTTATGATAGTATGTTAAAGCATCTGGATAAAAAAGAATCTGTAGATATTGTGTACTTAGATTTTGCCAAAGCTTTTGATACAGTTCCTCATAAGCTGTTGCTTGTTAAAGTTAGAGCTCATGGAATAAAAGGGACAGTAGCAAATTGGATTAAAGAATGGCTTAGAGAAAGAGAAGAGAGAGTCCAGTTAAATAGGACTAGGTCTACATGGAGCCCTGTTCTGAGTGGAGTCCCATAGGGGTCAGTACTTGGACCTCTACTTTTTATTATTTATATTAATGACTTGGAAAGGGTCTAAATAGTAAAACCTCAATATTTGCAGATGATACAAAATTGGGACAAAATGTAAGATCTTTAACAGGTGCCATGAAAATGCAAAAGGACATTGATAAAGTAGTTGCTTGGGCAGATAGATGGGAGATGAAATTTAATGTGGAAAAGTATAAAGTTATGCATGTTGGTCATGACAATCCAGAATTTGAGTATAACATGGATCCATGGAAGTTGGATAAATAAAGAAAAAAAGGAGAGATATTTGGGTGTCATTCTGAATCATGATCTTAAACCTACAACTCATTGTATTGAAATTAGAAATAAGGCTAATGCTAGATTGAACCTAATGCAGAAACATATAGAATATAAATTGCAAGAAATTATAAGCAGGCTCTACACTTCATACATGAGGCCTCTTCTTGAGTATGGCATTCAGTTCAGTAGTTCTTATTTAGAGCAAGACAAAGACAGACTAGAAAAAGTACAAAAGAGAGCCGCAAGGATGATACCATGCCTTAGACACCTTAGTTACAAAGAGAGATTGGAGCACCTAAATATGTTTTCCCTAAAGCGAAGAAGGTATGAGGTGATATGACAGAAGTATATAAAATAATAAATGAGTTAGATAATATAGACTTCCACACTCTTTTTACAAAGGATCACAATGATAGGACAAGCTGAAAAAGCTTAAGATGTAAATCATAGTTAGTACAACATAGTTTTTCAAATAGAATACGGTAGTAAAATTCTGGAATAGCTTAGATGAAAAAGTTGTGAGTTCCCATACTTTGGAGACTTTTAAGAATAAACTAGATAAATTAATGACTGAAAGAGGTATTTGGGTCATTCTCTGTCAGATCAACCAGTGCCTAACACCCTCATCTCTCAGATTTTGCTGAAATTTGGTTTATAGGGAGTTTGTGGGCCCTGAATCCATTTCTGAAATTATAAGGTCAATCCGACCAACGGTTCAAGAGATATGACCTCGGGAAATTTGGTCACTTGCGAGGTCACTAACATTTGGTGACCCATAACTTGGGTAATAATGGTCACAATTATATAAAAGTATATATATTTAGAATCAGAAAATGACAAGGAATCCAAATATGCAAGTTTTAGAACTCTAGGTTGAAAAATAAAAAAGTTACACTGTAACCAAAATTTGAGGTCACGATTTGACCTCTGGGGTATCAAATGAGAATTTTTTTTTAAATGTAAAAAATGAAGGCATAGGCATTGGCTATTAGAATCAGCAAAAAAAAGTTTGTTTATGTTAGTATTTTTCATGTAACTAACATATAAGTGAACACCATATTCATAAGTTGTGCGTCAATTCTACCTATTTTTTCACACTTAAGCTCATAATTTGACCTATAGAAATTAAAATTACATTTTTTTATAGATATAAAAACAAAGGCAAAAAATGTAAAATTGTATTTCACTGCTAATCTACACTGGCAATAATAGTTATAATAGTGAAAGGGGAAGACCTACTTAGAGGATTCATGTGCTAGCCTAATACAATTTTTGCATGCTCGATGCTCTCATCAATTTCTTTTTGTGGAAAAATGTATTGAATTCTGCTGCCTCCTCTTAGGGTAGGACAACTCATTACAGTTAATATATGATGTCCTGGCACTGCACATGAATCCTTGTTTGATGGATAATAATATGCACTTGATCCTGATGACCCAGAGGGATGTAGAAAGTTCACAGTGAAATCATCAAACTCTTCACAATATTCCTCCACAATTCCATACCAAACTTGCATGTCATAAATGCAGCCAACATACTCTCCTAGTTTGACACATTTTAGGTTACCAAGCATTGCAGGCTCATTAGTAAAATGACTTTTCCTTATTCTTTTCTTTTCTCCAATGCCACTTGAAATGGGATACACCATCAGTTCTTCCTTGTTTAGGGGAACAAATCTATGATATTTCTGAGTTCCAGGAATAGCCCTACTATCCTTGAATCGATGTTCCAACCGTTCTTCTGCATCTTTCAAATCAGCTGTAGTTACAAAGAAAAAATTTATCTTCTTGCTCAAGTTTTCTTCACAAAACTGAAACATGTGTTCTGGTGTAAGAATTTGCCTCTCTGTAGTTCTCTGCAAACTGGCACGAGCAGTAGCTCTTTTCACTGTTCCTCCAATCCCATCACATGCATTTTTGCCATGGGATGTAGCAAAGAAGTGCCATTCACAAGACAGACCAAAATCCTCTTCATGGTAACAGAGATTTGTGAAGTTGTATCTGTTCTTATATTGGCCAGCACATCCATCTGAGAAATAGTGCACCTTCTTCAATTGTGGGCATCTGAATTTAACATATGTCATAAGCTTCAATATGAATGAGTAAACCATTATAGTGTTGTGTTTTAGTGATGCAGATAAGAAACAGACACTAAAATGGCTAAGTTCCTGGTCTGCAGATGATCTATAATAGATGACAAAAGGGTGAACTGTACACTGTGAATTGTCCCAGTGAAACCCTTTGGCAGCATCCTGGACAATGAAAGAATAATTCTCAGAGAAATCACCTACTATAACTACCTCGCTCTGAGGTGGTAGTGTTTCTTTCAACTGCTTGAAGTACTGTGATTGTTGCTGAGCAACAAAGTGATGACGAACCATGCGGGATATTTTCATGCTTAGGGATGATAAGTATTCATGAAGTGGCTCCACCTTATCAACCATTGTACAACGGTCAACAGTCACCCATTGCTTGTAAGATATTTCATTTGGAGCTGATTTCACACTGTCAAGTAACTCAAGAAAATCAAGGACACCCTCTTCTCTTGGGCAATCATTGCAAAGTTGCATCATGCAAGTCTCTCTTTCTGTACTGCACACACAGTAATCCATAAGATCCTTGTATGAAAGACCTCTTTCTCCCAATGCAGCCAGCTGCAATTTTGGATTTTGATGGTATGTGCAGACACAGACAGAATGAGTCCCACCACTACCGGCAAGCACACAATATGATGGCCGTAATTTTGCAAATGTGGAAAATCCTATTTTGGGATTCTTTTCATCATTTTTATATAGTTCAAACATCTCTCTTAAATTCCCGAGGACCAATCGTTTTTGCACCTTCATTGCACCTTCAGCACTGATAACTTTCACGCAATCCTTTTGGCCAGGACACATACGACTAACCTCTTCTGACTCATAGAATCTTCTAACTATATCTTTGTGTTCTTCAGATATCACTTTTCCTTTGCTCATTAGTGGAATCTTCGGAAGGATTCCATGTTCTGATTTAAGTGAACGGCTTCTTTTCACCATGTTTGTTGTAGTTTGAAAGAAACTAGCTGTTTTTTCAATTGTGTATGGTGAGTGTGTCAATATTTATAGTTTGTGATGGTGACATTTGCTCTCCAGGAATGACTGTTTCAATTCATTCATTAATTTGTCTAGATGTTTTTCAGATTTAGTTTCAGGTTTTGAAGTATCACTTACCTCCTCGGTAATTTGAACACCATAACTGAGTTCTAGCCTCTCCTTCAGGTGTTTCTGAACAGATGATAGCTTACCACGAGCCTTGCGCTTTTTCTGGCTTAATGACAGCCCTTCTGAAAAGAACAGAAAAAAAGGCTTCACACACCTGAATATTAGTAATTAAATATTAATTATAGTACCTTAAATGCTATATAGTAGATCAAACAGACCTTGTAGTAAAGTATAAGTTATTATATTAATTTATTACTTACTTTTTTAACTGGTGTTTGGTCCAGAAATGCTAGAACTGGTTCAACTGAAGTTGAAGGATTTTCCTTTATCAAGCAATCACTGTCATTGTCCAGATCTTGAATTGAAGAGATGTTACTCAAGCCACTGATAGTAGATGATTCATTTGAATCCTGCTCAGACTCGTTGTTTTCAGTGGTACTAAGTATAGTGGGGTTTTTCATTATCAGTGTCCAGCAGTTCACACACAACAATGAGTCTTTTTTCACTCTTCCAGCACATTTTTCAACAAGTACATCAGTCACTTTTCTAAGATTGATTGTTATGCGTTTCTTGTGTTTTTGAATAGGGTCCTGGCAGTATTTCAAGTGCCGAACCATTGTATTTTGATCTGTAAAGATATAGGATTTACAATTAGGTAATATATATTTTTTAGAAAATATATAGCTATACACACTTAATATTTTAGGCCTTGATAGTCTCTGAGGCTCATTAAAACACCATACCCACCAGCCACCCACAGTGCTGGCTGGAACTGTACTAACCTGTAGACAAGGAATTTTGCAACTATCTCTGTTGATTCTGCACTTAGACAAGTAGCAACATGTTTCAACAGGTTTGTTTAGGCTACATGTGAGCTTAGTCTTCCCCTTTCACTATTATAACTATTATTGCCAGTGTAGATTAGCAGTGAAATACAATTTTTATTAAATTCTTGGAGCTTGAGGTCAAATTGATAGCTAAGATATAAAAATTCCTTGAAATGACAAGCAATTTATAAATATGGTGTTCACTTATAAGTTAGTTACATGAAAAGTACCAACATAAACAAACTTTTTATGATTGTTTCTATTAGTCAAGAACTCTGACTTTGTTTTTTATATCTATAAAAATGTAATTTTAATTTCTATAGGTCAAATTATGAGCTTAAGTGTGAAAAAATAGGTAGAATTGACGCACAACTTATGAATATGGTGTTCACTTATATGTTAGTTACATGAAAAATACTAACATAAACAAACTTTTTTTTGCTGATTCTAATAGCCAATGCCTATGCCTTCATTTTTTACATTTAAAAAAAAAATTCTCATTTGATACCCCAGAGGTCAAATCGTGACCTCAAATTTTGGTTACAGTGTAACTTTTTATTTTTCAACCTAGAGTTCTAAAACTTGCATATTTGGATTCCTTGTCGTTTTCTGATTCTAAATATATATACTTTTATATAATTATGACAATTATTACCCAAGTTATGGCTCGCCAAATGTTAGTAACCTCGGGAGTGACCTCAAATTGCCCGAGGTCATATCTCTTGAACCGTTGGTCGGATTGACCTTATAATTTCAGAAATGGATTCAAGGCTCACAAACTCCCTATAAACCAAATTTCAGCAAAATATGAGAGATGAGGGTGTTAATTTCAATTTTTTTTGGTTGATCTGACAGAGAATGACCCATTTGGTAATGACATTTTGCTGGAACTGGTAATGGTGTGGAGAAGAGATTTGTGAACCCTTCCCACATATATAATATATATATATATATGAAAATTATTTCACGAAAGTAACACATGAAAAATATTTATGATGAATAAAACCACGAAGGAAAGGAAACACAAAAAGGTGCTCAAGCGCTTTCGTCTAATGACATCCTCAGGAACACTGAAGTACATAAAAGGTTATGGCCTATATATAGGTTACAGAAAGAAAAATAAATAAATAAATAAATAAATAAATAAATAAATAACATACATACACACACATATATATATATATATATATATATATATATATATATATATATATATATATATATATATCTACACACACACACATATATATATATATGCAATAAACGGAGAAATAAAAATTAAAGATTAGAGGATTAACAAAGAGGCATACAGATTTGTAAGGAAAACTATCGATTTTTAGCACAAGATCAAATGAATTATAAAAATACAAATTTATACTGGAAATCTGCCTTGTTTTAACACTGCCTTTTAGAGTCAAGTTTCGATATATATAAAAATAAAATGAAGATTACAAGTTAATAAAGTAGCACACAAGTTTACCAAAGATTTAGCATCCTACCCTTTTTATCTAAATTAGTTTTGAAGGAATTCAAAACAACAGGATCGAGTTGAAAAAGACCTTTGCTTATGTTGAAGTTATTTGAAAGTTGGATAATCCTCTAATCTTTAATTTTTAATTTTTATTTTTACTTCTCCGTTTATTGCATATATATATATATACAGGGTGGGCGGAAAGTAGCTCCCTATTTTGGATTGGTAAAAAAATACGTATATTATCCATTTATTTCAGAAGAAATAATATGAAAAGGTAGGCATACATGGTAGGTTTTCTCTAAAATTCAATGTGGGCTCCAACTCTTTCCACCAGCTTCTGGAGCCGCCCAGGAATGGCGTCCACTGACTTTAGCAGGAACTCCGGCGGGATGGAGGGCATGACTTCCCGAATTCGGTCCTCCAGTTCTTCCAATGTCCTCGGTTTGGTGCGGTAGACTTCTTCCTTTACCCACCCCCAAAGAAAGAAGTCGCACGGTGTCAAGTCGGGGCTCCTGGCTGGCCATTGATGTGGACCACGACGACCCATCCAACGCCCAGGGAAGTGGGCATCCAGCCACTCACGGACAACAAGAGCGAAGTGCGGAGGGGCGCCATCTTGCATAAATATCAGATCGTCGATGTTCTCCCATGTGCTGACAACCGGCCAGACCTCGTTTCGCAACATAGCAAGGTACCGCTCAGCATTCATGGTGTTGCGCAGAAGGAACGGGCCCACAACCTGATCTGAGGTCATACCACACCACACCGTTACACTGAACCGATTCTGCCGTTTTTCAGCGGTAACCGTGCGACTTCTTTCTTTGGGGGTGGGTAAAGGAAGAAGTCTACCGCACCAAACCGAGGACATTGGAAGAACTGGAGGACCGAATTCGGGAAGTCATGTCCTCCATCCCGCCGGAGTTCCTGCTAAAGTCAGTGGACGCCATTCCTGGGCGGCTCCAGAAGCTGGTGGAAAGAGTTGGAGCCCACATTGAATTTTAGAGAAAACCTACCATGTATGCCTACCTTTTCATATTATTTCTTCTGAAATAAATGGATAATATACGTATTTTTTACCAATCCAAAATAGGGAGCTACTTTCCGCCCACCCTGTATATATATATATATGTATATGTGTAGATATGTATGTGTAATATATATGTATATATATATGTTTGTGTGTATGTATGTTGTTTATTTATTTATTTATTTATTTATTTTTTCTTTCTGTAACCTATATATAGGCCATAACCTTTTATGTACTGCAGTGTTCCTGAGGATGTCATTAGACGAAAGCGCTTGAGCACCTTTTTGTGTTTCCTTTCCTTCGTGGTTTTATTCATCATATATATATATATTGCTTGTACCCTGTGGTGAATGGATGTGTTGTTTTGCTCTCTCTATTTAATACCCAAATTAGAAGGGAATAACCTACTCGGCGGTTTATTCTGTTTGCACCCGAAAGTGTATAAAGTATCAGTGAATCCGTGCATATAAATTATAAAGTGAATTTCATTAAAATAAAGAAAGTGCAATACAGTCAACCCTCGTTATAACGGACTAATAGGGGGGAAAAGGTGTCCATTATAGCCGATTGTCCGATATAACTGACGGTACTGGTAACCTATGGTATACGTATACGATACGGTAATGGATATACTATATACAGTACTGTGCACTGTCTGCTGAACACGATACATGATAAATGATACAGAAAATAATGAAATACTGTATAATAAAAATATAAAAGTTAGCTTGTCCTTGGCCTTATGAATGTCGGAAACAGTTTGCTTTTCACGCCATACTCCGCGCACACCTTGGCCACCGAAGCACCCGCCTCTAACTTCTTGATTAATTCCAGCTTCTGGGTCACCGACAGGGTCACACGCTTCTTCTTTTCCTGGTTAACGTCACCAGTGGTGTGTCCAGTTTATCCGATATCCGCTCTAACAGGGTACGTTATAGCGAGGGTTGACTGTATAGTTTACATAATTTATCACCAATTTTAACGTATATATTCAAAACGAAATACGGTTGGCATTCGAGAAAGTTTGAAACAAAGCAGGAAAAAGGTCATAAAACACAAAGGTCAAAAAACCCTCGAAATACCCTCGACCATCGAAGAAAAAAAAAATAATAAAAATAAAAATAAATACAGAATTTGTGTGGGTATTTCTTCTTAAGCTAATTAAGGAATATCATGGATATGGGTCCAAATTCTCACTTAATCTGTAATTTGTGCAATTTAGTAACAACGGAAAGCCTAGCGATTAGGTGTGATTTCTGCCAACGATTAAATGACTTTAACTGCATGAATTGGAATGATCGGGAAATAACTCTTGTCTCGAACGCGAAACAAGTCGTGGGGATCAAATTTCTATGTGGCGCATGTACACAGACTGTAAATTCTTTCGCGGTCTTTAAAGAAATGGAGATAGCAGACTCGAAAGTTACAAAAAAGAATGAAATAATGGGGACGCATGTGTCCGAAATGGTCCCAACGAAAAACAGGGTGGATGAGAGAGAGACGAAATAACGATTAACAGCATAATAACGAACAACAATTTAATAACAAATAACGATATAAACAACGTAATACGGAAGGAAGACATAGATGAAAGGAAAGAAATAAGTAAAAGTGGCGAAGTAGACAAACGGTCCAACGAGCGAAATGATAAAAAGATAATAACTAAAAACGTAGAAAATAAACAGCCAAAGAAAAATAATGATAATGCCAAAACTAAGAACTTGGTAAATAATAAGAAAGAAAGCAGAAGCGTAGAAAATATCGTATGCAAATACTACGCGAAAGGAAACTGCAGATATCGGGATGGGCAATGCATATATGCACATCCCACATTATGCAAAATGCATTACACAAGTGGATATTGCAAGTTTGATAAGAAATGCATGTTCCACCATCTTACGGTCTGCAACACTTATGAAAGATATGGGAGTTGCAAATACGAAAAAAAATGCCGATACCACCACCCTCAAAGGAACGCACACGAGGGAACAGAAAAAACGAACATCAAAGAAGAGTGGAAATTTTTTAGACGCAGCCAACACATTTCAGCTGCTAAATACTCTCCAGCAATTACAAAACCAGCTGACAAATATAAATATAGAAATCCGAGAGCCGGACAGAAGGTACGAACAAAGACACTTCATGCGTTATCGGGACAACAGGTACCGACAAAGATAAAAAGAGGTAAATTCTCGGAGGACCACAAGGCAACGAAACCGGCACCCCCATCGGAAAACAAAGCGGAACCACCTGTATGCGAAAAAGAAAGAGAAAAAATAAAAATAATCCTAGCCAACATACAGGGCCTTAAATCAAACCAGTCCACGAACAAAGTTGCATACCTGAAAGGACTCATGCAAGAAGCCGGAGCAGACTTTGCATGCCTCACGGAAACTCATCTAAAGGACTGCCAGGCGAACTGTGAAAATTGTGAGTCCTGTATTGACAAAAAAGAAATACAAATTGACAACTATAACATCCTCCGAGCCGACAGAACAGTGAGACGTAAAGGAGGATGTGCTATTTACACACGCGAAAGGCACATAGCAGAAATGGTTATAAGTACCTCAAACAACTACGTAGAATGTGTAGCAGCAAAAATTGAAAAATTAAATATGGTACTAATTGTAATGTACAGACCCCCAAACACGCCAACCTCAAAATTTTCAGATTCCATTACAGAGGTAAGAAACTTAGTAAAAGATCTACACTCTCCAACCCCAAATATTTTTCTCTGTGGTGATTTTAATTTCCCATTCATGAAATATAAAAGGATAGGAAAAAATATATGTATCCACCAGGACAAGGGGGGCACACGAGAAGACCAGGAGCAGGTAAAAATGCTACTAGCTTTAGCTGATGAATTTATGTTAACGCAAGAAATAACAGAAAACACAAGAAAAAACAACTGCCTAGATTTGGTATTCACAAACAACAGTAATCTAATTGATAATGTAGAAATCTCCCAACTATGATATCAGACCACAATATCATTGAAATAACAACTAATATAAAGGCAACAGGAAAGGAAAGAACACGCACAACAGAACGAAGCAAATTCGAAATTTTTAATTTTCACTCCAAAGCTATAAACTGGGAAGATGTGACATCCAGCATGGAAGTAATAGATTGGAAAACCATTTTCGAGGCCAAGACAACGGAAGAGATGCTAATGACGTTAGAGGAGAAGACGTTAGAAATTGTGGAAAAACATGTCCCAAAGATACAACAAAGAGGAAAGAGAAGCAGGTTCGAAAGACAAAAGAGGGCATTGTTCCGAAAGAGAAAAAGAGTGACTGCAAAATTAAGTAATTGTAAAGATAACAACATCAGAAAAATATTAAACTACAAAGTATCGATGTCGTCATACAGGAACAAATCGAGAAGCATACAGAAAAGAAGAAGATGACGCTATAGAAGCGATAAAGGTTAACTCAAAGTACTTCTATAATTTCGCAAAAAGAAAGTCGAAAAACCAAGCGACTATCGGACCTTTAAAAAATGAGAACAGTGATTTATCTGATGATCTAACAGAAGTATCTGAAATATTAAAAGCTCAGTATGAATCATCTTTCAGTATCCCAAAAACTGACAAATTGATTTGCGATAGAAACGCGTTCTTTGAAGAAGAACCACAAGGGGAAAGTATAACGGATTTCGACTTTACGACGGATGATATTACACAAGCCATAGGGAAACTAAAAACACACTCAGCGGCAGGACCGGATAAATGGAATGCCACACTGATCAAAAACTGCAAGAATGCAATCGCTGAGCCCCTATACTGGATATGGAGACGATCATTAGACACGGGAGAAATACCGGGCATCCTGAAGAGCGCGAACATAGTCCCAATATATAAAGGAGGAGATCGATCCCAGGCCAAAAACTATAGGCCAGTGTCGCTTACATCTCATCTCACTAAAATATTTGAAAGAATAGTTAGACAGAAAATCTATGACTTTTTGGAAACTCAGAAAAAATTCAATGATAACCAACACGGGTTTCGATCAGGCAGATCATGCCTATCACAACTAATGGAACACTACAACAACATTATTGATTCACTTGAAAGTAATGAAAACTATGATGTACTATACACAGACTTTGCTAAAGCGTTCGACAAGTGTGACCACGGAATCATAATACATAAACTGAAATATATGGGAATAACAGGAAAAGTAGGGAAATGGATATATAATTTCCTTAGTGAGCGGAGGCAAGTCGTTACAGTACAAGGAGTATCTTCATCAGAATCAGAGGTCCTCAGCTCAGTACCACAAGGAACAGTATTAGCTCCACTACTCTTCATAATCATGCTAACTGACATAGATGAGGACGTTACCAGAGACAGCACAGTAACATCCTTTGCGGATGACACAAAGATCAGTAGAAAAATAAGAAACCCAGAAGACATAGGATCTCTACAAACCGACATAAACAAAATCTACAAGTGGACTGAAGACAACAATATGAAGTTTAACACCGAGAAATTTCAGCTATTACGGTACGGAAAAAGAGAAGACCTAAAGTGCATGGAATATTATACCCCAAATGGACAGGAAATTCAGAGAAATTCCAGAGCAAAAGATTTAGGGGTTGTAATGACAGATGATGCGAAATTTGAAACACAAAATAAGATAGCAGTAAACAGAGCAAAGAGAATAACGGGTCAGATATTGAGAACCTTTAAACGAAGGGATAGGAATGTAATGATTCCTCTACTGAAAACCCTGATCATACCCAAATTAGAATACTGCTCGGTCCTAACTTCCCCATATAAAAAAGAAGACATTAGACAGCTGGAGGGGATCCAAAGAAGCTTCACAGCCAAGATCAATGGGTGCAAAGAACTAAATTACTGGGAAAGGTTACGAGAACTAGACCTATATTCACTGGAAAGGAGAAGAGAGAGATACACCATTATTTACACTTGGAAAATAATGGAGAAACTAGTCCCTAATCTTACTCTGAATCCCATAACTCCCCAAACAACGATGGAAAGTAGAAGCGGTAGACTGTGTCGTATTCCCAAATTGAAGGCGAGACAGGGAACATCCTTAACCCTGAAAGAAAATAGTTTTGTAGTGAGAGGACCAAAACTGTTTAATCAGTTGCCCAAAGACCTAAGAAACACGAAGGGAGTTGCAGTGGAAATCTTCAAAAGAAGACTAGACGCCTGGCTCAGAACAATCCCCGATGAGCCGGGCGTACCTGGCTATGTGAGGTGGAGAGCGCAAGAATCCAACTCACTACTTCACCAGGCCAACTCGAGAGGAGGGGCGACAAGCTTGACCTTCGCGAGATGAGAGATCGTTGCGCGGAACCCTTGTAAGGTTGTAAGGTAAGGTATGGTTAATATTCGTTTTTTTACCCAGTCATACCCAGCTATAACAGCAATATATAGGGTGAACCAAATGTAGGTGGACAGTAAATGATAACGTTTATTTTGAGAATACATATTTAATTTTTTTGTATACTATAATACAAAATAAAATTTAAATAAATTTAGTTATAATATTTAATATAATATAACACAAACACCATAGTTATAATGAACACCATAGTTATAATATAATATAACACAAACCGTATTCAACCTACTGTCCACCTCCTTTTGGTTCACCGTGTATATTGAATAACCAATCAAAGCTGAATAAGAAAATATATATATTATCTTGTGCAAATTTGTATAAAATGTACTTTTAAAAAAAAATATATTTTCTACTTTCTAATATGTATGTATATAAATTTTGGTTGGTTTGTTTATTTGGGCTACCTTTTTTGGACTTTTTTGGAGATCTTTCTTGGCTTTTTTTGGCTACTTGGCTTTTTTTGGCTACTTTTTCTTGCTTTGGCTACTTTTTCTTGCTTTGGCTACTTCTTTCTGTTCCTGGTTAGTGTGGTAATTTTTGTTCTACTGGTATGACGTGTCAATCTTGTGAACTTGATTTCGAAGACCTAATCCGCCTTGTTTTCCTTGATGAAGATAAAAGTTTAGATTTTTTTTCCAATCACGGCATAATTCCGACATCGGTGATTTGCCCTAAATGTAATACTGCCTGTATTTTAAGACAAGACTCGAAGGTGTTTAGGTGCCGTAAAAAAAATGGAAGGATGTGAAATCGTGGGTTTTACGTGCTGGGAATAGACGTCCTCATTACCGAAAATATTTCGCACGATACTTGTTCCTGGCAGAACATCCTGACGATTCTACAGTTCTGCATCACTTCCTTACTGCAATTGCAGAACTATATCCTCCAAAATAAGGTGACTGGTTAGGTTAGGTGGTTAGGCTAAGTTAGGTTAGGTTGTGTTTAGCACGAATGCAAACTTTTCTGGTCAATTTTGAGGTGTTTTGCATGAATCTGCCATCTGTTTCCTGTGCAAATGCGTAGTTTTTGAGATGACGATATCTCAAAAACCGCATTTGCACAGGAAACGGATGGCAGATTCGTGCAGAGCACCTCCAAATTGACCAGAAACGTTTGCTCTCATTATAAAAAGAGACTGGGTCAAAAAACGAATAATTACTATATATATATAGTTTATTTTTTATTTGGGTAAATCTCATCACCCACACAGAGTGATGGGATGTAGGGAGGCAGCATCTTGGGTTAGGGGATACTCTGTCTTTATACCCCCCCATTTAAAGAGATTTCTCTGCTGAGTGGTGCCCCCCCATAGCACTGTGATGTATGAAAGACTCATTATATATGTTCACTTGCCTCATAGACACCTTTAAATGGGAGACCCTGAATGGTTGTACATTCAAATACTCTATACAGTCTTTACAGTCCCACCTACTCCTTTTATCTTAATTGTAGAGCTTGTATTATATTATTCAGGGTGTAGCTATATAGATATATGGCTATATAGCTGTATGGCTGTATAGATACCCATGTGATGTCTACAATTAGTGCAGTAGCTAGTGGTATTGATGATTGATCCACAAGATCCAAAGTTTTGAAGTTAATGTACAGCTAGTTGATGTGTGACAATCTGCATTTAGCAGCTCGATCAATTGGATCTTAATTTTGCATGTAACTGTATTTATGGTTTGTTTATATTAACAGTGGAGACACCTAGATGGGCCAAAGGGCCCCTAGTATGGCCACTATAAAATTTTTACCATGTTTACCAACCAGTTAGGTCAACTGTATGCCTAGGTTAAGTCATGATATTTTCATTTATACTAACAAAAATATCAAGACTTAACCTAACCAATCTTCAAGGGCATATAGTTGACCTAATCAGGTAGTCAATTAACCTCAGTAACATAAACAAGTAATTTGAAAGTGTTGGAGTGTCATTTATTTTTGGTTGGTTGCTTAATTAATTTGGGGGACCCATTTATTTTTGGTTGGTTGCTTAATTAATTTGGGACACCAAAATAGGATATTGCTGGTTACGTTAAGTCATGATATTTTTGTTAGTTTTGAAGTACAGGTGACCCTCCATATACACGGTTTCAGCTATACACTGTTTTGGTATTGCTCCCCACCCCCCATATACATGGGAGGGGATCTCGTCCATACACGGTTTCCAGAGCCAACACAGCTGTGTGTGGTGGCCTGTCGCTCTACCCCTCCCCTCCCTACCCCTCCACCATTCACTCAGTCAGTAGCGCACCATTTACCAGTGTTGCCAATCTACAATACAATTGCCCTAACTAATTCCCCAATATTGAATCTAATTGTTGCGAGGATTCTATTACCAATTTTGCAAATTTACAAATTATACATCACATAAAGGAGGTTATCCAATATTTTAATTAATCATCATGTTAAATATATGCATCTCTAATGATTTTAACTTCTTTACAATGTATTTTTATACTTTATTAGTACTACAATTAAAAAACTAAATCGCAACAAATAATCACAATAAATAACACACTCACCAGTAAACATAGTCCGCAGCAACTCTACCCAATCTGCCTACCTTTATTTGTAAATTAAACCATTTTTTTCTTGTTGCTGCAGTAATAATATTATGTGCAGTTAATATATAAATATACATGTATGTATAGTATGTGTTTTGGTGTTTCTGTGCGTGTTTTAGTGATGTATGAGGAAATATAGTTGGTCATAGGGAGGGGGTCAGTTGGTCTAGGGATTGATTGTATTTTTTCTCATAAGGTATTAGTCCCTGTATGCACAATTTCCATTTACACAGGCATTTTCAGGAACCTAACCCCTGTGTATACCGAGGGTCACCTATTCTTATAATATAACCACCTAACAACCTAACCTATGTCTAGACTGAAAATATATCCACATACATACATGCTACCGTATTGATCCATTACCATACCTAACATATACATTTAACCCCCCCCCCCAATGCAAACTTACCTGTACTTACTGCTGTGGTGGTGGATAAAGCTCTTTGACTTGAAGTTGGAAATGATGTAAAATAGTTTTGGGATCCTTAAATGATGCTTGAAATAAGTATCTAGCAAAATATTGTTTTGTACTGTTCCTTTTTATTACCAGCATGAAGGATCCAACTCTTAATGTCTTTCCATAGGCATTCAATATTCTGTGTTTGAATCCACAAAATTTTCAATATGATTGACAACTTTATGCATGTATCCTAAATGTTTTAATGTACTGTAGGCTTTTCAACAATCAGTATGAATAACAGTACCACAAAACACACATCATTGAATAAGAGGAATTAAGGTTTCAGCACTTCTATCATCCACAGGCTTAAAACCATTCCTGTAGTACTGTAATACTATATAGGTATACTGTATATACAATGGTCCGCAAAAGTATTTACGAATTGAGAAATATTATCCAGATATTAATGGTAGATTTACTTTTTGCAATTTAGTAAAATTTATTTTGTGTTAATATATTTTTTATGGTAATTTATGTTATGCAGAACACAAATCATGCTTCGTGGCTGCTTCTCATCAAAGGGAGTTGGAAAATTACACTGGATCGCTGGGAATGGAAATGGACACATGGATCAATATGTACGGTATTCAAACATCTATTCACTAATATTGCAATCCCAACTGCTAAAGAACTTCATGGAGATTATGCAAACTTCATATTTCAACAGGATAATGATCCTAAGCATAGTGCTAAATCACTAAAATAGCTCTACAGTAAGCTTGAAGAAGAAGGGTTTAAAATGCTAGGATGACCATCTCAGAGTCCAGATTTAAATCCTATTCAACATCTTTGGGCTGAGCTCGCAAGAAAAGTAAGAACAAGAGAAGATGAGGCAAAAAATAAAGAAGATTTATGGATAGTTCTTTAAGAAAAGTGGTATAAAATCAGCCCTGAATCATGCACAAGGTTGGTTGAATTAATGCCTCACATCTTGAACTAGTCCAAAAGAACAAGGGTGGCCATACAGGATACTATTTTTCTTTATTAACCTGTTTTATTGTCAAATATATAAAATATTATTATATTACAATTAAATATCTTATTATATATACATTCTTATTCCAAGTATATTACAACTTATGATTCATAAATACTTTTGCGGGAGTAACTATGACTTGGTTATTCCCATGCCGTTTGGCTTACCCGTAGATCAATCATGTGTAGCGGCATCCCAGTCCCCCCCCTTGCCCCATCAGGGCCCCCTCCCTGCTCTTCATGTAGAAGCACCCAGAGGGTTAGAGAGGGCGGTGGTCTGTGTTGGCAGGCAGCAGGAGGCTTGGTTTCATTGCCCGTCCAACTGCCAGAGGCGACCCCAGTGGGCTTTACTGATCAGGGTGGGTAGGGGTGATGGTATTTGTTTACTATTACGTGTACCAGTCTCTGGTAGAAAGTTTTAAAAGCTGGTTTTCAATGTTTTTTAATGTGCTGAATTAAAAAATTATACTCATTTCCGTCGCAAATGATTTGTTAAAGAGTTATTGAAGCTTAAACATGAGTAAGGTATTTTTTATAATTTTGGATAATGTTAGGGGTTAGGTTAGGTTAGGTTAAGTTTGCTTAGGTTGTTTTAGGTTTGGCCAATTTTGAAGGTGAAATTTATGTTTTTTGTATGGTTTTTGATGTGTTTTGTATTAATCTGACTCAAAATCTTCAGAAACCACTCATTTTTGTGATTCTCCCCACCCAAAAACTCCTGGTTCCCACTGGGGATCCCCCCCAGATAAAAAAGTTTTAAAAGTTTTAAGCTTCAATTAATGTTTTAAAATTCTCGGGAATAATCTTTAGGAGAATATTCTCTGAACTGAGAATTTTTGAGAATTTTCTTTTTTAGAACATCTGAGGGCTTTTTTTAACTATTCCGATACAACTTAGCTTCAGTTCCTGTCAAAATGGAGAAATTCTAAGTCAGAAGTGAATGATAAGATGAGTGAAGAAATAAATAAATTAACTAATGCAAAAAATTTATTGAAGCATTGCAGTGTTGGGCACTAAAGCGTTAATCCAATAACAGTTAATTAACGAAGTTAACTTTTTTAATGGACTATTAACAGAAGTTAATTTCCATTTATCGTTATCGGACCAGTTAACTTCCAATAACTCAATATTTAGTCTGTTAAAGTCCGTTAACACATTAACTGCGAGGAGTCATTCACGGAAGATCACCGCTCCGTGAATGAATTCAAACCGCCGCAGTGGAATGGCTCTTCTCTCTCGGCAAGGACATCCTGAGACCCAAGAGGTCAAGACTGGCAGTTGGGCCTAACTTTGAGAAGTTGGTCTTTCTGAAGGGCAACCAGCACATTGTGTCATAGTCTTTAATAAATGTGCCTAAAATTTAATTTTACCTTTCAATTCCCGCCATAATAATTCTCTGGTAAATTAAAATTTAGTTAATGGTTAGTGGTTACAAGGGTTTCAAAACATGTAATCAGTACATTTTTTCTTAAAAATAAAAAAAAAAAGTTAAGCAAAAAAGTTGCAAAACTTGATAAAAATAGTTAAATACCTATTTATTGTTGGATTTTGCATAAATAAACATTTTCTATGGGTTTTAAAGCTTTTTTCCTTGATTTTTTTAAATGTTAGTAAAGAAATAGTTATCGTTAACTTCCGTTAACTTTGTAGTAAAATTATCGGATTATCGTTATCGGAGTTAAAAATTGGGGTTAACGGATTATTGTTATTGAAGTTAACTTTTTGGTTAACGGTGCCCACCACTGAATCATTGTATAAAGACTGTATTTCAATTCAAAGTACAGTATTTTTTTTTTTTTCCTCAAAATTATATAGAAATTAATAAAATATATCAGACAAAACACTTTAGAAACAAATAAAAATATCCCTTGTAATAATTAAGTGTTCAATTTCAGTTTTTCAGTATAATAGCTTTTTTATGAAAAAATCATGATTTTTTATTTGATTTTTTTCAAAATGTTCACAATGTTTTAGACACCAATTTATTATGATGTCACATGCAAAATGATTAAAAGTTGATCCAGAATCATTGAAAATAAAATTGTGCATAACTTTGTTAATACAAATACTAAATATTATGTAAATGTTAATGACAGTGAATTTCTTGAGAGTGTATGCACATAATAAAATGTATATTATCCAAAATGGCAAAAAAGGAAATACTTCAAAAAGAACTACCCACCATAAAAAACTCGCAAGACAATTATCACAATCACAATTCACAAAGAAATCACATGTAGATACTTGCTCTTGCTATATACAACCACAACTAACCAAGGAAACAATTTGCCATCCTTTATATACTATTTTCTCACAATTCCGGAGTATTCTAGAATGTTCTGGAGTCGTCTAGAAAGTTCCATAAGGTTCTGAAATATTCTAGAATTCTCTAAAAAGCTGCAAAACAATCTAAAAATGTTTTAAAACTAAGAAAAAAAGAAATTTTCAAATATTCTTAGCAAATAATATTTTGGAGAATATTCTCAGAATATTCTCGCCTCACATTACTAGCTTCAATAACTCTTTAACATTTTGAATCATTTGTGATGGAAATGAGTATCATTTTTTAATTCAGCACATTGAACAACATTGAAAACCAGCTTTTAAAACTTTCTACCAGAGACTGGTGTAATAGTAAATATTTACCGAGTTGACAACCTCTGAGAAGGCAGATTCTTGGAGCACTGGACAGATTCCTGATGATGGGGCTCCCAATTTTGGGGAGTGGTATGGTAATAGTCCAGTACCATTGTTGCCATCCCCAGGGCCGGATTTACTTGCTTGTGGGCCCTAGGCCAAACCTTATCAGTGCCCCCCCCCAAATATTATATATATATATATATCGTAATATTGTAATGTAAAAAAAAAAAGAATTACAACATAATGTAACACATCAATAATTTTATTCAAATTAGTTTTATATCATGTACAACTTCTTACACAAAGGAATAATGGAAAAAAATAGTCAAATTGAAGCATAATAAATTTTGCAATAAGAATTACAACATAATGTAATACATTACACATTAATAATTTTTAATCAAATTAGTTCCATATCAAGTACATCAAAGTAAATCAAGTTCCATATCATGTACATCTTACACATAGGAATAATGGAAAAATACAATGAAACTGAAGCATAATAAATTTTGCAAGCACAACTATGTGAAGTTCAAAATGACTTTTTCCTGCTTTTTTCTATGGCAAATTTGTCAATGATACTGTTTGTGTCAAGGGATTGTAGGAGGTCCCCAGTGGGCCCCCAGTTACTGGTGGGCCCTAGGCCAATGGCCTATGTTGCCTATTGGAAAATCTGGCCCTGGCCATCCCCCTTGGGAGTAAGGTGGCTTAGGTCACCTTACAGAGTAAGAGGGGCTGTTGCAAGCAGGTGATGACCTCAGTCGGGCAGTGTGGGGGTCAAAAACCATGGCTTCCCTTAGCTGCCCCGCAGTGGGAGCTCTGGCACTGCCAGGCGATTTTATGGAAAACCACATCCCTGTGGGCATGTGAATCATGGACCACCCAGCTGCGGTTCTCAAGCCTGTTAATGCCACTTGTGCAGGTTAGGCTTCACTCATCCCCAATTTCCTTGACTGGTGCGGAGTACCAGCTGGTTCAGACTTCGTACCATCATTGAAAATGGGAGGTGAGACAGGACACAGACCATAAAGCTAGCCATATATCCAGCAACACAGGGGTCCTGTTGGGTAGCTGGGGGCTGTAGCTACATCCCTGGATGAAGGCAGGACTTCCACCTGCTAACCACTTAGAATAACCATGTTGGTTAATGGAGTAGGTGGGAGCATAGTTATGACTATAAGGATGTTTTATTGTCAAATATATCAAATATTATTATTATATTATTATAGTATACCGAAATGAAGGTGTATATATGGCTGGCATAATATATCACATTATGAAAACACACTATAGTATAACGCTATACAGGCATACCCCAATTTCTGAAGCCCCGATTTACAAAAATTCGCAGTTCCAAAAAAAAAAATTCTCGTTTTACAGTGTGTTCCATGCAGTTATAAAAAATATTTTAAGAATTTTGAAAGTGAGTAGGTGTTTGTTGAAGTTAATAAATTAATACCCATTAATCACTTTTCATGTAAAAATATAAGTGTATTGCATGTTTAATCACAATTTAATTTCTCACAAAATTTGTCTGTTTATACGTATTGTGTATACTGTGTGGAGATTTTGCTGATGTTTATCTCATGTAGCATCTTTTTTGTAGCATCTGATCTGTTTGTGCCTCATGTTTCAAATGTGTAGATACCTTACTCCTTTATGTTTCTTTGCCATAGAACCTGAAAAACAGTGAAGATGACCAGCAAATGTGTGCTTAAAGGTGGAAGTGCTAGTGCTATTTACATGTTTTACAATTTATACACATGTTCTAGTTAAAATATAGAATTTTATGTAACTATTGTGTTATTTTATTACGTTATGGGTGGGATTTTTGCGGGGCTGGAACGTATCTTGGCTTTTATAATGGGAGTCAATGGGAAAATCCTCCCCGATTTATGAAAGGGTTTTCAAGAACCTAACCCTTTCATAAATCAGAGTATTCCTGTATTATCAATTGTAAATAATACAAAGTAGATTACATACATGAATGATAAATATAGGTGCCACGCATGATAAACTATGTTAGGTTAATTGAATGCCTGGGTAAGTTAATTGAATGCCCAGTTAGGTCACTTGAATGCTTGGGTAGTTTAATTGAATGCTTGGTTAGGTCAACTGTATGCCCTTAATGATTGGTTAGGTTAAGTTGTGATATTTTCATTAGTTTAAACAAAAATATCATGACTTAACCTAACCAATAGTAAACCAGCCATTACGTCTTCATTGGAGTTCACTTCAATGAATACACAATGAAGGTCCAAAGCCCTTGAGATGGTGATGGCTATCAACTGTAATCAACATGTTAGTAGAATTGTGGTCAACAGATGTCATATATTTGCGGTGATGAAATGGGTAAAAAAAAGTGGTGATGAAACAAGTTGGTGACAAAATGGGATGTAACCCTTACAGATTCTATTCCTCCTAGTCCCCAGACACCATTTATTGCATGTCCTCAGCCATATTTTGATTTTCCAAATTTGATTCATCCAGTTCCACCACAATCCCAGGCCCATCAATAGGCTGTTCATTATTAAGCCAATGTCCACAAACTTCAGAACAGTATGATTTCCAGTTTACAGCAGCCTCGGGCCCCAGACCTATATTAGTTTCTACGTAGGCCTGGGAAAACTGTTTTCGCACAAATATATTGCAAAAGAGTAAATTTTGGCTAGAGAAATGTGTGTGAGATCTAGCCAAGTACCTTTGAATCCTGAAAGTTTGATAGAGCACTGACTAGGGATGTACCAGATCACAATATAGCTAGATAACCAGATACCAGATATCTGGCTTTTTATTTTTGCCAGATACTGGATAATCCAGCTGGATCAAGAAATGGCTGGATACGGTACCAGATCATATATTCTTAAGGGCATAAAATTTTAAAACTTGCAATTAACTAGTGGTTTAATAAACTTTTATGGTTCCTACTAATTTTACAAAATCATTATCCTTATAAAAAAAATGCATTAGAAATTTTGTTTATTCCTTTCCTTCGTGGTTTTATTCATCATAAATATTTTTCACGTGTTACCTTCGTGAAATAATTTTCATATATATATATATATATATACCGTACACACACACACACACACACACACACACACACACACACACACACACCACACCTTTCCTTTCAACCTTTCAAAGGTTCCACATGATGATTCCTCATTTCACAAACGTCAAGCTTGTCACCCCTCCTCTTGAGTTGGCCTGGTGAAATAGTGAGTTGGTTTCTTGTACTCTTCACCTCACATAGCCAGTTACACCCAGCTCATCAGGGATTGTTCTGAGCCAGGCATCTAATCTTCTTTTGAAGATGTCCACTGCAACACCATTTGTGTTCTTAGGTCTTTGGGCAGCTGATTAAGCAGTTTTGGTCCTCTCACAACAAAACTATTTTCTTTCAGGGTTAAGGATGTATTGTACCCTGTCTTGCCTTTAATTTGGAAACACAACACAGTCTTCCTTTTCTACTTTCCACCATTGTTTGGGGAGTTAATTGTTCAGAGTAAGATTAGGGACTAGTTTCTCCATTATTTTCCAAGTGTAAATAATGGTGTGTATATCTCTCCTCCTTTCCAGTGAATATAGGTTTAGTTTGCATAACCTTTCCCAGTAATTTAGTTCTTTGCACCCCTTGATCTTGGCTGTGAAGCTTTTCTGAATCCCTTCCAGCTGTCTAATGTCTTCTCTTTTATGTGGGGATGTTAGGACTGATCAGTATTCCAATCTGGGTATGATCAGTGTTTTCAGTAGAGAAATCATTACATTCCTATCCCTTCATTTAAAGGTTCTCAATATCTGCCCCATTATTCTCTTTGCTCTATTTACTGCTATCTTATCTTGTGCCCCCCTTACCTTGCTGTATAAATATATTTCTACCCACCCTTTTGTATTTTATAAATGGGAAATTAAAATTGCTACAGAGTATTATATTAGGGGATGGAGAGTTTATGGACTTTATTACGGTTCTGATATCCTCAATGGCATCTGAAAATTTTTTATTTGGAGAGTTTGGAGGTCTATAGATAACTATCAGTACCACGTTTAGTTTCTCTATTTTCACTGCAAGGGTTTCCACAAAACTGTTGGATTTACTTATTACCATCTCTGCCATATGCCTTTCATGTATATAAATAGCACAACTACCTTTATATCTCGCTGTTCTATCCACCCTTAGTAAATTGAATCCATTGATATGCAATTCTTTCTTATTGATACAGTGTTCACAGCTATCGCAGTTTCCTTAGCAGTCTTTAAGATGTGTTTCTGTGAGGCATGTGATGTCTGCCCTTGTTTCATCCATAACACTTTTGAGGTATGAAACTTTGTTTAATAGTGAATTGTTCAGTTTTATTCCTTGAATATTTGCCAGGACAGTGTTTATGTTCTTTGTTTTGCACTGCCCCTTGTGCATTTTAAGTTTGTTGCCCTTTGATATTGCGTGTTTTGTAGCCTTGTGGTCCTCTAAGATGGATCAGTTCCCACCTACCTGTTCTGGTAGCTTCTTGCCATGTAGCAATCTGGCTCAAGGGTTTCCAGCTGTGTCAGCTGCATTTGCTGTATAAGACTTAGCAGCCATATTGTGTCCGAGATGTTGAAAATATATATAGTTATATATAAATATATTTATATTTTTCATTGTTTTCAATAATTTTATATTTGTCAATATGAAAATGATGATTGCAAAATTTTCCCTCAATAGATAAGCTAATGATGTCATTTTAATTTTTTCATAATATACGGTACAAATTGGGGACACTATGCCTATGGCTTAAAATTATAGGCATTCACTATCACTAAGTTACATGTTCATTCACGTATGCACAGTATGTAATATATTTTCACACGATATGGTACTCTATAATGTCACAATTTTTAACCAGTAGTGCATGGGCCTTCTTAATAAGTTTCGTCACTGCTGCCAGATGCACAATAATATAGTAGATTATTTAATTTATACTGTATTGCCTTCTCATAAGACCAATAAGTTTGGAATTATTTGTAGTATATTTTTGATTGATACAACAAAAAGAATAAGATATTTGATAATTTGCTAAGTTTTAAATTTAAATAATTAGGATATGTGTTACTAGTAGGCTTAGAACAGAATTTAAATCAGGAAAAACAACAACAAAAAAGAAGATAAAAGTATATTAAATTTTCAGACTTAAATTGTCTTAATAGAAAAGTTAACATTTTCCATATTTTGGGGGGAACTCTCACATTCAATGCTGGAAAGAAAAAAAGGTAAAGTTGATTGGACCTAGTTCTTCTAAATTTTAGAGAGATCTAACTTTTAGTGTGTTTTTGTTTAAAAGAAAATCATTATAAATGTTAAATTTAGCCCTTTATTACACATGGCTCTTCCCACAGCTAAATAAAATTGTCTGGCATTAGCCATATAAAATAATAAAGTACACACAAAAACTTGAAATACAAAGTTTTTTATCAACAAAATGTGATTCAAATTATCCAGTATCCAGCTGGATACTGAAGGAGTGGCTGGATACTGGATCATGATCTGGTATCCAATGCATCCCTAGCACCAACTTGCACATTTGGACTTTTTGTTTGTGGTCTGATGGTTACAAACGAAGGCATGTCTCTCCTATAAATTAAAGGGTTTCCACATTTGGGACACACTTGGGAATTGGCCAAAATACTGTGTGCCCTAAAAATTACTAATTGCCTCATTGTTATTAGTATGCACCTGGTAAATTATGTTGAAATACGATAACTCACAACCAGAGCACATACTGGGTTCCATTTCAAATTTGTCACTGGTTGGTGCAGAAGATATTTGAAATCAATGCATGTGCAAAATAGTCTTTATTTGAATTGAATTGAATAACCTTTATTAATAATAAAATAAATACATTCTTTTCAATTTACAATGACATGAATAATCGTGAAGCTCAACTATTTATTTTATTTAATTTGGCCCTTAAGCTATAGGCTTTACTGGGCTTACTGGGCTTTGCATTTATTCATACACACAAAACATGCAATTTAAAACTTTTAAAACTTTCATTGAGTTAGTGTGAATTTCTTAAGCATTTACAGTAGCCTATTCTACATTCTTTTCCTGTGGCTTTCTTCATTTTCATGAGCCTCAACATATGTTCTGGTTATTTCACTACATCCACTCAAATGTCTCCTTGCCCTCCTATTCCTGTTCTATCATCTGAGCATGTGCTGAACATGTTACATCGTGGCAGACACAGATGATGTCAGGGATTTCCACATGTACCAGTACTGGTGAACACATCACGCATTTGAAAGTAATGCTACTTTTGAGAATAAATAAGTAAAAAATTAAGAATTTTCATAAGATATTGCTGTTATATTTGGTATCAGTATAAAAAACTGATTATTTATATGATACACTAATAGTTGAAGGCTCCTGCAAGGAAAAATTGAATAGTAACCTGTTTTAATATGTTACCTTTTATTCACAACATCTGCTTGTTCTCCAGTTGGAGAATTCACAAACAACATTCTGTAGATCCAGATCATATGAAAATTTATACCCAACTTGTTGAAAATTTATGGTCACACATAATGCAGAAATTTCAGAGAATATGGCACTTAACCAATTATTTATCAGTTATCTACATGAATTGCTGTGGTGAAATAATCTGCAAAATGACAAGCAAAAGAGCTTTAACCATTTTTTATTAGCAATTAATACTGTTTATCCATGTTATAATAATTAATAAAATCAAATTTATTTTGTTTTCATACCTTTGAGTTTATGTATGTATATTCAACATTTGCCCCTAACCTAACCTAAATTGGGCATTATTCAATTTAACCCAGGCATTAATAATAATAATATACTTAATAACAGTAAATTTTTTAAAACACAAAGACACACCTTTCCCTTACAATGTAAAAAAGTGACTGATTTTAGCACTTTTAGCAATTTTAGCATGTTTATGAAATCGTTACATTACTGATAAGTTAGAAATGGAAACCTAAAAGATTAGCTTTGCTCCTGAGACAGATGATGGGTGTCAAAAATATATTGTAAAATATATTCTTTTATTTATAATATATAAAATATACAAAATTATAAAATTTCTACCCCACACTGTTTATAAATAAACTAATTGTCTATCTAATAATTTAATATTTATACATACCTATGCATTGCATAATATGGAATCCCCATTTACAATTAAAGTGTACCCTCTTCTTAGGGGTCCATTTGTGATCTAGTCCTATGTCAACTATTATAAGGAAGCTTCCCAAAAGCTTCCCAGAACAGTGAGATGACTCATGGACTGATGGCTCAGAGTTCCTTTTTGTTCTTTGGAGCTAGAGGTGCAAAATATAAATTGCTTCTGACACCTCTGATGCACTTTTGAGAAAAGTGCTCTAATCACTGTGTTCATGGAGCCTAGCCAAGCATAAAAGTACCATAGCATACCAAAATCCCTGAGCCCAATTAATGGATATCCACATGGGTGAATCTTTCAAGATTTTATTATTAAAAAATGTAGCTCATGACTTGGATTACCTCAATAGGCCTGAATGACTTCATGTTTTCCAAATGTAATGTAATGAATCATTAGGGGAGCTGCAGGGGTTTCACTCCCAGGGCTGAATGCATAATGTTCTAATGAAAGAATATAACATTGGCTGTTCAACCATATATGACATCAAAGCTCAAAAAGAATGGTTGCTTAAATTCTTTACTAAATCTGGTCTGATAAAGCTGTTCAACAGGGTAGCCTGACAATTGGTCGAACGACAACTGGTCGAAAAGACAATTCGTCGAAAGGACAATTCGTCGAGAAGGGTCAGAAATTTAAAATTGAAGGTAAAAAATGCTAAAGAAAAAGAATTTTTATTTCAATTACAGTTTAGTAAAAGTTTAAAAAAGGTTTAAAAAAGCTAAAATTTTATAAATTATGGCCGATTGCCTTTAGAAAATCCAATCCATCCCCACGGTTATAGCTACTTACAATCATTTTAAGACGTTCATTGACTCTATCATAATTCTTGTTTCGCCTAGAAATATTCATTCCCATGCTTGCATGCTCAATTGAAAATTCATTGCCTGCTTGCTCTTTCCGTAATTTCCTTAGGAGTTTGAGTAATGTAGGATGTCGCTCGGAAACCTGTTTATTAAAGGCATGGTGCCAACCTTCTAGCGAATTGTTCGTTCTGGGCAAATTATTTGCTATTCTACTGTTGACCAACCAGATATCAATATCAAAAGTTGGTCGCCTTCGTCTTCCTCTTTGAACTATTCCCAGCCAAGTAGTTTCAAAGTAAACTAAAAAATCGGTCAAGGTTTCATCAGTATCGGATTCTAGTGACTGAACAAAGTCATTAAACAATGAACATACATCTTGAGGAGGTGCAAATGCAAGAGCTTGTAGTTGCTTGATTAAAAATGCATTATCTACTTCTCTATACCAACCTTGGAGTCCATTTGATTGAATGTTTCGCCACAAACATTGGCCAAAATGGAAAAAACAACCATTGATAGAAACTTCCGGGAAAATTTTCTTAATGCTCTTTATGGCTGCTTGCTCAAAATCTATGGAAATGGAAGAAACATTCAGGCTTCTGCCTTGTTTCAAAAATTTGAATATGATGTCATATGTCTCTCCATCCTTTCTGCTTGTACAGCAGTATACCAATGGCAAGGTTTTATTTTCAGATATTAGTGCATGAATGGTATACAACTGAGTTCCAATTGGAGTGCAATCGAAAGTGCCATCACAAAACCAATCACTTTTCTTAGATAAAAGATCTAAATTTTGAGCAGTACCAAAAATAGTTACTTTTTCGTTTTCATATAATTTAAAATTTTCTCCTCGTGTCGTAACACTTAAATCTTCATTTTCTTGCGTAGCCCTTTTTCTATTCACTACGCGTGAAAGGGAAGCTTTTTTAGGCAATGCTCCTGCAACACTCAAAGGTAAGGTACATGTTGCATTATCTATTATGGAGCCAGTAACTTCTTCAGTTTCATGAGCCCTTTGCTTTATTTCGTTAACCACTTTCAGAGCAGCATTACGAGAATCATTTGGAGGATGTGAATGCTGGGAAGGATGACCTTGAATCACATCATTAATAATTTTCATTCTTGCACTGTACTCTCTGCGCTTTTCACATCTCCAATAAATCGTGCTATCACTTCTTTTATCAACTAAGTAAGCAAAACCTTCGTGCAAAAGTTTTCTAGCACCTCTTTCACTTTTAACGAACTCCATTTTTCTGTTGGGGTTTCGATGCACAGTTTAAGAGACTGGTTCATTTGAAATGAGACTATATTTTTTGATGTAGTCGTGACTTCCAAGTTTGACTCGGTCCAGAGAGCAGATGGGTGGAATTTAATATAAACTCGCTGCCAACCAACCAACCAACATTTAAATTTCTTTCTTTTCTTTGTTTTGACCAGTTGTCATTCGACGAATTGTCCTTTCGATGAATTGTCTTTTCAACGAATTGTCTTTTCAACGAATTGTCGTTCGACCAACGGTCTGCATACCGTTCAACAGCACCGTACACTCCATAAACCCAAATTACAATGTTCAGTTAGATACTGCACTCCATGAATAGTTTTCTTTCAAAATGGTCTGAGGGTGCTCCAATATTTGGCCTAATGCTGATTGAGAAGGCCAAAGATTTCTATGGAAAAATTAACTTCACTGAAAGCTGTGCATTTTCTGGTTGGTAGGTTAGCATGTTTCAAGCTTTATCATGGCATCAAGAGGCTTGATATTTCAGGTGAACAAAAGTCAGCAGATCATGAGGCTGCAGAGAAATATTGTGAAAGATTTCAGGAAATAATTGATGTGAGCATGATTTATCTCCTCAACATATATACAGGGTGTCTCAGAAGTCACGCACCATAGACTTTATTCAGATTTACAAGGTTTATGAGTGAAAATAGTTTATAAGTGATGTTTAATTACAGTATATGTTCAATAATAATAAAATTAATAGTATGTACAGTTAATCAAAAAGATATCTTAAAATAATTAAATTGAATGAAGCTACATTAGCCAATGGTGCCTCAGAAGCCGCACACCATTGGCTAATGTAGCTTCATTCAATTTAATTATTTTAAGATAGCTTTTTGATTAACTGTACATACTATTAATTTTATTATTTGAACATTATTGAACATATATTATAATTAAACATCACTTATAAACCATTTTCACTCATAAACCTCATAAATCTTAATAAAGCCTATGGTGCGCGACTTCTGAGATACCCTGTATCGCTAGCAAATATATGTTTACTAACAAGTAACAAGTTTACCCTAAGTCAGCCCATAAAGATTTAACCAATTTATCTTGATACACACCATCTTGGCCCTAGGCTTGCAAAGTCAGCATATTTATATATATATAAACTGCTGTGGTGTAGTGATAAGCATTGCTGACTACAAATCAACCAGCCCTGGGTTCAGCTGGCAATGGCAGGTACTACTTAACTCACCCAGTTGTTCATTCTTCCATACAAAAAAAAAAAAGGTTGGTAGATGAAGGGGTACCCTGGGTAGCCTAGTGGTAATTAAGATGCTGGGCTGCTGATCAGGATGTTGTAAGACTGAGTCCAGGCAATGACTTTGTAATTTCTGACCACTCATAGTTGGTCATGGTTTGGATTACACGTTAAACTGGAGGCTTGAGGGAGGACAGCAAACTTAACCTTCGTCAAAAGGAAAATTTTTAGATTCATTTGGTGAAAAAATATTAACCATCCATGGGCTGTCATGAGAGGGGAAGATAAATTTTTCCATTTCTAGTAATTTTTGACTGATTCAGATAGGTTAGCTACAGTTAAAGTACCAGTAGCATAGCCTACATGGTACACAACTCCCTTGAAAATTTATAAGATGTACTATGTTCCTTGTACTGAAGTTGAATGTTGTCAGCCTGACTCCAGAAAAACCCTCTACAAAGGAAAAGTCTTATTTGTTTAATCAACTAGTTATGTTAATTGTAGTTTGTACTACAGGGTGGGCCGTAAGTTTCCATACATAGGAAAAATAAACATTTTTTTATGGACAACCATTTTTATTTATATAATATGCTCTACATGGCTGCCATTGTTTTGAAAACACATTTCAATACGTGTTCCCCACTGTTGATGAACACGCATTAGCACAGTTGACGTTATGCTTGTAATGGCGTTGGTGATACGTTCCTTTAGATGATTTATGTCTCGTATCTTTTCCTGATACACCATGGCCTTCAAGTGCCCCCAAAGATAGAAATCAAGGGGGGTGAGATCTGGGGATCTGGGAGGCCACTCCACAGGACCACGCCGACCAATCCAAGCATCCGGAAACTGCTGATCCAAATACCGACACACGTGAAGACCATAATTTAAATTTTCCTATGTATGGAAACTTACGGCCCACCCTGTATATAGCTACCATAGTTAATCCTTGCTAGCTATATTGTAGTAATTAGAATAGATAGTTATTATTCTTAATAGGCCACCCATTGCATTTTAATTTTTATTATAGATAATTGTTGAATGTCACTGATAGATAAAGTGAAGAGTTGAATTGAATTGAATAACCTTTATTAATAATAAAATAAATACATTGGTTGGACAATTTACAATGACATAAATAATTGTGAAGCTCACCTATTTATTTTATTTTATTTGGCCCTTAAGCATTAGGCTTTAGTGGGCACTTATTAAAAATAAACAGCTAGTTATTATTAATTAATAAGAAGTAAATAAATAAGTAAATAAGTATTATTAATAGTTAAAATATGTATTAGTCTTAAATTATCATTACTGACATGTTAAATGCAAGTTCAACATTGAAGGCACTATACCTATACCAATACCATACAAAGAAACCAATATTATACACGAGAGATAAGAAATTAACAATCCCAAGAAATGTGTTTTTAATACTAGATTACGCATGAGAAATTAATAAACAATAGTAATGTACATTAATCCTAGAATTTTGTTAGTATGCCATTATTAATCGGGATTTCAACTTGGTTTTAAACAAATTTACATTCACAATATTTTTTTATATCAGCATTTAAGTCAATTCATAGTTTCAATCCAATGAAAATGGGTAGTTTTTGAGATGAAGACAATCTAAATTGAGGTATAACAAGCTTTGATCTATTTCTGGTCTGATACAAGTGGATTTCTTGGTGAGTTACAAAATACAGTCAACCCTCGTTATAACGGACTAATAGGGGGAAAAGGTGTCTGTTATAGCCGATTGTCCGATATAACCTACGGTATACGTATATGATACGGTAATGGAGATACTATATACAGTACTGTGCACTGTCTGCTGAACATGATACATGATAAATGATACAGAAAATAATGAAATATAATAAAAATATAAAAGTTAGCTTGTCCTTGGCCTTATGAATGTTGGAAACAGTTTGCTTTTTCACGCCATACTCCGCGCGCACCTTGGCCACCGAAGCACCTGCCTCTAACTTCTTGATTAATTCCAAGTTCTGGGTCACCGACAGGGTCACACGCTTCTTCTTTTCCTGGTTAACATCGCCAGTGGTGTGTCCAGTTTATCCGATATCCGCTCTAACGGGGTCCGTTATAGCGAGGGTTGACTGTATCTACCTTGTTCCTTTCATGCTAAAATAAATTATTATTGTGTTGACCACACTTTATTTCCTATTTATATGTTTGTTACTCATTTTTCTTACAGGTTGCAAAACTTTGTACACAGCATTGATGTAGCTTAGTTTTAAATTCTACTGGCTCTTTAATTCAAGAAGCAGTAGTAAGTCTGCTATAGCTACTCAGTTTTTGAGAAGGGGCAATTTTGTTAAAGGCTTTGCTTTAATGTTGTAGTAGGCTATGCAGGATGTTCAAAGCAAAATAAAACTTAATGCAACTGCCTAGCAAAGAAGAAACATAGTACGGTAAGCCTTTCACTTTTTCTTGAACTTTTGTCTAGGGCCTTTCACATAACATTTTTATTGGACATTGTTGGGTAGATATGATAATCACTGTTGTTGTATGGCACAGCCTTCTGTTATTCTGTTACTACTTTTAAGTTCACTAGAATGCAAATATCTTTTAGATATACAATGAATATATGTACAGGTATCCCTTGTTTAACAATTGGGTTACATTCCTGAAAAACTGATCGCTAAATGAGGATGTTATAACATGGATTAAAGGGGATACGTTCCTACGTGGTGCTTGTGGACAGCGATTGTGATCACTGTCCACAAGCACCATGTAAAGGAAATTAGGACAAATAAAAAGAGAGGTAATACCAGGGTTGGCAAAAACCCAAAAACCCATGGGTTTTGGGGTTTTTGTTTGTTTTTAAGGTCATTTTCAACTGAAGAAGATAGCAGTGTGCTGTTGAAACATATTGTGTTTTCATTTAACATAAAGTGTGGCTTTTGTTCTATTTTGAATCAACACAAGTAGTGTTTTTTTCTGAATTTTTATTACAATTTGTTTACAGGCCTAGACAGTAGACATTATTCTTATTTTTGCATATTTTTTTGCAGAGATCAGTTTCAGTTAATTAATATCTATTTAATAATGCCTAAAGTTAGACCTGCACATACTGATGGCAGACTTAAAGCTGCTGAATGGGATGAAGTAGAAATGTTGAGTGACCAACCAAATAGAGTTTGGTGCAAATACTGCAGATGTGTATTTTTGAAAAAATAGAATGAGTGAAACATCACTTAGATCAGTGGTGCACAAACTTTTTTGATGTGAGGGCCAAACCAACCATCTGTTTTATATGTAGGGGCCAGATATATAGATATTCTATTTTTTATAAATATGATTTTTATAACCAGGGTAATATTTCAGATTTTTCTTTGGGTAGCTACCCTTTTCATGTGAAAAATGTGAATTGAAAAGACCCGTGGGGCCACATTTGGCCCGCGGGCCAGGGTTTGTGCATAGTGATGTTAAAAAATGGGTTTTTTTTATGTCCATGTTGTTTTTTGTCGTTTTATTTGTTTATTATTTTTTTTTGTTTTTTTTTGTTTTTTTAATAATTAATATAGATATTGCCAATTTAATTATAAGGTATACTTTTGCAATGATATATAAAAATAAATAAATAAATAATAAAATAGGCCATATGGTACCAGTATAGAATGTCCTTTTCAGCCTATTTACAGAAAAAACTGGCCTCTTTCTTGCACTGAAATTCTTGTATCTTAGATCCGTTAAACTTGCGAGAACACTGGCTGGGAGCTAACTGCCCATTGTCCAACCTTTCCAGGACTCTCCCATCCATGCCTCGGATTTTGAATCTCCCACTTAATTATCCTTTAGACCCGCGATGACATATTTTCCCCCCCGAGACCATCCATATATATACATACACATACACCCATATACATATATACCAATATATACATAAATACTTATATACACATTTATATCTATTATATACCCCATACACACGCATACATCCAGAATTCCAGATACATACGCATGCATGACTCCAGATTCCTGGGATCTTGGGAGCATTGCTCCAGTAAATTTGACCATGAGAAAAAGTAAATTTGGGTTTGGGTTTTGTTCATCCGCTAGACATTATGCAATTTTTTTGCATATACGTTCTTGTACAAACCAATTTTTTTTAAATTACAAATTTAGTTATTTTAAGTTTAGTTGGTAATTCCATATTTAACAATTATTTTTATTTTTTGTTAAGCTTCAATGTTTTGATAATTAAAGTTTTATTAAAACGTATATTTTTTTAATATAAAATTATCAGGATTGGACTATGTTCCATTGATCTCGGCCAGGTTTGATAAATTGGCCAGATAATTACTTGTGCGGTTTTAAGTAATCCACCATGACTTTAGAATTGAAAAGTTTAGTTAAGTTTAAACTTACTTTTACTTACTCTTCCTTACTTTTACTAAGTTTAAAGCACTTACTTTTACTTACTTTCATTGTACTATATTTACTTACTTTTACTCACTTTTACCATACTATATTTACTAACTTTTACTTATTTTGTATTTTTTCAGGTAGTCAATAATCAATAATGGATCCTAATATTGATGAAGTTGGAGAGAAAAGTGAGGGTGTTAAAAGGGGTTACTTTTGTGGTCAATGCAAGAACAAATATTCAAAGAAGCAAAACTGGGAGGAACATTTTAATTCAAAAAAAAATATTTGTTACAATACAAGAGGTCCCAGAGTTTGGGCCCACAGCTTAGATATTGCAGTAAAGAAATACCAGGATGAAGTGCAGCAAAGAGATACGGCAAAGCAGTCATTTAGTTTGTTCACAAAATGTGCTAGTGCTAGACCTCAGAAAAATGAACCAACTTCATCAACTGCTAATCTAGAAAATGAAACTTTTTCACTAGATGTTTCACAGACTGAAGAAAGTGCTTCTCCTCCACCTAAGAAACAAAAGGTAAGTGAGGAATCTGCGCATCAGACTAACAAAACTGCTTTAGAGGAATTTGAAAATTCCCAAATCCAGAAGACATTGAATGCAATTTTGCGCCTAACAAAAGAAACTCACCAAGCTGTTGTGGTTAATAAAGAGAAGAGTCAAAATATGCCTTCAAGTTCAAGTGTTGCATCCAATCTAATAAAGTAAAAAGCAACAAATTTGACATTTCCATAGCCCATTTAAGCAAGTGTAAATCAATACATTGCTGCTGCAATGAATAAATAAACTTAAGGTGAGTTATAAACTGTACATTATTGTATTATTATGTTTAGCTAAAACAATTTGTAATTGGTATGTCGTCAATTCAAGAGTTTACTATCATTAACCTATCTAGTGGTGTAAGGGGAAAAAAAGTAAATTCAGAGCTGTGCTCCAGTAAATTTTTTCAAATCTGTAGTCATGTACGCACGCATACTCACATATATACCTACACAAACTCATACACCTCTATTTCGCCCTTTCATTACCTCCGAAATCATTTAGCACATACAGTAATATCCATACAGCCAAAAGAAACCGATTAAGCACAGACAGAGCAGCAAAGCTAGTATTTATATCCCAAAATGCAAAATTCCAAGAAAGTGAAGTAAAACATGGTGCTACATTGGCTTCGTCAACATCCAAATCTGCAATAAGTACCAGTACCTGTGATATTGAAACTATATGCTCTAATCAATCTAGTGATAATGATTCTTCAATGGAAATAGAATCAGATAATGAAAGTTAAACAGCATTAGGTTAACACAAAGGTTAAAGAAAGAGATGAATATTTTTATTTTTTTTATTTTTCTATTTGGAGTATATATATATATACACACACACTGGTATTCTTGCCAATCACAATTATATAGGGTATATTGTTTTATACCAGTATTATGTATTTTTTATTATGTAAGTTATACCAGTACCTGTGATATTGAAACTAGCATATATGCTCTACCCAATCTAGTGATGATTCTTCCATGGAAATGAAGGTTAAACAACATTAGGTTAACAAAAAGGTTCAAAAAAAGGTGAATATTTTTTTTCTATCTGGAATATATATACTGGTACTCTGCCAATCACAATTATGTATATTGTTTGAAACAAGGAAGAATGTTTTATGTTCTAGTTAAAAAATATATATAATATAAAAAATGAGGGTTTGTTTTTCCTTTCTATTATATACTTTTTGCGTGATTCAGTTTTTCTAAAAGATGACTATATATACTAGGTATAACTGTATAAGCATGGTAGTATAGTAAATTATAGGTAATACTAATATACTTATTAGATTAAAGGAAGAAAAATATGGAATAAGTTTAAACAATAAAAAAAAAAAAACAGACTATCTTCATTTTTAAACAAAAAAAACAAAAAAAATGACACAATAAAAAATGACTCGCATCACTATTTGTGCACCACTGACTTAGATCAATGCAATAAAAAATGGGTACAGGCTCATGATGATGAAGCAGACAAGCTTACAAATACAGCTATATCAGCAACTCCTCCTCCTACACATAGACATGGCAGTTTTGAGAGTAGACCCTCTTCAAGCAAATCATATGAAAGCCTGGATCATGATGACACTACAATTCACAGTAGTGAGACTTCATTCACTTCAACTACTTCTGAATCTTCCATATAATTTTTTCATTCTACTCCAGCCAAGAGAAAACAAGGTCAGATAATGCCATATGTGGTTAGAACAACTATAGATAAAAAACAACTAGATTTGCAAATGGCCAGATTTTTCTTTTCAGCAAATATTCCATTTGTAGTTGTAGAGAATAAGAATTTATTAAATTGGTCCAAAATTTAAGACCAGGCTATTGTCCTCCCAGCAGAAAAAAATCATCTGGTGACTCGCTAATCAAAGTGAATAAATGAAGTACTGGATTCAATGAAAAAAGACTGTCAATTCTACTATAACTTTAATTAAAAATGGTTGGAGTAATGTGTCAAATGATCCAATAATTGCCCATAGTGTTCACAATGGGTGCATATCCTTTTTAATATCTGCTCTAGATGTTGGAAGTGCAAAAAAAACATCTGAATATTGTGCTGGTTTAGCACTAGATACAATAAGAACAACAAAAGAAAGATACGGAAAAGATGTAAGTATTAATAGTTTAAACCAAATGGTAATAGTAAATTGATAACCTAAGTATGGTATTGGTATTTATTTTACATATTTCTAATTTATCATAGGACAGTTTGCTTAATAATAATAATAGAATACCATACACTTAGACTAACACCTAACAAATTTGAGACTTACATTTTCTGAAAACTCATTTAAAATAGTTTCTTGCCAACCCTTGAAAATTTTAGATGAAATTTATAAGATTATTCTTTGTTTTAGGTGTTTGCTGTATGCACAGACAATGAAAATAAAATGGTAAAAATGAAGAAGCCATTGAAAGAAAAATATCTTAATTTAGTTAGTTACGGTTGTTCTGCACATTATTTAAACTTGGTTGAAAAAGAAGTCACATCTAGAACAGTGCTAAAGTATATAATTGAAGTAAATAGATACTTCAGGAATCGCCATCAACCTCATGTAAGTATGGTTTTTTGGCATTTAGTTTTTCATTTATCATAACACCAAACACACACAATAGATATCAAATTTGTAGACTTAAAATTTAAACCCCATTATGATTTATGCTTACATAACATCAATAGCATGGTAGTTGAGTGTGAATTACTATAAAATTGTAAATCAGAAGTATATCTGAATGTTTTCATTTTTCTGTTAGGGTGGTTAATGGAAAAAGGTGGAATGGTTCCTCAGCTGTCAAATGATACAAGATGGAATTTCCAATTAAATTGCATCAAAACCTGTTTAAATAATCATGGCCACTATCTTGACATTAGAAGGGAACACCTGGAGGAAATAAATACCAATATTGGAAAGCTCTTGGACAATTTAATGATTCACAGAGAAGCTCATAATTTACATAATTTACATAATTATTGGAGTAGCATTAGATAAGGTTTGTAACATTTTAGTAGACATTTATGTTAATAGAGTTAATTAGGTACTTTACTTCAGTACTTTTATATTTTCCACTTTCTAGATGCAAAGAGAGAGAACAACATTGGCAGATGCTGTTGATATATGGCTTAATGTATTAGAAGAGGAAAAACTAGCTGCATACAAAGATGACATTGCAAACAGGTTTGAAAAAGCTTTAGAACCATGTCACTTTCTTGCATATATTACTCACCCAAAGTATCAAAGTTGGTTCACTAACTATAAATTAATTAATTTAAATTTTAAATTTGGCTAACATTTTAAGTTAGCTTAATTCTATTTTGAAACTTTTAATTTCAGGAAGGAAATTGAGCAACCTGATGGAGAAAAGTGCAGAGAAGTGGCTGAATGAGAGACATCCAGAATTCATGCCAGCTTATTGCTCTTTTAGATTGAAGGACAATAGTATTTTTCCAAGATATATGTTTAGCGACTCGTTTATTAACAGTATGACAGGGTACAAGTGGTGGCTGTATGTTGAGATGAAGGAAACAAAGGGTCAGAATTTGCCTGCAGGATTTGCAACATTTATTAAAAATTTGCAAAGCTGTGCTGCTAGTTCTGGTTCTCTTGAAAGATTCTTTAGTACATTTGGTACAGTATGGAACAAGCTAAGAAATAGGCTTGGGGGGGAGAAGGTGGAGATGCTTGTTAGAATTCATAAGCATTACTTTTACATAGCATTCATTACTTTTGCTGTACTCTATTTGTGTCTGTAGTCTGGACACCATTTAAAAGGCCAATAAAACTTTTCAATTTTTCATAATCTTTATTTACACATTGCATAATTTAAGAATTGTTTTAGAAGTCAGTTTACTTGAAATGATCAACATGCCAAAGCATTCTAATTAGCTACAATTGAACAATGTAGCAATCAGAAAAATTTCAATTATTTTAAAATAAACATCTCAGACCAAAAACCCCAAAACCCACTGAAAAGTCCTGTGGGTTTTTGGGTACCAACCCTGGGTATTACCCACCAAATAAAGTCCAGGTCAGAAGCTAGTTTGTCATCAGGTGTCCTCCCCAAGGCTGAGGACTGAATGTTGTTGGGGCAGTTCACTCTCTCTCAGGGTGGACAGCATTGTAGGTCTGGCCCTGCCCTGAAGACAGTGAACCCTGAGGTGGAAGGTGTTGGTTCTGATGACATTGAGTCCATCTTGGGTTTGAAGAAGCTTGTGATGGTTGCCTGGCATGCCTTCTTCTTTGCATAGTACATTTCACAGTAGCAGTGGAATGAGACCTTCAACTCGGGAGCCTTCTTGATAATGGGCGAGATGGTCAACTGGGCTAGGCCAAGTGCTCTCGCGATAGAGTTTGCCCCTTCACCACTCATGGTGCTTAATGATGTCCAGCTTAACATTGAGTTAAAGACTTACAAAGGATCCTAGCCTTACCCAATGATGCAGGGGAAACAGCCACACGCTTACCTGTCATTTTTAATGTTCACAGTCACTTAACACAGTCCAAATTAGCACCAAACAGTCTATACTAGGGATGTGCCGGATAACAGCTATTATCCAGTATCCTGTATCCGGCCGGATAGGTGTCAGTATCCAGCCGGTTAGCCGGATATTTATGATAGTCTTTTTTGTAATGGGAATACCATCTGGGCCCGCCCCTTTCCAATCTTAGCTTGCATAGCCTTTAGCTAGCAAAAGTTAAATATAGTTGTACAAAAATCTAAAATTAAAATAATTGATAAATAAGCATGTACCACTACTAGTATGTAACTATATTAACACTGCTAAAAAGGCAAAATGTTTGGTCTGGCTAAAAGTGTGACACATAGCTAAGATCCCAGCTTCCCTTACTTTTTAATTTTTATTTTTATTTTTTATTTTTATATATTGCAAATTACAATATGAAAAAATATGAATTAGTGAAACCTTTTATTAAGATTTGAGATATAAAAATAAAACATATAGCCTAATCAAATATACCAGTAAGGTAAGTGAAATTATTAAAATAGCAAAACCTTAAAAAGTAAAACTCTCATTAAACAATAAAAATTAATACTATGTTCAAGACACTAGATTCACAAGTTTAAATCAAATTTTTGTCCATTGTGATGGATAAAAAGAAGCATCTCCCCTCGCTTTGGTAGCAAAGTACTTCTTTTTTCTTCAAAAATACTTCCATATTCGGAAAACATTCTTTCTGAGAAAACTGAAGATGCTGGTGTCACTAGCCATTTTAGAGCAATTTTCTTGAGAGATGGAAAGGATTCTTCATTTTTCCAAATTTCAAGTGGAGATAGTCATCTGTCTGATATGGGTTTTTTTGTATATTGCTCAATTTCCTCTGCTATTTCTGTGAATGAAGCCATCTTGCGGCTTTTTTTAAACTTTTTCTCACCAGGTATCTTTTCTGAATTTTCTTGTGTTAGTTCTCTGAAACAAGCAGAGAGTGGATCATCATCAAACTTTGCCTTTTTTCTTCCTGTTGAGGAGGAAGAAGAATTAGAATCGTCGCTGCTGTGAGCCTGTTCTTCAAAATATTTATCTCTAATTTTCTCTAGGTTGTTTATTTAATTTATTTCTTCATTTAACCATCTTAATATTTTCCTTTTGTTGATCTTTGAAAAACAAAAATTTAAATCGTGGATCAATGACAGTTGCTAGAGCATACTTCCGATTTGTTAAGACATTTAGACACTTTCTTTTTTCATTGCTTTCATTGGCAAAAAATTGTGACCGCAATGACTTCAACAGTTCATCTTTTGTAGTTTGGACTCCTTGATCATCCTGGCCAATTTTTGAAAGAAACCTTTCAAGCGCACACATGTTTGGGATAACAGTAGAGAGTAAACTATATTCTGTACTCATTTCTTGGGTGAGTTTAAAAAATGGCTGTAAAAGCTTTAAAAGATTTTCAATCAAGTGCCACTCATTAGATGAAATAACAAGTAATTCACTATGATCAGCAAGGTATATTTGAACTGATTTTTTCAACTTAACCATACGTTCTAGCATCAAATAAGATGAGTTCCAGCGTGTTAAAACATCTTGTACCAATAGAAGAGGAACATGACCTGTTGTGTTTGGAGAGCTTTAAATTCAGAAGTAGCCAGTGGGGAGTGGTTAAAATGTGTCACTAAACGTCGACACTTTGCCAAAAGATCTTTTATAGATCGTTGAGCCATTAATGCATCATTCACCACTAGCTGTAGCAAATGAATTGAACAGTGAACAGAAGGTATTTCCGCAAGGTCACATCCCAAAGCTATGTTAGAAGCTCCATCTCTGACCAATATATTATGCCTTGATCTGTCAATATTCCATGATTGCCACATAGATTGCAATTTGTCCGCTATATTAATTCCTGTATGCAATCCTGAAAAATGAGCTGAATGCAATACTGCATTACAATTTAGTCATTCATGATCCAATGACCTGACAAGGAAATGAATGATTCATTTGAAGAAGAGCAGGTCCAAATATCGGAAGTGAAGCTAATGTATTTCCCTTCCTTCAATTTATTCATAACAGTTTCTTTGAGTTCTTCATAGATTTTGGGTATGACTTTTTCTGAAAAATATGTTCGATTTGGTAGCAAATACCTTGGCTGTACATGGGCCATCAGTCCTATAAAGCCATCTTGTTCAACTAAACTAAAAGGATGGTTGTCCAATGCCATCATTAATCCTATCTTTTTATGTAAAGCTTGAGCTTTTGAGTCATTTATATCCCATATTTTCTTAAAGGAAAAACTTTCTTCTAACGTGAGTTGCTTTTCCATGGCAACTAATTTTTTCTCCTTCGGAGCCATTGAGGTGGTCGCTATAGGTTGATTTTGATTTTCAGATGATTTGTTAAGTTGAGACACTTCTTTATATTCTTTTGAATGCAGCATCTTTGCATGATTGTGCAAAGGTTTTGTGCTATAGCACCTAGCACCTAATTTCTCTGATCCCCTTTTAATCTGTTTGGAACATAGGGAGCAAATAGCTATCATTGGATTAGTCTCATGTATTATAAATATTTTCCAAATAAAACTAGCCATTTTAGGGGGTAAATAATGTTAAAATATTGCTGTAAGCCTGTAACTAATACTAACTAGCTATATAGCTAGGTATATGATTTAGGCAATGAAACAATCCTGAAAAGGATAAAATATAGGTAATTAGTAGTTATTGAAAGATAGCTATAATTTACATCAAATAGTGATTAAAATTTGATAGTATAGTCAATTAGTCAAGTAATAGCTAAATAATATATATACAAAATTATGAATTATTTGAATGATATTATCCGGTATCCGGCTGGATAGTAAAAAATACTATCTGGCACACCCCTAGTCTATACAATGTTGCTTTGCACTCCACAAAGGTGATGAATAACACAATGATCACAGTGATGCAGAGTGATGCAGAAGCATGAATGAACCAAAACACTGGTGGGGTGAGAAGGAAGTGCAGGGGTGGCCACTTAGGGGCGCGCAGGTTGGGCAAGCTGCATAGAGGAGGAGAAATCCATTTCTACACATGGCAGCCATTTTGATTAGATAAGTGAAGTTAGAGATGCACCTGTGGAGTACCAGAAACCAAACTTTGCCCATTGCAGCGATCACTAAACCGAATTTTAGCCAATCATTGTATGAGAAAAGGTGTTTGAAAAAAGAGATTACTAAAGCAAGTGATCTTTAAATGAGGGATATCTGTATAGTATCTGTAACTCGATGAAATGTAAAAGAATATTTTTCCTTTTTCAGTCAGTTAGAATCAGTTCAAAAAATGCATTAGAGCATCATGCCATTACCTGGGAGAGGCCCAGGACGACCTCCAAAGAACCCTCGTACCTGTACTTGGTGTTCAGAAGTCAAGTCACAGCTGAAATATGTCTTTCCAACAAGTTCAGGGAAGAGGGAGTTTTGTTCAGAAGTTTGCTTGTCTGAATATCGCAAAGCATTGATGAAGGTAGGCATATGAATTAAGTAATGAGGATATAGTTTTTATAGAATATTTAAATTTATACACTAGTTGCGTTAATGTTATTGTATTCTTCCATAAAGTATTAATATCTGGGTCTAGCTGTACCTAATAGGATGTAAGTAATTTTGAGTTTTGCCAAATTTATAAATGGCCTGTCAAAGTCTACAGATCATTAGTCCACCCACACACTGATAAATTTTTATACATTTTAGTGAAATAAAGAATGGCAAACTTTTAATAAATTTAGAAAATAGGTAGTCATCAACGTTTTTAACTTTGTATGTGAAGTAACTGAATCAAAATTTATGAAATTGCTTTGAAAATGTTAAATTCCCAAGAGCTTAAAATTTTTGGTAATTATTTATATGTAGCTCATATATACAGTATATGTATAGGTAGGCTTCCCTAAGCTTATTATTTATGAAACTATAGTAGTATGCATAGTAGATAAGATTTCAGTTTGGCAAGATTGACCTGTATAGAACCCTAGATATTAATTAGGCTGCAGGAAGGATACTGGTAACAAAATGTACACCTTCTGCCAACTGTGTAGCAAGTAGTATTACATGGGGATACACCTAGTCATGATAAATATCAGTTTTCTTTGGTGTTAGTTGAGCTTCCTAGCAACTGGTTTATAAGAGATCGAGTGGATAAAATCTCCAAACTCAAATTTTCCTCGTTTATCTCCTGCAGCAAGGAACATGTGCAAATTGTGATAATGTGATTCGAAGCACTCCCCTCAAATATGAGAGTTCCTCAGGACCAAAAAGAGAGCTTTGCAGCAATGAATGTCTGCTTGTTTGGTCCAAAAATTCCAAAGAATCCAGCAATGGAGACATAAAGGAGGAGGCAAGAGAGGATATTCCTCTCTCTCCCTCTGTGTCTGGGGATCCTTCTTCATCGGGAATGAGTTCAGTCTCCAACAGTGGCACTCCACCTTCGTCTGTTGGCACTCTGACACCACAGCCTAGCACTTCTCCTCAAGCTTCAAATGGTGCTTCTCCCATAAGTCAGCCTTCTCCTGGAGCACTTGGAGAAAACCTAGGTGTAAGAAGAGGTATGGAGCTTTCACTCGAGTATACCATCATTCTAAATATTACTATGTGTAGTTACCTTAGAGACAAAATACAAATTTACATAATAATAATGATAATGACTATTTCATAGTGACATTTAGAGCCCTCTCATAAGTCTATATTAGAAGATTGTCATGCATTTATTGGAGATGATATTCAGGCTGTAACAAATAGTAGTCAGTATAAAAATTTCAGCTCAGTACTTGTTGCAAAGATATTTTTGCTTCTAATGGTTACATTTTTTTATTTATCCATATTTCAGTCAAGTGATCACCTTTTCCTTCCTTATCAGGTTATGTCAATATATTGGGTCTGTTCCGTAGTTGGATGGGTGACCAATAATGACCATTCTTTGCATTCAAATGATTTAGATACCGATAGGTGGTTTAGATCCTGCATAAAGCTGTAGGTCCTCTCTGTCTCATAACTCTCTAACTCCAATGTTGGAGTTAGAATTGATAGCAACAAATGTCAGGGTGCTTACCTGGACCTGAAGTGCTTTTTAGAAAGATTTCTGTTACACCCATAGACATAATGGTTGATGCTTTCGTATTAAATCACATTATCAAGGCAGCAAAATTTGAAATTATCAAAACAGTTCATAGATTCACTTTTCACTTTAGCGCTTCGATATACTGACTATATATATATATATATATATATATATATGTCCATTTACCAGGTCATAGTCATATAATGCTTATAAATTGTTATAAATTTTCTTTTCCCCTGATGCATCACTGAATTTAAGAAACCCCAAAACTTAAAAAAACGTTTTGCATTTCTGTTCCATAGTGAAGGTAAGCTGCGATTAGTGCAGTTGCAGTTAAAGATGTTACGAACTTACTGTATGTTAAAAAGTTTTTTTTTTTTTTTTTTTTTTTAGGAAGAGGTTTAAACGCTGCAACATTAGCCCAATTTGAGGCTGCTGCAGAATTCAATTGGCCAGATTACCTTAGAGAAACAGGGTCTGTTGGAGCCCCTTACAAATGTTTTAAACAAGTAAGCAGTCAACGGAATAGTCTGAGCTTAACTTCACTTTTTTTAAAATTAATGTTATCAGTTACGTTTTAGGAATGCTAAAACTATTCGCATAACCAAGAGTTAGTTTACCATTCAGATATAAGTGAAACGTAATGCGATAGTAAAACTATAACTGTCACAGGCTTAATGGAACATTAGTTACCATAGTTATCATTTGAAATGATAATGCATAAAGATAAAATAGCAAATAGGTTAACAATAAGTTAACAACTTAAAATTACCCAAATAAGCAATATCAGTAAAAATTCCTATGTACTCTACTTAAAAAAAATGTTTTAACATTTTAACAAGTAGTTAAAAAAAAAAAATTCTTCTAGAATGTATTCTCCCTAATTTTTAGAAGCAGTGAAAAAAAAATTATGGCTGTTCGTAAGATGCTTGATATCATTTGATTTAATGCCTAATTCCTGATTTCTGTTTGCAGCACAGAGAAATATTGCTAAATAGATTTGAAATAGGTATGAAAATAGAAGCACTTGATCCCAGAAACCTGACTTCAACTTGCATTGCAACAGTTGTTGGCAAACTTGGCCCAAGATTGAGGTTGCGGTTAGATGGTTCAGACAATAAGAATGATTTTTGGAGATTGGTTGATTGCAACAACGAAATTAGACCAATTGGGCATTGTGAAAAGCATGGAGGAATGCTTCAGCCACCTTTAGGTACCCCCTCTTATTAGACGACGTACATTTCTATATTTAGTCTCTACATCAGTTACGAAAATGGTTCTCGTAAGGCTAATAAGGTTGCGCATGAACAGGGAATTGAATATTTACAAACAAAATTTATTTTTAAACTTCGACATTTCAGAGTCTTTCGGGTAAGGCTGACTCCCAGTTTTCCGCATGATGAAATGACAGAGCCCCGCCAAAATAAAATGAACCTTCTTGTCAAGTAGATTTTAATATGTCACTTAACACGCACTTAAAGATTCATTATCGGATAACTTTAATGCAAACATCATGAAAGGTTAGGACTAGTCTTGGCATTGAAGCAGAGAGTTTTTGTATGGTAGCGTGGTGAAAAATTTTACTAGAGTTCGAACGAAGTTTCCTTTCTAGCTGTCAGGTATCGGAGAAAGTGTTCGCTTCCACAGTTAAAGATCCAAACACTCGCATATATGTTCAGTAGACTTACTGTGTCGGCTTCCAGGTACCCAGGGATTTTACTTGCCACTCTCCATACTTCTACACTTCCATTCAATGTGAATGGACTGGACTGAGATTCGTCTAAAAAGAGATCAGGTCTACAAATTGTTGTAGGCCTGTGTATTATGTCCAGACCCTGTGTTAGTCTTCACTTCACATTACTGGGTTTTCAGTGAATTATAAATTGTTGTAATCCAGTTTGTACTAATATCGTTAGTGTTCCTTATAACTTGCTGCTTTTGGTACCAGTAAGGCATACCTCCAACCTTTTCATGAAAGGTAACACTGTCTCTTTGAAGTTCGGGTGGCTGTGCCCACTCTATGGGGAATAGAAAATGGGTTTGTAGATAAAGTACGTTCCTTACAACTAACGGACATCATGCGTGATGTCTACTAGCCTTGTACATGAATTTGTAGTTCAAATGGTGGGGTTCAGTCCTTATTAAAAAAAAAACACTTTTCTGACCATTCTGTAATTACCGATGGGTGCCATAGTCACCGATTAACTACTTTATTCGTGCGATGCAGATTTGTGATGCTGAGAACTCTCATTTGCAGATACTAGGGTTTGAACTATCTCCTCCTAACTTTGACTATAGTCTGACTGTCCAGTCACACTGTTATGGGGCAAATGGTGATATATCACGAGCGCCAACTGTACAGTTTATCCTTCACATTGCAAACACTTACGTTGCAAATGTTCTTTTAACCTAAACGCAGGATTTGCGCGTAAAATCAGCTGTTCCATTGTTTTTATTGGGTAAACATTTTATTTCGGTAGGGCTCTGTATATATTACTTAAATGTTTAGGAGTTGATTTATACTAAGGACTGATTGAAGACCATCTTAGTCTTCAATATCTCTTAATAAATTACTTTTTGTCATTAAGATGAGAACATGATGACCTTAGGATTCATTACTACTCGTTTGTTTTACCAGTTTTAACAGTTCATTCATAGAATGATAATTAATTATGATCCGTGCGTACTTTTTTAAGATTTTACGGTACTGATAATTATATATACTGGTCAAAAAAAGAAACGCAATTTTTGAGATTTATTAATAAACATGAGGACTCAGTATATAGTAAATGATTCTTTAACATAACAAACAGTCAATAACGCGTATGGCCACCCCTAGCCACAATGCAGGCTTGGAGTCTGGCCCTCATCGACCTCAACAGTCTCTGCAGGAAAGCAACAGGGATGGCCCTCCACTCTTCAATAATTGCATTGGTCAGTTCCCTGATGTTCTGCGGCTGATGCTGACGTCTGCGAACTCGCCGTTCAAGTTCATCCCATGCGTGCTCTATCGGTGACATGTCTGGGCTGAAGGCTGGCCATGGTAAGGTCTGCACCTGTTGTCCCTGCAGGTACGCCTGCACTATCCTGGCTGCATGAGGTCTGGCATTGTCCTGTTGCAGGAGCACCAATTCTGGATGTTGCCTCATGAATGGAAGAACATGTGGGTGAAGAATCTCATCCTGTAGCGCTGGGCAGTCAGAGCGCCATCAACAACCACCAGCTCAGTTCTTGAAGCAAAGGCAATTCCTGCCCAAACCATGACACTTGGTCCTTCCCATCTGTCATGCTCCACTACTGCAGCATCTGAGTATCGCTCCCCTGGTCGTCTGTATACCCTGACACGGCCATCAGAATTGGACAGTCTGAAGCGAGACTCGTCAGAAAAGAGGACTTGGTTCCACATTCTTTGTGTCCAGTCACGGTGCTGATAGGCCCATTGCAGGCGTCGTTGCCTTCTTGCATCAGTGAGAAAAGGACCTCTGTAAGGCCTGTGGGATCGGAGTCCTGCATTACGGAGTCGGTTTCTGACGGTCTGGTCACTAATTCTGTTGTTGTGGATACCAGGTGTTTCTCTGGCTGTCTGACGAGCATTCCGCTGCCGATGACGCAGGTGCTGCAGTACAATGTGGCGATCCTGGCGTTGGGTCGTCACACGAGGTCGCCCACGTCTTGGCAGGTCCTGAACACTTCCTGTGGCATTGTACCGTCTAACAAGCCTAGAGATTGTGCTGGGATGCACATGCATTCGTTGTGCAACTTGGACAGCAGACATGCCTGCATCCAACATGCCCAAGACACGATCTCTGTTGACCTGTGAGAGTCGTGGCATGCCTCAATCGCGGGAAAAAGTTTGGTTTTCTCAACGGGCAGTGTGTATTCTGTGAAGTCAAAGAAAAAATGCATGCCTTCATAAAGAATACATTCAATTTAATCTCTGTTTATTGTTTGTAACAAAATGGCGTCTTAGCCGGGATTAGTCAGGTTTAAAAACATGCACTAAGTAGCTTTAAAAGATTTGAACAAACATTTAACCATAATCTTGAAACTGTGATAATACCACTAACAACTTAAATTTTACACCATATGCAAGCTAATTGCATTTCTTTTTTTGACCAGTATATATCCATGATGACTTTATTGAATCAAAAAGTAGTTTTATCATCCGCCTTTCTCTGGTGAATACTACTAAGCTTCTTAGTTTAGCTACAGTTATCCTAATATCATTTTCCCTAAAGTCTCCTGTATGGGACCCATCCTAAAATCTAAGTAACTAACCTAACCTGATTTCTTTTTTCTGTCTAAAGGCTTTCGCATGAACGCCTCTTCTTGGCCAATGTTCCTTCAGAAGACTCTAAGCAATGCCAAACACGCGCCTCCAGAATACTTCATGTCCGAGCCTTCAACACCAACCAAGAACTATTTCGAGGCAGGGATGAAGCTAGAAGCAGTTGACAAGAAGAACCCTCAGCTCATCTGCGCAGCCACTGTCGGTAAGAAGGGAATCTCAAATGCTATTTCTTCAAATGATAAAAAAACTAACATCCGAAACCCCTATTTCTCCACGCAGAGTTGCGTGGCCCACCCAACCCCAACCATGGTGGAGTTGGAAGTCAAGCCAGTGCCTTCGCACCCTATTTGACATTCTCCCCACCAACCTATCGACGGGATCTCTAAATGAGACATCAAAGTAGGTTTGGCCTCCCTTTTCTAAAAAAGTATTTTACACGAATAAACTGGCTTAACTGAATCCAGTCATAAATTAATAGTTTCGATTAAATCCTTAATTAATGTAATAAGTACTCTTTGGGATGGAAGATCGTACATAACGTCCAAAAATAAATTAACTTCCATATGTAGACTGATTAGGGGAGCAGTGGTTAAAAATTAGTCCTTCAAAAAGCAGTTTAGACTTACAGGGAAACTCGCTTTTATTTAGTTTGTGGTTTTTACTGATTAAACCTGATAATCTTCACTGCTTAAGATTCTTCCGTATTTTGGGTAATGGAAGACAAGGTCGTGGCAAAGCCATTTCCCGTTCGAACAGTGATGTTAAGTAACGTTGGGTCTGTTCAGTAATCGGATGGGTGACGTCTTTCGCATTCACATGATGTAGCTACCCTGCATAAATGTACATCCCTTCGGTCACATGACCTTTCAGTTACGGAGGAATTTAAACGAGATATGAATTTTTTTTTTTTTTTTTTTCAGGTGCTGTAAATGGGGACATGATTCACGTCACATTCGACGGTTGGAGAGGAGCATTTGATTATTGGTGTCGATACAATTCGAGAGATATTTTCCCCCCGGGATGGTGTGCTCGATCAGAACATCCTCTTCAACCTCCGGGTCAGATGTGTAAGTATTTTTGTCATGTAGACGTAGGGTGTCCCAAGAAATTGAAAGTTTGAAATTGAAAGGTTTCACCACCTAAAAAGTTTTTCTTGGCCAAACTTTTACGTCCTGTGAAATTTCAGCTCATTCAGAGGTGATTTAGGGGGCCCCCGAAAAATACCCCATGAGCTCTTGACCACTCAGAGTTCAGTTAGCTCTTGCGCACTGAGTATTCATTGCAACTCAACATATTTGGTACCATCAAGAATACCTTTGCCTGTAGATGGGGGCGGATAAACTGTACTTGGGGCCCGAAGCTAATTTTATTTTGGGGACCCTTTTCTCTCGATTTTTATTAACAATACATGTACAGTTGCGCTCATTATTCGTAGAACACTTTTGAGAACAGGTAGCGACACCTGGCATATACTTGTCTGTACTACAAACGGTTGTAACATTTTATGAATGAATCTGGCATTTAGTGAGTGAGCGCTGATTGGTTGGTGGACTCATTACCAAATGTCTTTAGAACATAATTATTTCCACTCATCACTCTCGTTTGCATATTACTAAGGAAACATAAATGAATAATTAAAAATAAATTTAAGAAGGGGATTATATTAACAAAGGAAATGTCAATGAAGTGAAAAAAAAAATAGTTTTGTAAAAACTAAAAAAACTTAGGACGTTGACAGTGTTCATGGTATTGGCAAGCCTGAACGAATTGGAGTTTCAATGGAAAAAACAGAGTGGTTGGTATGCATTATTGCGCCCTGAGCAAATTCCAAATTGATTCATTTATTTACATTTAATATTGAACATAGATTTAGATATTATTTTGTGTTACAACAAAGACAGAGCAAAAACCTGAGTTTGTGTATATATATATATATATATATATATATATATATATATATATATAATATTTAGGAGAAATCCAATGACAAGGAGAAATGTAAATGCCATGAAAAGTCTTCTTTAATGCGCAACGTTTCGAGCAATACGCTCATCTTCAGGCTGTTTAATAACAATGTGAAATTAAAATCAATATTGAATGAAAAACAAAACAGAAAATTTCTATAACCTATTCGTAAAGACAAATTTTAAAAGACTGAGAAAAGAGGGTTAAATTCTAAGTTATACAGATTTACATATAAAAATTAAGAAGTTATTTTTAAATACATATAGTAAATGTGAAATTAATACACTGGAAAAATTAACAATAGTACACTGGAATAATGGAACTAGCTACCTTACACAGCAGTATCCGAGGCTGACTAATTTGAGCAGAGACAGGAACGGGAAACACGAGAGATGGCGAGGGCGATTGGGGAAGGAGGGATTATAAGGAATTGGGGAAGGAGGAGGGATCATAGCAAATTGAGAGGGACGGCGGATGAGTCAACATTCAGACTAGGGGACAATGCTTAATGAAAAGCGATTCTAAAATTCTTAGTGAGTTGGGACAAGTATTACAACCAAGAATTTTAAAATTGTCTAAAGTGACATCAATTTTACATTTAATGCTGTGTTCACGAATACTCGAGGCTTCTTTAGTTTTAAAATTTTACCTGTTCGGCCACTTATTCCCATATGCGAATAAAATCTAGCCCTGAGAGAGCGAACAGTGCTGCCGATGTAATCCCAAGGAGACACCTGGGGCAGGTAAATAAATATACAACACCGCTACGCAACGAGTCAGGGGTTCGATCCTTCGCTGAGAAAAAGCTACCTAAAGACGTTTTATTAATAAATATGATGCGGAAATCAGTATGATAAAAAAATTTCCTTAACAATTTTGTAATTTAAGCTTAAATTCCTTATTCAAAGGACCATTTCAGGTACCAAGAAATTTTTATATCCTTCGGCACTGTAATACATGGAAGTTGAGGGCTATAAACATTATTTAAGAAGGATCTAATTAGTTTGTCTACATATGAACAGGAAAACTATTATTAGTAAAGTATGATCTTAGATTATTAAATTCATCATTAAGTAAGGTAAAATTAGAGGTCAAATTATATCCTCTGAACAGGAGAGTTTTAATACAAGACATCTTATAGTTGAAATCAGTAAAACTAAAAAAATTCATGCCCAAACCAGTGAAAGTGGGTTTCCTGTAAACTGATGTAGTAATAGAATCACCGTTTTTCGAAATTAAAAGATCTAAGAAGGGGAGGGAGCCATTTTGCTCAGTTTCCATTGTATACGTTATATTGGGGTGCAAAGAATTTAGGAAGTTAAAGAATTGTTGCGCTTGTACCGCATTATCAAAGACTGCTATCGAATCATCAACGAAGCGTCGATAGAAAATTGGCTTGAGATGAGTGGGAGATTGTCTAAAAATTACACTTTCTAAATGAGTCATAAAAAAGTCAGCTGCTAACGGTCCGACTGGTCCTTTGAATAAGGAATTTAAGCTTAAATTTACAAAATTGTTAAGGAAATTTTTTTATCATACTGATTTCCGCATCATATTTATTAATAAAACGTCTTTAGGTAGCTTTTTCTCAGCGAAGGATCGAACCCCTGACTCGTTGCGTAGCGGTGTTGTATATTTATTTACCTGCCCCAGGTGTCTCCTTGGGAATTACATCGGCAGCACTGTTCGCTCTCTCAGGGCTAGATTTTATTCGCATATGGGAATAAGTGGCCGAACAGGTAAAATTTTAAAAACTAAAGAAGCCTCGAGTATTCGTGAACACAGCATTAATGTAAAATTGATGTCACTTTAGACAATTTTAAAATTCTTGGTTGTAATACTTGTCCCAACTCACTAAGAATTTTAGAATCGCTTTTCATTAAAGCATTGTCCCCTAGTCTGAATGTTGACTCATCCGCCGTCCCTCTCAATTTGCTATGATCCCTCCTCCTTCCCCAATTCCTTATAATCCCTCCTTCCCCAATCGCCCTCGCCATCTCTCGTGTTTCCCGTTCCTGTCTCTGCTCAAATTAGTCAGCCTCGGATACTGCTGTGTAAGGTAGCTAGTTCCATTATTCCAGTGTACTATTGTTAATTTTTCCAGTGTATTAATTTCACATTTACTATATGTATTTAAAAATAACTTCTTATTTTTATATGTAAATCTGTATAACTTAGAATTTAACCCTCTTTTCTCAGTCTTTTAAAATTTGTCTTTACGAATAGGTTTAGAAATTTTCTGTTTTGTTTTTCATTCAATATTGATTTTAATTTCACATTGTTATTAAACAGCCTGAAGATGAGCGTATTGCTCGAAACGTTGCGCATTAAAGAAGACTTTTCATGGCATTTACATTTCTCCTTGTCATTGGATTTCTCCTAAATATTAAATTGAAGCTCTGTAGAAGCAACCCGCATGATTATATATATATATATATATATATATAAAATTTAGGGGGCGTCGAAACATCAAAAATCGAGTTTCTCCAATTCCACAGTATGCATGTAGTTGGAAATGATGATCTCAACATCTTGTAAAAAAAAAAAATGAGTATATGCGACCCCCTTACCCCTTCCATAGCATCCCCCCCCATTTTACTCTCTCCACAGATATAAACCCCAAATGTGACAATCATGCATTACAGTATATTAAGTCTTATTAAGATTAGATTAATTTAGATAGATTGAATAGATTACATAGATTAATTTAGATAGATTAGATGAATTATATAAATTATTGTCACATTTTTTGTTTAGTTTCAGATTGTTTATGATTGAATGAGTTATGATTTAATTCTGAATGAGTTATATTAAATTCAGATTGAATGATTCACTTGCTAGAATTTAACAATTAGTTTCTTGTTATTAATGCTACTAAGCCTAAATAAGTGAAATCATGGCAACAAGAAGCAAAACGCACAATTCAACATTTGGTCACCCTACAGAATTTCCACCTTCAATGACTCCTTCAAAGGCTGACATATTTAGGCATTATTTATTGGTAAGAAAACGAGAAGAACTGATTTCGAAAGGTTCTAGAACAGCAAAAGAATGTTACAGAATTGTCACTGAAGATGTGGAAGCCATTTGGGAGAAGTTTTCCTTTCCACATATAAGATTTGAAGGAATAGCTATAAAAGTCGAACGATTGATAGAATCTGCAGCAAAGCTAAATAAAGTACCATTAAAACAAAGAAACAACAGTTTTCAGCAGAAGGTGGAGACATTCGATGAAATGTTTGATATTTTTACTCGTACTTGTTACGATAAAAAAATCAGTCGAACGGATTGCAGATGTGATATTAGAGTTTCAATGATTGAGTGGGAGTCTTTTGTGGGGCAGAAACAAAGAAAAAACCAACTAGGACCAATCGACAGAGTAACGACTTCCGCAAGAAAAGGGACTCACGATAGAGTTAAAGGATTAGAAAGAAGAGCCAAGATAAGCCTAGATATGAATGTCGCCTCAACCAGCAAACTGGACCCTTTACATATTATGGAAGATGAGAGTATGGAAATTGATGATGACAGCGACGATATTGACTTTGTTCCGGATTTTGAGCTGAGAGAAAACCATCGGAACAGAATTATTTATGATAACTTAACAATAACCACGGATAGATACCGTGTAAGTTACAGAGCTACTGCAGCTATAGTAAATGCAGCTTTGAAGGATATGGGAATATTAGACGAAACCAATATGTTGAATAGGAAAAAAGTGGAGAAAGAAAGAATACGTGTGGGTAAAAAGAACATAATCAAAGTGAAATCAGAGAAAACACAGATTGAAGGCATCGGATTTGATGGTAGAAAAGATCAAACTAAGACAAAGAAGGGAATGGAGTACGAAGAACATTATGTAATAGTCAAAGAACCTGGTGATGCTTACGTGGATCATATAACTCCAGATAACGGAACTGCTTGTTGTATTGCAGATGAAATAATAACTTTTATAGTTGATTCTAATAGCAAAGAATCCCTCAAAGCTTTGCTATGCGATGGCACCCCAGTGAACACTGGCAGGATTGGCGGAGTGCTAAAATTGATTGAATTATATCTGGACAGGCCGGTACAATGGCTGATTTGCCTTTTGCATGCAAATGAACTGCCCTTCAGGCACGTATTTGAAGCAATTGATGGAAAAACTTCGGGACCAAACACCTTCAAGATTCTCTTGGAAATAACTCCGAAAGGATTTGACCAAACTGGATATAGTTGATTATACCCCTGTAGAAGGCAACATTAAAGAAGTTTCAGCCGATATTGTTAAAAGTTTCAGCAGTGACCAAAAATATATGTATGAAATTGCATTAGCATACAATCTGGACACATCTCACAAGCAAGATGGCTAACACGAGCAAACAGGATCCTGCGCTTTATGTCTCTACACGGAATCCAGACAAAAACATCCAAGACCTAGTAAAAATTATAATGCTGGTTTTGGATAAAGTCTCATCCAAAGGCAAATGAGGGAGCATCTAATTTTTGGTATATCATGCACTTGCTTAAAGGCTTAAATAAAAGCATCGGATGATTATGGAGTGTGTCCTCAGAAATAACGCCTATTTTTCCCACCCAGAGAATATCTTACTCGCAATGATAACAGACACAAGAAGAGAGGTCAGAGAGCTGGCTCTTCAGCACATCATTCGAGCAAGAACTAGGAGCACCAATGCGAGAAATTTTGAGCTGCCAAAAACACTGAACTTTGAAGCAGACGATTATCCTAACATAATCGACTGGGACAACGAAACCATCACCCCTCCACCTATTTTACAGAATTTGACAAATGATGATGATCTTAAAGTTCGAAATGAACCACTTCAGCTTATTCCTTTTCCCTGTCACAGCCAGGGAGTAGAACATGCTGCAAATGTGTAACAGAAGCATCACAAGATAGAATTGGTTACGAAAACAGACACAAATTTTTTTGAATGTACTGGAGTCGAGAAAAAGCTACCTGTGTTCCAATGGAAAGGCCAGTGGTGTCAGTAATTTACGATTTTAAATTTCTTAAGGTGAATATTTTTGTTTTAATATGCTTCAATTGATTCTTTAAGTAATATACGGAGAAAGATGTCTTATATATATATATATATATATATATATATATATATATATATATATATATATACCCCTCCCCGCGGGCGGTCTTTCTGGGGTGGATCGCCCGCGGGCTCCTGCCTCCATGTGGCGAGGGGGTCAGCCGCGGCTGGGGGCCCTGCCGGGTCCCCCGCCCGGTTGCGAAGTAGACTTTTAACATACCCTGCTATCCTACAGCCCCCTCTTTCCTGTCTTCCCCTCTTTCCCCTCTTCCTTGCCCCCTCTGTTTTTTTTTTTCTGCTTTCTCTTTTCACTTCGCGCGCCCCGTGGGCTGCCGGGGCTGGTCGCTGGGGGTCTCGCTCCCATGGCCGGGGCCGGACTAAGTTGGCTGGTAGGGTGCCCGGGCCTGGGACCCTGGGGGCCTTGGTCTTTGCTGCCGGCGGGGGAGAACTCTCGATGCTGCAAGGGCCCCTTTTGAAACGGGGGTACCCGCATGGGACGAGGCACCCACCCCCCGCCGGCGTGCGCTTGGTCCCCTTGGGCCCCGGGTAATCGGTTCCCCGCGGCCCCGGGCGCGAAACAACAATAAAATTTTTTGTATGGAAACATTTACAAATCTAATGGACCTCGTTGACGACCCGGCTTGTGCATATGACCTCCCTCTGACTACCTCTTTGGACCGTGGGTCTGGTAAGGGCAGTCGGCAGCCCTCGCCCACCCCGTCTGCTCTTCTTGCCGACACCTCCTCTCCCTCTCTTCCCCAGGCTCGTGGCGCCGCTGCCCGACCCTCGCTAGTGGCGGATGGACCTGCAGTGGACCCCCCGACCCCTGGATCCCCCCATATTCCACGTCCCGATAGGGACCCACCTGCTTTTTCGCCCTCAGGTGGGAAGCCCGCGGCCCCGGTCGCCTCCCACTCCGGTCGGGCCTCATCGCCCCCGGCCCCCTCGGCCCCTGGGGACGTGGGACCCGACGTCGCCGTCCGCCTTTCTCGTCTTCCCGCCCCCTCGAAGTTCCGGTGGTGTTTGGCCAGACGGCTTCACTCGGCCTTAGGACGATGGACAAGTTCCTCGTCCTCCGCCCCTCCTCCTCCAAGCCCCTCCCCACTAACCACGAACGCCTCTTTCGAGCGATCCATGGGAAGACGGGGACGGCGCGTTTTGACCTTCGGCCTCAGAGGGATGGCTCCATTTTGATAAGGTCGCGTTCCTCTGCCGAACCTCCTCTCTGCTCGCTATCCCCGATGTCCTGGGCTGCGGGATCACGGTGACTCCCCACCCCCGCCTCAATCAGTGCCAGGGCACGATCTACGCTGCTCGTCTTCTACCCATCCCGGTGGAGGACCTCCAGACTGACCTCGCCTCCCAGGGTGTGGTGAGAATATACCGTTTTCCCGACAGATCGCGATCCCCATCCGTCCCTTCTCCTCGCCTTCTCCTTACTTTTGACTCACTGGTGCCCCCCGTTTCGGTATTCTGGGGCTTTGGTGAGAGACGAGCATGCGAATTCTCGGTTCGGCCATACGTGCCAGATCCTACGCGCTGTTTTCAGTGCAATAGGTTTGGCCACGTGAGCAGTTCCTTCCGTCAGCCGGCCCCGTTGTGTGTCCGCTGCGGCGGCCCTCCCCACCCCTTGCCCTGTACTGCTCCGCCTTCCTGCACCAACTGTCATGGACCGCACCCTGCTTCATCCCGCTCTTGCCCGTCCTTCCTCTTTGAGAGGGAGGTTCGGGCCCTCTGTTCATCAGAATTTCTCAGCGCTCGGGAGGCGCGGGACCGGTTGCGTGGCCGCGAGGCCCGGCGTGGTACCTCGTACGCCGAGGCTCTCCGTCCCCGGCCGCCGCCGGCCCAGACCCCGTCCTCACCGGCGGTTCCCGACCCCGTCCTCACCGGCGGTTCCCGACGCGCCTCCACCCACCGTGTCCGCTACTCCCTGTCTATCCTCTGCCGCCCAGCGGACTCCCGCCGCGGCTCCCTGTACTACCGGCGCGTCCCCACGTGCTCCCTCCGCGAACGCCGATGCTTCGTCGGCAACCCCCCTTGCCCCTTCTACGCCCTCTCCACCGGCGCTTTCGGCCACCCCCATTCCGGACCGTGACCCGCCGTCACCCATGCGGGCCGCACGACGGAGGGGAACGGGCCGCAAGCGCCGCGCCAATAGTGACCCCGAAAGGTTCGAGGCCATAGGCCTCGCATCACCTTCCTCTCCCAGACACAAACGCCCCCTTCGCCCTACCATCCCGGTGTCCTCACCGTCCCCGCTACGCAACCGTTATGGACGCTCCCCCCTGGGGTCCCCGACGACCCTCGTGGTGGGGGCGGAGATACATCCCTCACCGGTTCGGTCGATGGACCCACTGGAGGGGGAACTCGCCCGCCTGGTCGGCGTGGGTGGGATGTGCACGCCCCCGCGCGTGACCTGCCCCACCTCTCCTTGACCTGCCCCACCTCTCCTTGACCTGCCCCACCTCTCCTTGACCTGCCCCACCTCTCCTTGACCTGCCCCACCTCTCCTTGACCTGCCCCACCTCTCCTTGACCTGCCTATGCATCCGGGTGAGGTATCCTTTTCCACTCCCCCTTGTAGTCCAGCCTCCCCTGCACCTCCGGTGAAGGGAGGGGCCTTCTGGATACCCCTCACGTCCCCTTCTCTGCATCGTTCTCCCCCGGGCGTCCGGGTGACTCCTCTTCAGGAGGATTTGCCGGCGTCAGGTTCCACATCGCCCCCCCGTCGGGGTGACCCTCGCCTTCGCCCACGTTCGGCGTCCCCCGTTGGGCCCCGGTGCTTTCCAATCCCCTTGTTAATCTCGGGCCGCCCGATCGGCCCACCCACCCCATAACCATCCGTTTCGCAGACTTTCCTACCCCTCCATATCTTCGCTCCTGCAGTGGAACATCCGCGGGCTCCTGGTAGGCCTCGAGAGTCTCTCTTCTCTCCTGGCCTCCAGGTGTCCGGCGTGTTTCTGCCTTCAGGAGACGATACTGGGCTCCCGTTCCCTCCCTCGAGTGTCCGGCTACTGCGGGCTCCCTTCCCCGCCTCTCGATGGGGCGGGTAGGGGGCTCCGCGGTCTTCGTGCACCGCTCCGTCCCTTTCCGCCCCCTCCCGCTCCGTACTGTCTTGCAAGCTGTGGCCGTGCGCCTTTCTTTGTGGCGTCAGCTCACGGTCTGCTCTCTTTACCTCTCCCCTAACGTACGCCCTCCACCCGATTCTCTCCGTGACCTAATTCTGCAGCTTCCCCGCCCTTTCCTGCTTCTCGGGGACTTCAACAGTCGGGACCCGGCCTGGGGGACGTTTGCTCCACCTTTCTCTCCGGGACCCTTCTCTCCCTTATGGACGAGCTAGAGTTCACCTTTCTGAACGATGGCTCCCCAACCTGCCTCCACTCGGCCCATGACAGTTTCACCTGTATTGATCTTTCCCTGGTTTCCCTGGATATCGTGACGGAGTTCACCTGGGAGGTCCTGCCGGATTCTTCCGGCATTGACCATTTCCCTGTGTGTCTTACCCCAACCCGTCTCCTCCCCCCCACCTCTATCCGCCCGCGCTGGCTGTTCGCCCGAGTGAAATGGGCCTCATACACGAGGTGCACGGCGATCTCGCCGTCCATTCCTGCCTTTCCCTCCGTTAGTGAGGCCCTCGCCTTTCTCGAAAGCAAGATCCTCTCGGCTGCCACCAGTTGCATCCCCCGTACCTCAGGCTCCCCCAGGCCGCGCAGCGTCCCATGGTGGACCCCAGAGTGCTCCCGTGCCGTTCAGGAGCGGCGCCGTGCTGGCCGTCGCTTCTACCGGACTCGCCAGCCGGAGCATAAGATGGCGTTTCAGCGCCTGAAGGCAGTGGCCCGTCGGGTCTTGAAACTAGCCCGGCGTACCTCCTGGCGGAGTTACGTGTCCGGGATCTCCTCCTCGACCGCCCCCTCGACTGTTTGGCGCAAGGTGCGTAGCTTTGAGGGGACCCGTGTCCCCCCTCGACCCCCGGTGCTTCGGGTCGGGGACGACGAGTTCGTGTCCGATCCGGAGGCCGTCGCGAACGCACTCGCGGCGCACTTCGCAGCCATCTCCGGTTCCGATTCCCCCAACTCCCGCCGCGACCCACCGGAATTTCCACCTCATAGGGATGACCCCTATAATCACCTCTTCCACATGACAGAGCTTCGGGATGCCCTCCGCCCCCGGCCCCGATAATATCCCCTATGACTTGTTACGGCACCTCCACCCCTCTGCTCTCAGCTTTCTACTGGACCTCTATAACCGGATTTGGTTGGAGGGTTCATTTCCGGACCTGTGGCGTGAGTCCATCGTCGTCCCCATCCCGAAGCCCGATAAAGACCCCTCACTCCGTCGAACTATCGCCCCATTTCCCTAACATGCTGTGCCTGCAAGGTGATGGAGGCGATGGTCGCCTCGCGGCTGTCCTTTACCTTGGAGGCGAGTGACCAGTACCCTGCTACCCAGGCTGGTTTCCGGCGCTTCCGGTCTACCACCGACCCCTCCTTCTCCTTAGCCATGACGTGCAGGAGGCTTTCTCCCGGCGTCAATTTGTACTCGCCGTCTTTTTCGACCTCCAGAAGGCCTACGATACTACCCGGCGGAGCGCGGTCTTCGACTGCTTACGCTCCCTGGGTTTCGTAGGCTTTCTCCCTTCCTTTATTTATAACTTGTCCGCCCGTTCTTTCGCGTCCGCATCGGTTCTACCCTCTCTGACCGCTTTCCGTTGGAGGAGGGTGTCCCTCAGGGTAGTGTCCTTAGCGTCTTGTGTTTCTCACTCGTGATGAACACAGTCGCTACGGTCCTGCCTACTCCGTTCGTAGCTCCCTCTATGCCGATGACCTGGCTATCTATTGCTCTGGCCGCCTCCCGTCTTTGGCTGAACGTCGGCTCCAGCTAGCCATCAACGCGGTGGTTCGCTGGGCGTCCTCGGTTGGCTATGCTTTCTCACCCTCTAAGTCTTCCATATGCTTTTCCGTCCTCGGCGCCTCCGTCTGTCGCATACCTTCGCCCTTACCCTTGCCGGCACTCCTCTTCCCCTCGTCCATCCGTTAGATTCCTGGGTATGACCCTCGACGGATTTTTCGGTTGGGTTCCACACCTTAGGCGGTTGCGGCAAACATCTCGCCGCACCCTCTCCCTTTTGGGTCATCTGTCCCACACGACTGGGGGCGGACAGGCGTACTCTGCTGCGCCTGTACACCTCCTGGTGCAATCCCGTGTCGACTACGGCTGTTGGTCTACAGCTCCGCCTCCTCTCCGGCACTCCGTATGCTGGATCCTCTTCTCCACCGTGGCCTTCGCCTGCGTCGGTGCCTTCCGCTCGTCCCCTGTCGCTAGTCTTCAGGTGGACTGTGGACACCCCCCTGCCCCTTCGCCGGGGCCTTCTCATGGCGAAGTGTTACCTTCGCATCTGCCGCCTTCCGATGTCCCTACTCTTCTCCGCGATCTCCCAGGCGCTACCCCGGCCTGACACGTGGCATTTCGCTGCCTCTCTGGCCGAGATTTTCTCGTCCCTGGGGATCCCCCCACCCTCTATTCTGCCGTTCTCCTTCGATCTGTCGCCCCCCTGGCGGACCACCCCTATCTGCCGTTGCCAGCGCTCCGTGGCCTGCGTAAGGAGTCTCCTCCTGCCGTCCTCCGGTCTTCTTTTCTGGCCCATCTTCCCGTCCATTCGGACGACGTTCCCGTCTACACCGACGGCTCGCGCTCCCCTGCAGTGTCGCGGCCGTCGTCTTCTCTCCGTCATTGTCACCTACCTCCCGGGGTATCCCCCTGCCGGTTCAGGCCTCCATCTTTTCCGCGGAGCTCTTTGCCCTTCTGGAAGCCCTCCGTCTGGTATCGGGTTCGCGGTCCTCCTGTACCATTTTTTCGGACTCGCTGAGCGCCCTTCAGGCGCTCGAGCGCTATGATTCCCCGGACCCCCTCGTACGCCTTATTCAACAGGAGTACCATGTCCTGCACACCGTTCACCGGATCCGGGTCACCTTCTGCTGGGTTCCTGCCCATGTTGGTGTTTCCGGTAATGAGCGGCGGACCGCATAGCCCGGTCCGCCGCCTCGCTGCCTCCCCTCCCCCGCCCGCTCCCCTTCTCAGACTATGTGCAGGTCTTTCGTTCCTTTTACGACCGCATGTGGCAACAGTCCTGGGACGATGCCACCGGAAATAAACTCTGGTCCATCCGCCCCCGTCTGTCATATTGGGTGTCCTCTTTCCACCGCTCCAGACAAAGAGGTCGTCCTTGCGCGGCTTCGCATCGGCCATACGCGCCTCACGCACAGCTATCTTATGTTCCGGCAGGAGGCTCCTCGTTGCGCCTCCTGCCAGTCGCCCCTCACCGTCTCTCACATCCTTGTGGAATGCCCCACCCTGTCGTCAGTACGTCGTCGCGCCTTCCCGTTCCTTTCTGATTTCCCCCCCTCCCCGAACGTTTACGCCTTATGCTCGCTGAGAGCCCTCTCTTCTCGCTTGACCGTCTTTTCCTCTTCCTCTCCCAATCTCGCATCCTATCTGAGCTTTAGGTGACTTCTCACCTGTAGTCCGCTGTTCTCCCTTTTCTAGTGCCTCTCCGTCTCCGTCTCTTTCTCGTATTCCGCCTCGCCATGATATCCGCTACCATATAACGGGAAGTGGCGGTAAACGCCCAATTACGCCTCATTACCGGAAACACCAACATGGGCAGGAACCCAGCAGAAGGTGACCCGGATCCGGTGAACGGTGTGCAGGACATGGTACTCCTGTTGAATAAGGCGTACGAGGGGGTCCGGGGAATCATATATATATATATATATATATATATATATATATATATTATATATATATATATATATAATATCAGGTCATCCATAAGTAATGTCGTTTTTTACGATAGATTAAGTTTAAACTAGTCCTACTCGGTTTAAGCATAAATTTTCCGAAGGTTATATCTAAGAGGAGATCTATCGTGTTTCGCTACATACTTTACAGACCTTGACCAGTGAAGACGTGTGTTTTGCTTTATGTGAACTCCTCATAAACATGGCGGTATCAGAAGAGCATATCAGGCATATAATGCTTTACGAGTTCAAAAAAGGGAATAATGCTACTGAAGCAATGCGAAACATTCAGGAAGTTTATGGCAACGATATTCTGCATGTGAGGAAATGTCAAAGATGGTTTCAAAAGTTTAGGAATGGTGACTGCTGTTTGACAGATGCAGCACGCTCTGGACGCCCTGCTGAGTTTGATGATGACCAGAGCTGGGCAATAAATACATTGAATGTATTTAAATACTAAATACATGGGAGAAATGTATTTAAATACTAAATACTAAATACATTTTACGAATGTATTTAGATACTAAATACAAAATAATCAATTGTATTTAAATACATTTTAAATACATACAAATTTTAACATATGCATTCACTAATTCATGTTTTGATAAATTTCTACTTTAGTGCACTTTACCTTATTACCGTCTTTAGATTTAATTTTGAAGTATTTTCCATCAAACAGAGGGTGCACTAAATTGTTATCTGCAGATATATCACTGTTTGATTCACCGGATTTGCTTGTTGAAGCCATGACACGCACACGATAAAGAAATCAACCGCTTTCGACTAAGAGTGGCACACAACTGATTGAACTGACACGTTGAAACATGAACCATGCTGTACTACACTGTCGACGCGTCGTACTGTGCTAGTACAGAACGTGTATTAAACCAGTAAAAGTATTTACATTTTTATATTTTGAGTATTTAAATACATTGTATTTAAATACTATATTTAAATACATGAAAAACAATGTATTTATAAATACAGTTCTAAATACACAAATGTATTTAAATACGTATTTAAATACTGCCCAGCTCTGATGATGACCTGCTGTTAGCCGCACTTGAAGAAGACTGTTGAACAACTGTCGAAAAATTGACCCAGAAACTCAATTCATCCCCGTCCACCATCCATCGACATTTGCAACAACTCGGGAAAGTGCCTAAGTTAGGAAAATGGGTGCCACATGAATTGTCGGTCGACAATCTGAGGGTGCGGGTAAACATTAGCACAGCTCTTCATTTCCGTGAACTCCAAGATCCGTTTTTGCACCATTTAGTGACTGGTGATGAAAAGTGGATTCTGTACCAGAATGTTAAGCGCCATCGACAGTGGGTTTGTGCCGGAGAACCAGCGACACCACAGCCAAAACCAAATCTTCACCCTCGGAAGTTGTTGCTGTGTTTGGTGGGATAAAGGTGGTGTAATACACTTTGAAACCTTACCACACAACCAAACAATCACCGCTCAAGTCTACTGTCAACAACTGGATCGATTGAACACTACGCTAAAAGAAAAGAGACCACCTTTGGTTAATAGGAAAGGAATCGTGTTCCACCACGACAACGCACATCCTCATACCGCTCGGATCACTTCCGCAAAAATTGAGGAGCTTGGGTGGGAAAAACTTCCACATCCTCCATATTCTCCAGACCTTGCGCCTTCAGATTATCATCTCTTCAGGAATCTGCAAAACTCTTGACGAGAAACAGTATACTTCTTTAGATGACCTGCACACCAGTCTTTGTACGTTTTTTGCCTCAAAACCGCCTGAATTTTATAAACATGGTATTGAAAAACTTGTAGGACGTTGGCAGTGTGTTATTGATTCCGATGGAAAATATATACTAAATTAAAAAGTTTCAATTGAGTTTTTTTTTTGTCCTTCAAATTCCGATAAAAAACGACATTACTTATGGGATGACCTGATATATATATATATATATATATATATATATATAATTATATATATATATATATATAACTTTAACTATACTTATATCATTATTTACTTTAATGTTTGTCATTTATCAGGTTTTTTATCCAAAGAATTGGTTTAATTTCAATTTAAAAAAGGGGGGTGCATAGCGGTGTAATTACAGTATGTCGTTTAGGGGCCCAAAGGAAACTCCGAGCAGTGTGTAGAATAAGAATACAAAATTTTGACCCCCCTATATATATATATATATATATAATATATATATATATAATATATATATATGGGAATGAACTCAGAATGGTCCCCTGAGTCTGTGTGTATATATATATATATATATATGATGAATAAAACCACGAAGGAAAGGAAACACAGAATGGTGCTCAAGCGCTTTCGTCTAATGACATCCTCAGGAACGCTGAAGTACATAAAGAGTTACAGCCTATATATAGGTTACAGAAAAAAAAACATATATATATATATATGCAATAAACAGAGAAGTAAAAATAAAAATTAAAAATTAAAGGATTATCGTAGAGGCATACAAATTTGTAAGGAAAAAAATATCGATTTTTAGCACAAGATCAAATGAATTATTTCCAACCAATGTTATAAAAAAATAAAAATAAATAAAAATAAAAAAAAAATACAAATTTATACTGGAAATCTGCCCGGGTTTTAACACACTGCCTTTTTTGGTTAAGGTTCGATGTACAGTGCCCGCGAAAAGTATCCGATCACTCAAGAAAATACAATATTTTCCCTTGATATTCAGAGACACGTAATTCACTTTCTATTTGTTCTAGCGACATCTGGTAACTTTGAGGTTGCTCGCTGATATGAGAGCTATCCAACGCATTCTCAAATTAGTGTTCTGGTAGCCTTCGTTGCGGGTGGCTGTGTCTCAAATTTGTCAGATTTCACTGTTTGTGTAAATTTCTTGATATTTTTTTTTTTTACAGAAAGTGGTGTAAATAAAATTTATATATAATGTGTGCTAAAAAACAACTTAAGAGTGATTGTCGAGGTGCTATTGTTGCTTTGCATGCATGGGAAATCACAGAGACAGATAGCTAAGGAATTAAAACATATCCCAAAGTACCGTTAATTTATGGGTTTCACGGCTAAGAACAATGGTGGCCTAACCACGCCAGTCCCTAAAAACGATCTGGCAGACCGAGAAAAACAAATTCGCGAACAGACAAACTTATGAAACGTTTAGTATTGAAAAACCCAACAATAACTGCGAAAGAAATAAAATTTAATATGAATAATTTGTTATCTGGTGTTTCTGAACGAACTATCCAGGAGCGGCTCCAAAAAGAACTCGGATTACCATCTCGCCATGCTGCTAAGAAACCGTTCATTAATGAAAAATGCGTAAAAAACGTGTCGCATTTTGTAAAAAATACATTCATTGGACTGTTGATGACTGAAGAAGGTTTATTTAGCGATGAGTCGACATTTTTGACATTCAGAAGTTGTCCAAAAAAGGTTCGCCGGCCTATTGGCTCAAATAGGATGGACCCTAAATACACCCTAAAGACAATGAAACACCCTCCAAGTGTGATGGTTTGGGGTTGTTTCGGTTACTATGGGCGTGGAAACTTATATTTTCTTCCGAAGAACACAACTATGAATGGTGCACGGTATTTAGCATGCTACAGGATAAACTTCCAATGGCAATGGCAATCCAAAGGACAAAAAACATACATGCATGATGGTGCACCATGTCACAGGGCCAAAATAGTGACAAAATGGATTACTGACAATAAATTTGATATTGTGGATTGGCCTGGTAATAGTCCAGATCTCAATCCGATAGAAAATCTGTGGCTAATAATAAAAAATAAGGTTGAATGCCACGACACTGGCTCAGTCGAAAAATTACAAGAGGCCATCAAAAAGGTATGGTGCAAGGAAATATCAGTGGAAGTTTGTCAAAACTTGATTAAATCCATGCCAAAACGTCTAGAACAAGTCATCCAAACCAAAGGACAGATGACAAAATACTAATATAAGGTTAGTATACATTTAAACATTGTTTTTTATGTAAAAAATACAAATTTCAAGGCTGATCGGATACTTTTCGCGGGCACTGTATATAAAAATAAAATGAAAATTAAAAGTTAATAGAGTAGCATACAAGTTTACCAAAGATTTAGCGTTCTACCCTTCTTATCTAAATCTGTTCTGAAGGAATTCAAAACAACAGGATCGAGTTGAAAAGACCTTTGCTTATGTTGAAGTTATTTGTAAGTTGGATAATGGCAGACTCAAGAATATTTCTATTAACATCGATGCCGAATTAGAAAAATCAACGGTATTGGAAGTGATCTGTGTTATCCATCTGCGTTTATGGAATCCTGTCTCAACAAGGCAAAACGAACTTTCTATCGTGTGAATAATAACACTCGTACTTTGTCAAAAATATTTTAGTACTTCCATTTTTCCCGGGCTTTTAGCATTGCTAATGTACTTAAACTTTTAGATATTAATGTAGTATTTTCCTATAACAATATTGTGAAAAATATCATAGTAAAAAATAGCCCTACCAATAATTCAGGCATTATCTATAAAATTGGTTGTAAACAATGTGATTCCTTTTACATAGGTCAGATGGGAAAGGATTTGCACACGTATAAAACAGCATCAATATCCGTTAGAACAGGACAGTCGTCCAGTGCTCTTTTTGTCCATTTGTCAGAGTTATCCCACTGTATTGATTGGAATAATGCTTCAGTTTATTTCACTCTAGCAACATTGTTAATAGAAATATTCTTGAGTCTGCCATTATCCAACTTACAAATAACTTCAACATAAGCAAAGGTCTTTTTCAACTCAATCCTATGTTTTGAATTCCTTCAGAACAGATTTAGATAATAAGGGTAGAAGGCTAAATCTTTGGTAAACTTGTATGCTACTCTATTAACTTTTAATTTTCATTTTATTTTTATATACATCGAACCTTAACCAAAAAAGGCAGTGTGTTAAAACCCGGGCAGATTTCCAGTATAAATTTGTATTTTTTTATTATTATTATTATTATTTTTTATAACATTGGTTGGAAATAATCATTTGATCTTGTGCTAAAAATCGATATTTTTACCTTACAAATTTGTATGCCTCTACGATAATCCTTTAATTTTAAATTTTTATTTTTACTTCTCTGTTTATTGCATATATATATATATATATAGGGTGAACCAAATGTAGGTGGACAGTAAATGATAACGTTTATTTTGAGAATACATATTTAATTTTTTTGTATACTATAATACAAAATATAATTTAAATAAATTTAGTTATAATATTTAATATAATATAACACAAACACCATAGTTATAATGAACACCATAGTTATAATATAATATAACACAAACCGTATTCAACCTACTGTCCACCTACTTTTGGTTCACCGTGTATATATATTATTTATTTTTTTTTCTGTAACCTATATATAGGCTGTAACTCTTTATGTACTTCACTGTTCCTGAGGATGTCATTAGACGAAAGCGCTTGAGCACCATTCTGTGTTTCCTTTCCTTCGTGGTTTTATTCATCATAAATATTTTCACGTGTTACTTTCGTGAAATAATTTATATATATATATATATATATCCTTTGCTTTGTCCGGAGCGATAGGCGCGTCCCTCTGTGGCGAATGTGGGAATACACCTTTCTTCGGTGTAAGGGCTTTCTCTGCCCTCGTGGACCATTGGGCCCGTTTGGGGACCCGGCTGATCTCCTGCTTCTTTTTTTTCTTTCTCCTTTAACCCATTCTTTCTGGCTTCTCTCTGTTTTTTGGCGTTGTTCTTTGGACCTTGATTTTGACCCTTCCTTGGCCCTTGGGTGTGGGAGGTGGTTGCCCTGCACCCTTGTCGCTTTCCAACCAAACCCAAACCCTGTCCCTGCCACTTTTCACCGCGCGTTGGATGAGAGTGGCCGCCTTTCAGGCACAGGGACTGGGTACGGGTGTATCTCCCCTGCGTGACATCTATCGGCGGTGGGACCAAGTGTGCCCACATTCGCCTTTCCCTTGTTGGAGTCGGTGGTGGCTGGATGCGCGCGGGGGATGAAGTTCTTTTTGTTTCGCTATGGACACTTCTCCCCCTCGGCTTACGACTACTGCTTCTCATTCCCGGACTACTACTTCTCTCAACACTCGGGTGGTGGGCAACCAGGCCCTCGAGTCCTTTACCACTGGAAGACCGCAACCTAATGGGGTTGACCCCCCTGTGGAAGCGGAACGCTTGCACTCTCCTTTTCCGTTGCCGACCCCAGTCCGTCCCTCGACTATGCCCTTGGACCTACACTCTCTGGAGCAGGGGTCTCGCCCCAGCCCACTTCAGCCACCTTCGGGCAAGTCAAGTTCCACCGAGGACTTGCCCCCACAACCCGGCTTCTTGCTCTCCCCATATGCCCCCCTCACCCGCCGTCAGCCCACCTCCCCACGGAGAGAGCCTCGCGGCGGACGGGGGAGCCGGCATTCACGGCCGTCCTATCGACCGTTGAATATCCCAGTCCATTTCGACTCTACAGCCTCCCTCTCCCTTCCAAGTATCCACAAATTCCTGGTGATTCGGCCTACATCTGGGTCCCTCCCGACAACTCTGAACGGACGTTCCAGGCGATCCGAACCCACAGCAACTCCAGCCGCTATGACGTACGCCCACAGAGGGATGGCTCCCTCCTCGTAAAATCACGCTCAGCCGCAGAGACAAAGCCCTACTCTCCGTCACTGAGGTCCTTGGATGCTCGGTGTCCGTTTCCCCACACCCTCGCCTGAACCAGAGTCAGGGCACTATTTACGCCACCCGCCTATTGTCGGTCGCAGTGAACGAGCTCCTGGAGGACCTCGCACCCCAAGGAGTCACTAAGATCTATCGTTTCACATCCCGACAGGGAGGCACCCCCTCCCCCACCCCACGTCTGCTCCTTACTTTCAATACACTAATCCCCCCCGGCCGCATTGTATGGGGTATGGGAGACCGCGCGTCATGCGAGTTTTCTATCCGCCCATACATCCCAGACCCGACCCGTTGCTTTAAATGCAATAAGTTTGGACACGTTAGCTCCGTTGTCGACAGCCGCATCAATGTGTTCACTGTGGACGACTCGCTCACCCTGACAGGTGCCCCAACACACCCAAATGCTCCAACTGTGAAGGCGCACACCCCTCTTCATCCCGAGAATGCCTTTTCTTCAGTTCGAGAAGGAGGTCCGAGGCCTACAGGTGACGGACTTCCTTAGCCCCCGTGAGGCACGAGACAGGGTGCGGAGTCGGGAGGTGAGGCCGGGGGTGTCCTATGCCGCTGCTCTCGGCTCTATCATCTCGGCACGCCGCCCTGGCCTGCCCGCCCCCCCCCAGCCACTGCTCCCTGTTCCCCCAAAGAAAACCCTCGCAGGACCCGACGGTTCCTGTCCCCCCACCATTCCTCCTCTTCCCGCACCTCACCTGCCACGAATCCCCCAGGAGTCTGGGACCAGGACACCCAGGTCCCATCCACCTCAAACCCTGCCTTCCCAGTACCCCTGCACACGCCCGAACCTGCCGCCCGGAGCAAGCCGTCGAGGCGGAGACGCCGGAGCGTGTCGCCGACCCTCCGGCCTTCCAACGTCTCTCTCCCTCTTCCCCTCGGACCAAGAAGACGGCTCGGATCCTCACACCGCCCACCACGTCTACTATGTCCATCTCTCCCCATCGCAGAAGTCCCACCACTCTACCCCCACAGACTCTGACAATAGTGGCTGAAATCCACGACCCGCCCCGTACGACGGGACCCAGTCCGAACAATATCCTCTCCCCCGAGGATCCGTGGATGCGGCCCTGGCGCAGCTGCACGGTGTGACCGAGGGAAGCTCGGCCGCGCCCACGCCCACGAGTCTTATGGATCTGCCCTTGCCTCCTGGTGCCATTTTCTCCACCCCTCCACGAGACCACTCTGGTTCACCTCCTTCCACCCCCATAGTACCTACCCCCAACATCCCCGGCCCCCTCCTTGTCAGCTACCCTGAGTACGCCCTCCCTCCCACCCGCCTCCTTTTGGTACCCCTTATCACCACCTAGTCCGCCGTGAGACCCCGGACAGGCGGGGTAGCGCCACTTTTGGGGTAACGTGCCCCCTCCTGGCCGACCATAGAAGCCCGTCAAGCACTTCTGACCCTCTCAGCCCACGATGTTCCTCTGCCTGCCGTGATCCACGCCTCCGGTCTCGCTCGGCCGACTCGACCCGCACCTCCGCGGGGTTCGACAGGCCGACCGATTCCTTCCCTGGTGAACGGTAGATAGCCAGCCATGCTCCCGACCAAGCCTTCAATTTCGCGAACTCCAGATCTCCCTTCACACTCCAACCTCCTAGCGCCTACACCTTTACCCATCCCCCTTCATCAACTAATGGATCCCCCGAAAACCACAATAGTCCACTGGAACTGTCGAGGAATATTCGCAAATTGAAGGCCTTACTCCTTGATTGCCACTTCCCGTCCGGTGTGTGTCTGTCTCCAGGAGCTAATCCTGGGGACCAGGCCCATGCCCTGCCCTACTGGTTATTTTTGCACCCACCCCGCCTCCTACCTGCACTCGAAGGGGAGCTGCCATCCTCGTACACCACGCAGTCCCCTTCTACAACTCTCCATCCGGTCCCCGCTACAGGTGACTGCCGTCCGGCTCTCCCTGGATAGACAGTACACCGTCTGCTCCATCTACCTCCCCCCCCACGCTCAAGTCTCCCGCGACGACCTGGTGGAAGTCGTGGAACAACTCCCCAGGCCCTTCCTACTACTGGGCGATTTCAATAGTCGCCACCCCTTGTGGGGCGACACACACCACCTATATGGCCCCAACCCTGATATCCGTCATGACCGAACTCTCCTTCGAGTGCCTCAACATGGCTCTCCTACATTTACCATGCCACCACCTGCACTCCATCCTGTATAGACCTGTCCCTCGTTTCAACTGATGCCCTCCTAGACTTCACGTGGCAAGTCCTCCGAGAGGACCATGGAAGTGACCATCTCCCCATACAACTCACCCTCAATCGACCCGACCAGACTGTTCGGGTACCGGTAAGGTGGGTTACTACCAACGCGAATTGGGCCCGCTTCCGCGACAACACCTATACCACCCTTACAACTGCCCACTTCCCATCCATCGACGAGTGCATCGCTACTTCGAGTCCGTCGTTCTAGCGGCCGCAAGCACTAGCGTACCACAATCCTCCGCCTACCCCCGCGCCCGACGGGTGCCTTGGTGGACCCCGGAGTGCGCGGAGGCCGTGCGCGCCAAGAAGAAGGCAACTCGGCGCTTCTACCGGACGCGACTCCCCATCCATCGCACGGAGATGCAGCGGGTCAGGGCCATCGCCCGCCGCACAATGAAGACAGCGCGCCGAGCCTCTTGGCGTGCCTTTGTGTCCGGCATCACCGCCAACACACCTTCGGCTACCATCTGGAAGAAGGTGCGGGGGTCGAGAGGCGACATGTCCCCTCCCGACCCCCGGTCCTCCGGACTAACGACGGACTCCTATGTGAACCCAAGTCGGTGGCAGACCACCTTGCTTCTACCTTCGCCGCCGTTTCTTCCTCAGCCAATTCCGTACCCGCCCCTGACGATAGCCCCTCTCCACCGTCCATAGACAGCACCTACAACCGATTGTTTACCATGCGTGAACTACAGGCGGCACTGGCCTCTCGACGATCCCCTTGTCCCGGTCCGGACGGTATTCCGTACAGCATGCTCCAGCACATCCACTCTACCTTACAAATTTTCCTGCTAGATCTATACAATCGTATATGGATAGAGGGCGCCTTCCCCTCTAGGTGGAAGGAGGCCCACGTCATCCCTATCCCCAAACCCGGCAAAGATTCCCTGGACCCCACAAACTACAGACCAATCGCCCTGACGTGTTGTGCTTGCAAGATCCTCGAGAAAATGGTTGCTACGCGATTATCGTTCGTCCTTGAACATAGCAATTCCTTCCCGTCTACCCAGTCCGGCTTCAGACAATTCCGCTCCACCACTGATCCCCTCCTGCTTCTCAGCCGAGACATACAGGATGCCTTCGACAATGGACAGTTCGTACTGTCAATTTTTTTTGACATCCAGAAGGCCTATGACACCACCCGTCGAGCAATGATCCTCGGTCAGCTCCGACATCTGGGCCTCGTCGGAGCCATGCCGACCTTCATCAGGGCTTCCTTTCTCCCGGACTTTAAAGTCCGGGTGGGCTCAGTCCTCTCTGACACCTTTGTGCAGGAGGACGGGGTCCCACAGGGAAGCATCCTCAGTGTTCTCTGCTTCTCCGTCGTGATGAACACGGTCTCACAATGCCTTCCACCCACCATCCGCTCTTCCATTTACGCGGATGACCTTGCAATCTACTTCGCAGGGCGAGAACCGTCTGTTGTTCAACAGATGCAGCTCGCCATCTACCGGGTGGAAAGGTGGGCGACGTCGGTGGGTTTCCGCCTCTCCATCCCTAAGTCCAAGTGTATGGTCTTCAGTAGAAGAAGACCCACAACCCTTCCTCTACCCTCTGTCACATTATACGGCAGGCCTCTTGAGGTGGTACCCTCCACGCGTTTTCTGGGCATGACCCTAGACCGACGGCTCAATTGGGTTCCCCATCTCAAGCACCTAAAGCAATCCCTTCGACGCCCCCTCGCTCTCCTGGATCACCTCTCTCACACCACATGGGGTGCAGATCGACGCTCTCTCTTCGCCTTTACACTTCCATAGTACAGTCGAAGCTGGACTATGGTAGTGCAGTTTACGGTTCAGCCTCCACGCCCGCCTCCGTATCCTGGACCCGGTACTTAATCCGCCTCGCCTCCTCCCCAGCCTCCAGCCTCCATGTGGAATGCGATCATCTCCCTCTCGCCCTCCGACGGGGTCTACTCCTCATGAGGACATACCTCCGTGCACAGAGGCTACCTTCTTCGCTTCTGGGCACGGCGGTTTCAGAACTACCACCTCAGGGACGGAGCTGGCACTTCACTGAAGCGGTCCGCTCTTTCCTTGATCTTTTCAACATGCCCGCCCCCTCAGTTATCCCCATTTCATTCAGCATCTACCCCCCTGGATCCTCACCCCTATCAAGTTTTGCAAAGATCTGTGTACCCTACCGAAGACTACCACGAGCGCCATGATATACAGGTCACTCTTCCGCGAACACGCAACCCAACACCCGGACGCAGTCGCCATTTACACAGATGGTTCCCGCTCGGAAGCTGGTGTGGCCTCCTCAGCGGTGATTCTGTCCCAGCCGCTTTCCCGGGGCGTCGGCCTGCCCCGCGAGGCCTCCGTTTTTTCGGCGGAACTTTTCGCCATTACGGAGGCCCTCGATATTGTGCGCACCCACTCTGCCAGCTCTTTCGTCATTTATTCGGATTCCCAAAGTGCACTCTCTCCCTGAAAGATTTAACTCCCCCACCCGCTCGTCTGTACCATCCAGCAAACCTTCCACTTTAACGACCTCCAACACAAGACAATCGCCTTCTGCTGGGTCCCGGCTCATGTCGGCATCCAGGGTAACGAGGCGGCGGACCACACAGCAAAGACGGCCTGCTCACTGCCGGCCTCCTCCCGACCCCTCCCTTCTCCGACTTCTTCCCGACTTTCCGCTCCCACTTCCGCTCCATATGGCAGCGGGAATGGGACCAGGCCACACAAAATAAACTCCACACGATCAAGCGAATAGGATACTGGGCCTCCTCATTCCACCGGTCCCGCCATAAGAAGTAATCCTAGCCCGTCTCCGCCTAGGCCACACCCGCATCACCCACGGACACCTTATGGCGAAATCGCCAGCCCCGCTTTGCCCTACCTGCCATACCCCTATCACTGTCATACACCTCCTGGTGGAATGCCAAAGTTGTCCGCTCTTCGTCGCAGGTGTTTCCCTCTCTCGGCCGAAATCCCATACCCGACCGCTACGATCCATACTCGCCGACGGCCCCCACTTTTCAACGGAAGCGATTCTCTTCTTCCTTACTCACTCCCATCTGCTCCATCGCATCTAAAACCGTACCCCTCCTACCCACTATCCAGCGACTGACCCTTACTCACTCCCCTAGTCTACCACCCCCAGCACAGTAACATCACCCACTCACTGCCTCGCCGAGATATGTACCGCTCTCTTTAGGTACGAATCGGCGGTAAATCAGAGAAAAAAAAAAATATATATATATATATATATATATATATATATATATATATATATATATATATAGGCGGTTTATGAATGAAAAAAACAATGTTTTGATGCATATTAAATTTTAATAACATTATAACATTACCAGATTGATGGGTATCTGTAGGTTTCATACGTCACTGCTTAGAATAGCTTCCATTTGGCAAATGGACGACAGCTGAATGGATACTAGTTATTGTTATATCTGGAGCAAATGCTATTTTTAGATCAGCAACACTGATATAGTAATAAAAAGTCACTGAGAGAAATATTATTTAGAATCGAAGAATGTTTTGTATTGAGGCACCATCATAAATGCATAATAATTGTTTTGTATTAATAAGTTCCATGTTACAACTTAAGTGTTGAACCACTGCAACTGTGACTCTTGGCGGTCTCTCAACTCAAAGGAGAGATTACAGGAAATAAAACTATTACAGTGATTCATATCAGTAAATTGGATTCATATCACAACCCTTACTTGGCCAATCCAGAAGGTCGATATTTCTTTGCTCAGAGAACCAGCGTGTGACGATCCGTGCTGTGTGAATTGGGGACCTGTCTCGCATAAAAATGATTCGCTCAGGAAATGGTAGAGCATATGCACGTACAAAAGGAAGCATAACCTCTTCGAAAATTTCTATATACTGGTCTGCAGTAAATCTCCCTTCTATTTTGGTGAGCTCTCCTACACCATACAGATGAATCCATCCCCACATGTTACGGGTGACACGACCGCTACGCGCTTCCTCATAGATGTGCTCTTGAGTATATCGAGTATTAGGTGTTGGTCTAATGTGCGGTCTACCTAGCAAAGTGAATCTACCTCTAATTTTTGTGCGGTCTACCTAAGAAGAGAAACTAACACCGGTCTTTAGGTTAGGTTAGGTTAGGTTAGGTTAGGTTAGGTTAGGTGAATTTAGGTTCAGTTAGAGTCTTTCTTCTGTGACTTTTTTTCCTGTGACTTTTTTTCCTGACTTTTTATCCTGTGACTTTTTTCTCTCTTTTTTTTCCCGTAACTTTTTTCCTACAATCTTTTAATAAATCTAATAAATAAACAAATATTATATGATTGTTTTTAACTAAATAAATTTTAATAAATATCTAATAAATAAACAAATATTATGATGTGATTGTTTTTAACTAAATAAATTTTAATAAATATCTAATAAATAAACAAATATTATGATATGATTGTTTTTAACTAAATAAATTTTAATAAATATCTAATAAATAAACAAATATTATGATATGATTGTTTTTAACTAAATAAATTTTAATAAATATCTAATAAATAAACAAATGTTATGATGTGATTGTTTTTAAATAAATAAATTTTATGATATGATAGTTTTCATTTTTGAGGTAGACCGCACCTTAGACTGTTCGAAGCCGCGCGGTAGACCGCACATTAGACCAGCACCGAGTATTATTATTCCTCCTCTAACAATGAAGACGGCCATGGGATGTGGATGAAAAGGTCTTTTCGTCGGTAAATATCACGGCTCCAAAAGCAAAGTCCTTTGTCAACATGTTGCTAAGCAAATCGAAGTCTATTTTCTCGATGTTGCTGATTTAACTTCTCCTCGATAGCCGGGGTTTGATGGTGTAACCCAGCTTCATGTAGCCGCCGCCTTACTGTCATTGCCGAAACATCAAGCTGCAATTGTTTCCTTATGGCAACAGCATTGGTAAAGGGATAGGCTTCGACAACATCGCAGATCCTCCGATCATCCGCAGCAGTTGTCAGTCGAGGTTTCCCCGTGCTGCAGTGATTTCATAGATTCCCTTCCTCTTGCAACCTCTTCAACCATATATAAACAGTGTTCCTAGAAATTCCAAGTTCTCTCGCAATTTGAGTTGGAAACAGCCCGCTCTCCTTCATACCGATAATTCTTCCGTTTCCAGCAATTTTCTGTTGATGATAATCCATTCTGCAGAGTAGTTTGCTTCGATGAGATTCGGGAATCGTGAGAGCTTATTCTCAGTAACCATACCTGTTAACACCTCTGTCATGACGTCATATGGTGTCACGTGATATGTTAAAAGTCGGGTGGAATTGTTGGAATGCGGAAATAGTTTGGAAAATGGTCATTAAGCTGCTACACCAGCGATTCCAAAACTTTTTGGTGATTACCTTTTTGGTTAATCGCCAAATGGAAATTACCCCTTGCAAAAAGCACAGGAAACTTCATTTTACTGAGCATGAGAATAATTATTCAAATTTTATAAACATAATACTCGTATATTTCTATATATGCAGTGCCTTATGGGGGAGTCCATAAATAATGTCACGCTTTTAGCGGGGGAGTCTGTAATTTTGTGACCTTTTGTGACAGAGTGGAAGGGGGTCTAAAATTTTTGTGACATCACAAAAACATTTTTGCGTTATGTTGACATTTTGAAAATTTTAATGTAAAAACTAAAATATTGATAGGATTCTTTTTGTTGACTAGTGTAATATTATGTAGCTGATAAACGTAAATTCTCATACATCTGGTGCTTGCATTGCTAGATATTAACAAAAAAGCTGCTCTTTGAATGAATTTTTAAATATATGTTAACTATTTTTTTTTACAATTTTACATATAGTTTGTGACCGTGACATGGGAGAGGGAGGAGGGTGTGGGGGGGGTCAATTTTTTGACCATCTGTGACGGGGGGGGTCTAAAAATTCGAAATTTTGCGTGACATCATTTATGGACGATTCCTATGTATAAGTTACACATATGATATTGGTCAAAGAATGGCTACAACAACATTACATAGGAAGCCAGCAAAACGCGTCACCACCAACTACGAGTCTTGTGCGAGGGATGCAACTGTTTCTGCTGAACTAACGCCAGAATTCTGGGTTGTTTCGCTCAAGGCGCAGCGTAAATCGCCTTCACTGTGCAGCCGATTTCGCAGTTTGTTCTTTATGACCATCATCGCTGAAAAGCCTCCCTCGCAATGATAACTTGTCGAAAAAAGCAGCAGCACTTTCTTTGCCTCTTCAGCAAGCAAAGGATACTCCCCATCCACTTTTGCCCAAAGTGTGTCGATTTTTTTTTCTCTGCAAACTCAAACTTCAGAATAAGATCTTGCCCCATTTTCAGGAATTCTGCTTTCAGTTCAGATGAGTCACTGCTTTTCAGGGCGTAATAAGTGAATGCCCTCTTTTTTTAGACAGCATGGCTGCGTATTAAATGTACTTCTGTGTGTAACACCTTTACAAAATTATAAAATATCATTTAAATGGCTTTATGTTTATTCATATGAATCACTGTAATAGTTTTATTTTCTGTAATTCACTCCTTTGAGGTGAGAGACCGCCAAGAGTCAGCTGCAGTGGTTCAACACTTAAGTTGTAACATGGAACTTAATTAATACCGAACAATTATTTGCATTTGTGATGTTGCCTCAGTACAAAACATTCTTCGGTTCTAAATAATATTTCTCTCTGTGACTCTTTATTACTATATCAGTGTTGCTGATCTAAAAATAGCATTTGCTCCAGATATAATAATGCCATACCAGTAGTATCCATTCAGCTGTCGTTCGTCCATTTGCCAATTGGAAGCTATTCTAAGCAGTGACGTATGAAACCTACGGATACACATCAATGTGGTAATGTTATGTTATTAAAATTTAATATGCATCAAAACATTTTTTCATTCCTAAACCGCCTCTATATATATATATATATATATATATATATATATATATATATATGCACTAGAATCACAAAATAACACGTGACCTTATTAATAAGCAAACAACCACAAGGAAAAGCGCTCGCTCGGACTTTGTGTTTCCTTTTCCTTGTGGTTGTTTGCTTATATATATATATATATATATATATATATATATATATATATATATATATATATATATATATATATATATATATATATATATATATATATATATGAAAATTATTTCACGGAAATAACACGTGAAAAATATTTATGATGAATAAAATCAGGTTTTTGCTCTGTCTGTTATAACACAAAATAATATCTAAATCTATGTTCAATATTAAAGGTAAATAAATGAATCAATTTGGAATTTGCTCAGGGCGCAATAATGCATACCAACCACTCTTGTTTTTTCCACTGAAACTTCAATTCGTTCATGCTCGCCAATACCATGAACACTATCATCACGTCCGAAAGGTTTTTTTTAGTTTTTACAATACCATTTTTTATTCACTTCATTTTAATATATATCCCCTTCTTGAATTCATATTTAATTATTCATTTATGTTTCCTTAGTAATATGTAAACGAAAGTGATGAATGGAAATAATTGTTCTAAAGACATTTGGCAATGAGTCCACCAACCAATCAGCGCTCACTCACTAAACATTCATTCATAAAATGTTACAACTTTGTAGTACACACAACAAATATATGCCAAGTGTCGCTATCTGTTCTCAAGCGTGTCCTAAGAATAATGAGCGCAACTGTACATGTACAATACATAGTACATTTACACGAATTACACATAGTGTGCTTGGCTAATTGAGAACAAACATGAAAGAACTTTAACACAGTGTATTTTGCCGTTTGCTAAAACAAAACGGTATTAAACAAATTTTACTTTAGGGTCCATAAAACGTAAAATAAAACGGAATTTGTCAGTTTGTGTACTCTGTCATATTTGATTAAAGACGTTTGCCTTTCGAGCTTTTTGGTTTGTGAAATCTTGAATTACATCATCGAAACTAGGTTCCCACAAAATGTCACTTTCTATGTACATCAGTGAGAGCATATTCAACCGTTCTTGCTTTATTTTTGCTCTAGCTTCGTCCTTTATCCGCTTCAGCTTTGAAAAGCTGTGTTCACCAGTACAGTTTGAGACCATGAGGCATAGGTACATTCGAAAAGCTATTTCCACATTCGCAAAGATATCTTCCATTCCACGTTGCAAAAGCATTCGATATATGATCATTTCACTACTACAAATAAGCCCAATTGAAATTAACGCAGAGTCACCCTCACTTAACTAGATCCACTTTGATTGGCTCCCCCCCCCATCTCAAGCATGGGCCTGAGGCTGGCTGAAGCCTCATTTGCCTCAGTGATAATCCGCCACTCATTGTGGATTCAGCCTCAATTGCCTCAGTGATAATCCGCCACTCTTTGTGGATTCAGCCTCAATTTCCTCAATGATAATCCGCCACTGCCTGTGGATTCGAAAAACATGTAGTTTGATGGTACCAGATAAATAGACAAAAAATTATTGCCATTCAAAATCTCGAAAATTTCCGTATTATTGCAAGAGCTTATTTTGCAACATTTGATTTTTGGCACACCTAACTCCTGTGATTGTGTCGTTGACTTGCTAGGCAGCTTTCTAATTACTTTGTTTCGTTTCACTCATGTCCTCTCAATCATCTTCAATAGCGACACGTAGCTCCGGCGAAGTTTGGAGTTTGGTTGATTACCCCCCTCGAGAGAGAACATTGCTCCTCGATTTCCTTCAGGGTGTGATGTCGTGTCAAACTTTATATATCACCACTGCAAACAAAAACTGATGATTCGTGAAAGCGCCCTGAGGGTACATGACCTACTTGTGCCATTCTGGATCAAGTCACGACTTTCCATACGACAAAAACATATCGTACGAGTCATGGATCTGTACAGCCAATATTTCGGTTTAATCTACAGAAGCTAAGGCTAACAAAGACCCTAAGATCCACTCTAAGGTTAGCCCGAGAGAAAGGAAAGAGTAGGGGTTAAGAGAAGAGAGTAAGGGGTTAAGTAGTAACACCTATCTATCACTCGTGGTTAACATTCATTCACAAAAAAGAAAAAAGACTCGCCATCATCATCCGCCAGCCACTGCCGACAAGTCGGAAAAATAGTCGAAGAGAATAGGAAAGGGGAAAGATGAAAGTAAGTAAAATAAGAATGCTTACAAACCATCCAAACACAGTCTTAACTCTCTCAAATACCATGCAAACTACAAACATGCAAGTAAAGAGAGTTGCAGACATGCAAGTAAGGAAAGGATAAGAAAAAAAAAGTGGGTTAGTTTACGCTCCGAGCTACATCTACGTGTTAGTCCATTTTTTTTTTTTTTTTTTTTTTTTTTTTTTTTTTTTTTTTTGCTGGCATCACACGCTGGCATGTCACAAGCTGGCATTGATCGTTAACAGACTCATCCTCGACCACCACCCCTAGAGCTCCCGTTACTATTTTTATTTTTTTATTTTAAACAACGTTAATATTTTTAAAATGCCTATCTAAATGGTTCTTAAACATATTAACGCTGGTAGAGTTAACGACTGACGCGGGAAGATTATTCCATTTATCAATTACTTTAAACGTAAAGAAGTTTTTAGCGATATTAGTAATGAAACGTCTGCCACGCAACTTAAATCCGTTATTACGAGTATTGCTATTATCGAAAGTGAACAGTTTGTCAAAATTTACGTTATCGATGTTATTAACGATTTTGAAAACTTCAATAACCTCCCCCCTTAATCTCCTAGTTTTGAGTGAATGCAAGTCTAACTCTTTAATCCTATCTTCATAAGGCTTGTTGCGCAATGACGGAATTAGTTTCGTGGCACGACGCTGAACCCTTTCTAACCTATCACTATCCTCGCAAATACGGGCACCAAAACTGAACGGCATATTCTAAATGAGGCCTGACTAGGGACTTGTAAACGGGCAATATAATATCCTTCGATTTAAATTCGAATTACGCGCTATGAAGCCTAACATCCTATTAGCTTTTGCGCAAGACTCCAGGCACTGGTTCTTAACTTTTAAGTCCTTAGATACGCGTACGCCTAAATCTACTTCCTCGTCAACGCTCGCTAACTCTATCATCCATCGTGTACGTGTAATTATTGTTACGAGAACCTATATGCAAAACTTTACATTTGTCGACGTTAAATTGCATCTGCCACTTACCCGTCCACTCCATAATCCTATTTACATCGTCTTGGAGCCTATTTCTATCGTCCTCATTAACCTTACCGCCATTTTAGTATCGTCCGCGAATTTTGACACGTTACTAGTCAATCCTACATCTATGTCGTTAATGTAAATTATGAATAGCAATGGGCTTAACACTGAACCCTGTGGGGGACAGCTACCTACATCCAACCACCCCGATTCACTACCATTAACACCGACCCTCTGTCTCCTAGCATGAAGCCATTCCTCTAACCAGTTAGCTACCTGACCTCGTATACCGTGCGCTTTAACCTTCGCAATTAATCTTCTATGCGGAACTGTATCGAACGCGTCGAAACCCATGCTGACTACTACAGTATTAATCAAATCTCTACTTTCTAAGTGATCGATACGATCCCTAACTACGGATTCCAAAAGTTTACCGACAATTGACGTTAAGCTAATGGGCCTATAATTGCTAGCTACTGTGCGGTCGCCTTTTTTAAAAATGGGCGTGACGTTAGCTAATTTGAAGTCTTCAGGAATAATCCCCGTTTCGAGTGACTGATTAAAAATCTTCGTTAAAGGGCCTACGATAACGTCTTTCAAATCTTTCAAATGTCTGGGATAAAGGTCAGGGC
>JAJOZX010002457.1:0-115000 GCA_023014485.1 Bathynomus jamesi
TGTATATTTATCAAGGGTCATAGAAAATCGAACTCCTTTACTCACTAATTTTCCAAAGTGATCTATCAATTCAGCCTTCTTTCTTTCATGAAATCTAACTACCATACGTTTGACACCTGAATGTGAAGTTGGATGAGGCTTATCATATTTATTTTTAGCTAAACTCTCTTGAATGAATTTACTTGTGACAACAGAGCGGAAGCAAATCCATCGACACATGCAAGTTTTGCAATTCTTCTTCAATAGATTTTTTTGTTAATAAATGTATCCAAAGTTTTTGTTGTTTATGTTGTTGATTTTCACCTATCTTGATTTCAGCAACATTTATATTATGAATTGTTTTCAAATGAACAGATAAACCACTAGTTGAGCCCCCACTGCACTTTATAACTTTTCACACTTTGAACATTCAGCTTCGTTTATTTTTCTTAATAAAATAATTCCATACGATTTGATTTTTTTTGACATTCTTGTAATAGATTCGAAGGGGTAGATTATTTAAAGTAAGAAATAGCTTCTTCCCATATCACAAGACTGCAATGCGCACGTGACAAAATACAAAACTTAACTTGTGAAATATGCGCATCAATCAACCACTGCAAGCGTCTAGTACGAAATTCAAAATCTGGAAACTCAATAACGAATCTAGAAAAAACAACGCAAGGTTTTGGAGTCGTGTAAAACGTTTTTGAACGTTTCAGTACGTATTTATACGATTTCAAATGTTTAAGGCGAGAGTTCTGGATGATAGTTTCCCTTTTCAGAAAAACGGACACTCATATAATGTCAATAACATAATATTATAACAAATGATAAGTTGTGACATACCCTATATAGGGTGGCCAGAACGTCCGGCTTTAGGCCGGACAGTCCGCCTTTTGAGCACTCTGTCCTCCATCCGGAGCCACCTTGAGCCGGACGTTAATTTGTCCTCCTTTTTGGGGTCTGGCTAAAAAGAATTATATAAATTACCTCAGGTACACTTAAAATAGCAGTTACTGAAGGCCATAATAACCGTTAACGTATTTTTATTATATGTAGTTGGCAACACTGCTGATAAGCCGCATTTGTTTTCAATTTTATGACTACGAGTCGAGCAGTCAGTCTGCCCAAGGAGTAAAAATGAATAGTCATTTTCTTTCAGTTATATATATATATATATATACTGTATATATATATATATATATGAATAGAAACGACATAAGTATTAAGGAACGTTTCTGCACACGAGGAGGAGAGATAACGAAATAATGAAAATGAGGCGAACCGCCTGGGAAACGAACCCAGGGCCTTCCAATTGCCGGTCGGACGCTCTACCATTATGCTACGGACCTCACTCAATCACAAATCGAAATTCTCCCAAATAGGGCAGAAACCAATGCCCTCAGAGAGCACCCTCGCAAATCGTGAATATGCGCAAATATATATATATATATATATATAGATTTCAATAAATTTTGTTAAAATAGTCGAGTAATTATTAAAGTTTACTTTTTATTAAAATACAAAATACAAAAAGTTTAATTATGTTTCAATGGCGGAAATTTTCATTTTTAAATCTAAAAATATAAAATATTTCATCAAATTTTGAAAAAAAAAAAAATAAATAAAAAATATATATATATATATATATATATAGTCATGCGGTTTATTTATTTATATGAAATTTTATTGAAATTTTATGTCGTGGTTTAAAAAAAAAAAAAAAAAATATCCTATTAATGAAAAGTAGAAAAAATCAATAAAAAATATTTATTTTCATTTTTACATTTAATTTTTTTTTTTTCTTTTTTTTTCTTTTTTTTGCAATAAAATTATTAAAAAAAAAAAAAAAAAATTCGCAATTTCAATAGATTTTATTTTCTGTTTGTAAAAACAATTTTTTAAATTTTGTCCAGAAATGCTTTCAAAAAAAAAAAAAAAAAAAAAAAAATATTGTAAAAGTGAATGAAATTCATGAAATGAAAATTTTGTACCCTTTTAAAGTAATTGATAAATGGAATAATCCGAAATTTTTAAAAAAATATATTAATTTAAACATTTATTTCATTATTTATTTTATCGATTAATAAAAAAATTAAAATTATTTTATATAAATTAAATTTTTATTATTAAATTTTTTTTTCCGTAAAAAATAATTATTATAGCAAATTTTAGCTTAAAAATCGCAGAAAGTTTCTAAAGAATTGAAATTTGTATTATTATAATTATTATTAATTTATTCTCCAAATTTTTAGTTTTTAAAATTTATTATTGGTTAAATATTTGAAAAAAATTCTTAAAAACGAAATGAAAAAGTTGTTTGGAGAAAATTTCAAATTTCGATGAACATGGAAAAAATCGACTTTTTCCCATTAATTTTATATATATATATATATATATATATATATATATATATATGTTAACGTACGGCCACATACGCAGTGTCCTCCTTTTTGGAAATTTGGAAATGGCCACCCTATACACTAATGACGCCCCTCAAAGATATACTGCATGTGTAAGTTATGTATGAAGATAAATCATTATTTCTCCTCACATTGGCCACAAAATCCTACAAAAAACAAATCTTTGTTAATTTGACATTTGCTCATTGCTCCCACAATAAAGACAATAGGCAGTTCTTCAATACCGAAAACTCGGTATCGATAAATAATTAATCATTAATCACGATATCGGTATCGTGTCTCTTGTCCATTACAGGTATAAATACCAGTTTTTCAATACCGGCTTTCATCACTAGGAAGTACATGAGTTTAAGTATTTGGGTCAAACTATCACCAGTTCCTTGAGTGATGACTCGGATATAAGAAAACAATCTCGAAGCCTGTGTGCTAAAGCGAATATGACTAAGGGACTTCCGGGTCTACAAGTGAAGCTAAAGAAACTCTCTTTCGTACTTTCTGCAGTAATATATTGTAATGATTGTAATGATTTGTAATGATTGTAATGATTTGTAATAAATTTAATAAATGGCACCGAGAGAAATGTTTGTAATGAACATTTGTTAATATAGCAGTTTTATAAGTATTTCGAATTAAACTTTTTAACATAGTTTTTTATACAGTCGTTTTGGAAAGATAAATTTAAGATGTCTGTTAAATAACTTCTCAGAGAATGTAACAGTTTTTATATTTTTTTGTGGGTGTTTCGGTTGGGAATGGGGGAATTGGGGGAATAAGTGGGGGAAAACCCCTCAACAAGGGTGCCATAAGATCCCACATACGGGGAGTTGAATTCTAGATTTTGTTCAGTCAGAATCACAGGTTTTTGGGGTTCTCAAAATTTTGTAAGTATAGTTTGTCAGTTTAGTGTAAATCACAAATTACCAGATTCTCTCTCTCTCTGTCTCTCTCTCTCTCTGTCGGTGCTGTTTTATGTATTAACTTTCGGCCTTGCCCTAAAAGCCTGTAAATTTAAATTAATTTAGTTATTTAATAAACAATAAAATAAGCCTACCGGTACGTTCTGTCGTCAATCCTTAAGGTTGTGTCGGTGGAAAAGTCGACTGTTATAGCTGGACAGACTTAATTACCTGTTGCACTCTTAATATATCGGCCAAATAGGCCCTTTAATAAACAAATCACTACAATATACGGACAGCAACTCTGGGTGAATTTAAAAAAGGTTCTGGCAGAACCCTAAATTTGCTGTACAACAGGTCTTTTAGACTCTTACATAAATTACCCTCGAGATGCTCAGCTTCGCAAATGTTTGCTACCCGCAATGTCCGAACTTCCCGAACGAGGTAACAAGACGTGCTCAATACAGTCTGATGCAAAGAATTAAAAAAAATCAACCAACCCGATTATCCAAGCTATCCATGAGTCCACGGTCCAGATTAGTCGGTCCCCTAACTTTCACTTTCAGATTTAGATTTTAGCCTATTTTGGGTGTTTAAGTCGACCACCAACTTGCCAACATAAAAAAGTAAAACTTTGTAAAAACCTTGTAAAAATTAGTTCTCAAATCCTTCATAATCATCATAAGTTCATTTTATACATCTTGAGATACATTTGTAAGTGCTTCGCCATATGGATCCAATTCAGATGTTGACCAAAAGCGAGCTAATGCAGGACTGAGGACCTATGATATAATTTTAAGCTTAAAATACCAACTTATACGCCCTAATATATATATATATATATATATATATATATATATATATATAGTTACGATTTGATGGCCAGGTATGTAGCCATGTTTGATGAGAAAATCGGTACTATAAGGAATGATAATAATTACCTTTATTGATAATGGTTATAAGTGAATGTTATTAATGAATGCTTTGGTCGAGGTCACCAGATCTTTCAGATCAAAGTAATGTTATTAATTAAGTTATTAATTAGGGCGATTGATAGATTGAGTTTTCTTCCTTTATTTAACACAAATAAATTGATTTGAATGATTTATGAATGCGACGGAATTGTTGATTGTTTACATTGGAAATATTGTAATGTGTACACTTGAATTAATGCTTAGAATATAAATTATTGTTATTTAATTACGCGCGGTAATGAGTAATCTTTATATAAAGTTAATTGAATGATATTAAAGGGCCAATGAGGCCTTGCACGAATGATGTTCACATGATGGTAGCTCGTGGGTCACTAGTTGGTGTTCGAAGAACGAGGAAACGTTGAGCGGTTGAGGCGAGGGCACGAAGGTGTGAGGCATGAGGACATGCCTTGAGTGGATTCTCGCCATGTGACGTCATCTTTTGCTCGCTTGGTATGACGTCATCTTTGTCGAATTTGGTTTGTTGAGCTTGCTAATGTTGACGATACATTGCAATATTGCGTAGGTTGCTCGCAATCTCCAGTTGACCGCTACATATATTTCCGAGGAAATGTAAAGAGATTATTGCCAAACCGTGTATTTACTATGGAGTAATTCCTCTTCCATTAAATTCCTCTTCCATTCCTCTTCCATTAAAGAACTCGAGCATTGCCCTCTTATTTAAGAGCGGTAACAGAGCAATGCCTAAAAATTATCTGCCAGTAGCTCTCACCTCCCACCTTATAAAGTGCTTTGAACGTATAATTAGAGACAAAACTACTTATTACCTACAAGAAAAGAATTTATACAACCCGAATCAACATGGTTTCTGAGCTGGAGGATCATGCCTATCACAGCTATTACACCACCAAGAGAAAATATTGGAAACATCATTGTGTCGAGGACAAAACATAGCTGTAATATATACGGACTTTGCTAAAGCCTCCGATAAATGTGACCATGGAATTATAGCACACAAACTTAAGAATGCAGGAATTACTGGAAAGCTACGAAGATCGATATTTAATTTTCTAACGCAAAGAACTCAAAGAGTGGTAGTAAAAGGAGTTAAATCGGAAGTCTCGGAAGTCATGAGCTCTGTCGAACAAGGTGCAGTATTAGCTTCCTCGCTGTTCATAATAATGATTGCAGACACTGGTGCAGATAGTAATGCCAGTATTGTATCACGTTTCGCGGATGACACGAAGATATGCGAGGAAATACTGAATGAAGGCGACATAGAAAAATTACAAAATTACATTGAAACATTATTCAAATGGGCAGAAGACAACAATATGAAGTTCAGCGAAGAAAAATTCCAACTTTTAAAATATGGTAATAACAAGGTGCTACAGAATAAAGGGTACAAAACTCCGCAAGCCAAACGGATAACACCAAACCAAATCTTGGCGAAATAATGTCGTCGAATGCATAATTCAGAGAGCACTAGAACATTAAAATTACAGCAGCTAGAAAAATAATGGGAATCACCTGGAGGAGCTTCCGCAGCAGAAAAGCAAACATCATGCTCAAATTATGGACGAGTCTAGTCCTACCGATAATTCAGTATTGCTCAGTACTCACAAGCCCATACAGAAAAGGAGACATTGCGAACATGGAAACTATACAAAGGACTTTTACGTCTAAGATCGAGGAAACGAAAAGTGAAGACCACTGGTCTCGACTACAATCACTGAAACTCTACTCTCTCGAAAGAAGACGCGAGCGGTACACAGTAATATACATATGGAAAATACTCGAGGGTTTTGCCCCTAACCTTGGAAACGAAATAGAAACAAACTGGAAGACTGGAATGAGAGAAGAGGAAACTGTTCCAGCTGCGGTGGGGACAAGGGGCCATGAAAACGAGGATAGAAAATACCCTCAGAATACGAGCCCAAAGCATTTTAATGTCCTGCCAAAAGGAGTGAGGACCCTCCAGCACACCGACCTGAATAACTTCAAGAACCAGCTGGAGAGGTTCTTGCGCAAGTCCCTGACCAGCCATGCGTGGCTGGCTACGAGGGCAGGAGGAGATCGGAAAGTAATTCCCTCATTCACCAAATCCCGCAAATGAGGTGGAATGCTGCAGAGGGGTCGACCACAGGCCGATCCTGAACCGTCGTTCAAATCCTCAGAAAGTAACATAAAATAAGTAAATATATATTATTTTTTTCTGGAGGAGCAACAAGCTTGATCTTCGTCAGAATGAACAATTCGGGCGGAAGCAAAACCAAGGTTAACCAAGGTTACATATATGTCTGACGGTAGAGTTCATTTGTAATGTGTGTATACGGAATTTAATATGATTATTTTGAATATAATTTGTAAAATGGAATTTAATACGATCATTTTAGTGATTCGTTAATTAATTTGATCATTTTGGATAACGATTATTTCAAAACAAAGACGAGAGAGAGAGAGAGAGAGAGAGAGAGAGAGAGAGAGAGAGAGAGAGAGAGAGAGTTTTAGGACGTTGTAAAAAGGTAAACAGTTCTGTAAAAGCTTACAGTACGGCCTTTTCTTTTAATCAATAAGGAAATTTATAACAATTGGGTTGAGTGCCTTTTTCGCGGGGCATTTTGATACCAACAGACAGATTCCTTCCTTTTCTGATAGGCATAAGATGTGCTAGATTTCAATCCAAAATTATATAAATTAATGACTGGATATCATCTCTCTCTCTCTCTCTCTCTCTCTCTCTGGCGTAGGTTAAATAAATAGTAAACTGAAAGTCCACCCGTAAATTACAAAGTCAAAATTAATAAACAGTGTTAGGAAAAGAGAGTGTGTTCATTTTTCTCGGCCATACCATGTGCTTTTAGAGTGGGTGTTGGGATTGCAAAATTGGGGGTTAATTAATATGATTTATGATAGAATTTTTGTAACATAAGTGAAAAACACATGTTAAGTTTAATAAATAGATTACACAGGTCAACAAAAAAACATTTTTTTTTCGTTGCCAAGGAAATTCTTACGAATTTAGGGTATTTTGGGGTTGCTGAATTCCAAAATGAAAGTAGTTTTCCGATTTGGCTCTAGTTCTTGAGATAATGAATACCCTCAATTAATAGGAAACGTAACCATAACGCGTGCATATGGGAAACTACCGGAACATTCTAGATGGTGAGACCGAATAAAATGCCATTATGTATTTCATGTGTTCACTTTTGTATGATTTGAGACAATTTCAATGCGATTTGTAAGTAGGCTCCGCCTGAACATTAAATTTTTTGCATTTTTACGTGTTTCAATGGGGTACCAATTATCTCATAAATTAGAGCCAATCTAGCAAAACCGATGTCATATTCGGAATCAGCACCACAAAGTTACCCCAAAATCACTCTAATATGATTGGCAATAAAATGAGTGTTGACCAGTTTATAGAGTTAGGAAATGGGATTCAGATAAATTTAACTGACTACGTGACTTCTAGCTCGAGAACAGCCAGATAAGTTTAAACACGCTCATAAGTGTTTAGGGACAAATTGCTGTTCCACAAATCAGGTATAAATTTAGCAGTCACGTGATATAACGCCTTCTTTTTCGTCCAATCGTTTTATTAAACTCAGTTTTTTCAAATGGCATAGAATATATATAATAAAAGGACTTAATACGGTTAAATAGGCCAAATAAGTTAGTTAAGTAATCTATCTATAATAATAATAAAAGGACGTGTTTGTGTGTCTGTCTGTTCCAGCCATAACTCCAAAATGGAAGCAGTTACAAACATGAAACTTCACACATATTGATTAGGTTGTGCACCTGGGTGTTAATAAATTAAATAATTAAAATTACTGGGCCCGAAGGCCCAGCACCGCGATTAAACTACAGAAAAGAACGCAGCCGTGAAAATTTTGAGCTTCTCATTGTGTCAAGATTTCTGAATCTTAAGATTTTCATGACTAATTATTTGGTCACTAAAACTATAGAAAATAACACAGTCATGAAAATCTTGAGCTTCACATATAATTAAAATTACTGGTGTGTGTATATATATTGATTTGGTCCCGAGGTTGTGCACCTGGATGTTAATAAATTAAATAATTAATTTTAAAAATTAAATGACATCAAGATCATTATGTCATTACGTATATATCATATATATACAGGGTGTCCCAAAAAAACTATATACTCTTTATAGCATCATATTTTTATAATTTAAAAAACCAAACAATATATTGTTATAGCAATTGCCAATGAAAGGTAAATTAGTAATCTAAGTGATCAAAATGTTATAGCGAGTTGTTTGCATATAAAATTTAATTAACTACGCCAAGTGCCCAAAATGTTCTCCGGCGGCATGAATGCACTTTTGAATGCGTCGACTAACTGATTCGCAGACATGGACTAATGTGGATGCTGTGATGGTCCCGCACTTTTCCCTAATTGCATCCTTAAGGTGTTCGAGTGTTGCAGGTCTTGTACCATAAACTGCATCCTTTAGGTAGCCCCACAAGTAAAAATCAAGTGGAGTCAAGTCCGGTGAACGTGGAGGATACTCAACGCTTCTTCTTCGTCCTATCCAACGGTTAGGCAACGTTTCATCGAGGTACCTTCTGACATCACAATGATAATGAGGGGGGGGGGGCTCCATCTTGTTGAAAGTAAAAGTCGTCGTTTCCAAACAACTTCCGAACTGCAGGTATAATTTCTGTCCGCAGCATGTCGAGATATGCGGCACCGGTAACTGTCCCATTGAAGAAAAATGGTCCAACCAAACCCCTGGATGATAAACCATACCATGCTGTTAATCCTGGTAAATTAACATGTTTATCCACATAAACGTGTGGATTATCAAGTGACCAGTACCTGCAGTTGTGTCGATTTACTGTGCCATTCAGCTTGAAGGTAGCTTCATCAGACCACACGATTTTGTTGGCAAACTGTACGTCTTCGGCTTCCATTGACTGAAACCATTCACAAAATTCGAGTCTGCTATCAGGGTCATCTTCAGTCATGGCGTGTAACAGACTTGGAATGTAGCTTTTCCATTTTGCCGACTTTAAAATCCGGTGAACACCTGATTTGCTGATTCCGGTCTCACGGGCGCATTGCCTAACTGATTTCTGTGGTGATCGATTACATTTTTGCAACACTAAAACGGAGTTTTCATCACTCGCACTTGATTTGCGTCGTCCAGATCTTCGCTTGTGCATATCTTGAGCAGATCCCTCTGCCTCAAACTTGTCACGGATGCTTGTAATGGCGAGACGTGTCGGTGGCTTTGTACCAAATTCCCGGATCCATTGCCGCTGGACTTCGGACACATTCTCAAATTTCCAATACCATTTCAGAACACTTTTTCGTTGCTCCAGTGTCAAACGTTTACGCAACATGGGTTCTTTTGCTGAACTGAATAAAGTTGAATGCTGTAGAGTTTGTATCGTGGAATGAGTGCGTAGGCTAAGTCCGAAGCAAGCTAATGAGTGACTAGACTACGTTCGGTCCATAGGCTTCGCCATTACAAGGCCTTTGATAAAACAAGGCCAGGCTTAGTCGACGCATTCAAAAGTGCGTTCATGCCGCCGGAGAACATTTTGAGCACTTGGCGTAGTTAATTAAATTTTATATGCAAACAACTCGCTATAACATTTTGATCACTTAGATTACTAATTTACCTTTCATTGGCAATTGCTATAACAATATATTGTTTGGTTTTTTTAAATTATAAAATATATGATGCTATAAAGAGTATATAGTTTTTTTTGGGACACCCTGTATGTATATATATATATATATATATATATATATATATATATATATATATATATATATATATATATATGTGTGGTGTGTGGTGTGTGTGTGTGTGTATATATATATATATATATACCGGCGGCACGCAGGTAACCGATCGCCCTCTCCGGAGTGGACCAGAGGTTCAGCACACTAGTGATGTTGTGTTGTGTTCGTTGTTGTGCTAGAGTGGTACAGTTTGTCATAATGTGTTCAATTGTTTGTGGTGTGTCCTGGTACAGGTGGCAGGTGTCGTCTGTGGAGTTGTCTAGTCTGTGTTTGTATGTCCGTAAGTTGGGGTGATGTCCACATCGGAATCGTACTAAGTTAACTCGATCTGATCTGCTCAGGCTGATCTCTGGCCTATTAATGGGTGACGGCTTCGCACCTAGGACCGCATTCGGACCGAGTCGTGTCAGTGCTTTGTGGGTTAGGTGTGTGTGTATGTGTTTTCTTTACTGTGTGATGTCTGTGGGGCGTGGTATGGAATGGAGTATTTGGTTATATTGTGTCTCTGGTGTTACCTTAATGGTGCGAGGTGTCGGTGCATGATTGTACATGTAGTGGCAAAGGTGTTGTGGGTTAGTTGTCGCTGCTGCCATGAATTGTGTTCCCCTCATGTCTAAATGTTCCCTAACTTTCAGTTTTTTGTTTCTGTGTGCAGGTGTTCTATTGGTGTTGTTTGAGTGCATCCTGTAATGATACGAAGTGCGTTGTTTTGTATCGTCTGTAAGGTGTTTATGTGTGTTTGAGATAATGGGTGCCCAGCATGGGCTAGCATAGTCTATAACTGAGCGAATATATTGTTTGTATATGAGTGATGTTGTTTCCTGCTGGTGTCCAAAGTTTGTACCTGTTAGTACCCTAAGCATGTTAACTCTTGACGTACATTTGTTTTTAATGTCCTGAATGTGGTTTGCAAAAGATAATGATGTGTTGTATGTGATCCCAAGTATTTTGGTCCTGTGAGTGTGTGGAATGTTGATGTTGTTTAGTGTAAGCTGTGGAGTTATCTGGTGTTCTTTTGTATTGCTTGTAAGCAAGGTGATGGTTGATTTTGTGGGCGCTACTTTGAGTCTATTGTGTGTGAGCCAGTCTTGTATACTGTTTATGCATGTTTGTAGGTTATTTGTAGCGGTGTCGATGTTGTTGTGGGTAGATGTTAGAGTAATATCATCTGCATATGATGATAAGGTAAGCTTGTTATCTATGGGTGTTGGAATGTCATGCATGTATAAGTTAAACAGTGTTGGTGAGAGAACAGAGCCTTGAGGGACCCCGTTTGGAAAAAGCTTGTTTTTGGACGACTTGGCATTAAAAGTGACATGTGAGTATCTTCCTGAAAGATAGTTGCTCAGCCATCTTTTAGCGTGTTTGTGCATGTTTGTGTTGAGTATTTTGTTTATGAGAGGGAATCGTGGGATAGCATCAAATGCTTTACTAATGTCTATTGTTGCTAATAGTGTACGTTGAGCTGGTCGTCTGGAGTTGATGCCATCCATGTGGTCCTGCGTGAGGTTAGTGAGTAATGTCGTGGTTGAGTGGTGAGGTCTGAATCTATGTTGAGTAGGCGATAGTGGTATGTGTGGGTTGGTGATTTGTAAGATTAGTCTTTCTGTTACTTTGGAAGGTGTGCATAGTAAAGTAATGGGTCTATAGGAAGCTAGTTCTGATGGATTTTTGTTTGGTTTGAGTAGTGTAATAATTTTACCTTGTTTCATATGTCAGGAATAATACAGTGTTCGTATGAATATGTGCTGATGTTTGTGAGAGCTAGTATTTCCTGTGGGCCCAAGTGTTTAAGGTGTATGTTAGATATGTTATGTGGTCCAGTAGCAGGTAGCCAGTAGGTCGAGTCTGTAGGTTTTCTTGTGTCTGGCTGTTTGTCTGTCTGCGTGTTTCTGGTTGTTGTCTCTGTTTAAGTGACTTATCTTTGCTTAGTGATTAACTAGAATGTTAGCTTGTTGTGTATATGTTGGGATATTATTTTGGCTGCGACAGATAGCCGCGTGTGAGGTGTGAATGCCGCTGTTAGAGTGGGTAATGCTGTTTATAGTCTTGTATAGCCTGGATGTATCTGTGGAGTGGTTTAGTGTTGTTATGAATTCCCTAAATGTTTCTGTTTGTTTTTCTTTAAGTTTGTTGTTTATTTCTGTGTTGAGCTGTTGTATCTGCTATTTTAAACTTCTGGATGTGGTGTTTGTGTGTTATGTTTGAGGTTGTTACGTTGCCTTATGAGGTGGGCTATTTCTCTAGTGTAATTTGGGTTGTATTTCCTAATGTTGCCCTCGGGTATGTATTTGTTTGCATTACTGATGATCTGATTAAATGTCTTGAGTGTTGTATTGATGTTTATGATGGGTGTGCTGTTTAATGTGGTGAATTGTTCCTCAGTCTGTATTTTGAACTGTTCCCAATCAGCTTTCTTGTAATTTCTGTAAGTGTGCCTAAGGCTGTTGGGGCAGAGTGTAGAACGTGTTGTAATGATGATGGGCAGGTGGTCTGATGACAGTTGTTTTTCTGTTCTCCAGTGTGTATGTATTGCTAGTGAGGGGGAACAGAACGTTATGTCTGGGGAGGAGTTCGAGTATCCTGCTTGATGTGGTATGTGTGTATGTTCTGTATTGTTAAGAATGAAGAGGCTGTTTAGCTGTGTGGCTATGTTGGTGCTTCTGGTGTTCCTTTGGTTGTGCAGGTACCAACTAGTGTCTTTAGCGTTGATGTCTCCTCCTAAGATGACATTAGTGAGAGAGGCCATATTGTGTAACTGTGATTGTAATTGGCTGGCACCTGAGGTGAACTATCTGGTGGGATGTAAATGTTGATGAGTGTGGCGTTGTGTTTTGCGCGTGTTTTAATGTTAACCCTGTATTTCTATCATGTTATCTGCTTGGATTGTGTTTGTAATGTTTTGGGTGGCGTCAATGTAGCTAATGCTTTTACGTATGTAAGTGATGAGTCCACCCCCGTGACCCCAGTACGATCTTGACGGATCGCCGTGAAGTCAGGGATGGTGGATGTTTTGTGTGTGCGTTTTAGTTTTGTTTCTTGTATAAGTGCTATGTGAATGTTTTGTTTGTGTACGAATTCCCTAAGCTGCATGATTTTGTTTGTGAGGCCATCTACGTTGTACTGTAATATGTTAATATTATGCTTCCGTATGTGTCTCATGGCCTTATTGTGTCTATGTCTTTGTGTATGGTGATATGTGTAAGTTGTAGTGGGGCCTGGATTAGTCTTAATGTCGCCGGAGAGTAAGAGTAGTCCGGGGAGCACGCAATTGCTCCCGTAAATGAAAAAATAGCACGCTGGTATAGGTCCGGCCCCGGGAGCCGATCGGCACTCTGACCGTGCCACGCAACAGGCCGTCGACTGCCAGTCTGGCCAACCGTAGACAGCCCGCTGCACGGAGATTTGAGGAAGTTTGGCCACCAGCGCGTTGATGTTTCGGTTTGACGTCGCCTCTTCTTAGCGTTGACGTGTCCCGCGCTGGAGGATACAGCCACTGTTAGAAGCTTCCTCGTCCCGAGGTTGTGCACCTGGGTGTTAATAAATTAAATAATTAATTTTAAAAAATTAAATGACGTCATCATGATCATTACGTCATTACGTATTAGCGGAGCGACCCGGCGTTGCCGGGGTGGATGATGAACGATATATATATATATACACACACATACACGAGGGTAATTCAATAAGTATCAGCGCTTTTTATTTTCACAATTTTATTTTCACATCTGATAGATTATAAACACATCACTTCTTAACATAGTCTCCCTGTTTCTCAATACACAGTCCAGCGATCTACAAGCTTCCTAATGCCATCACAAAAGAATGTTTTTGGCTGTGTGCGTAGCCAGTCATGCACCGCCTCCTTCAGGTCATCATCACCTTGGAATCGCTGAGACCTCTCAAAGCGTCTTTTAGTGGTCCAAACAGGTAAAAATCCGATGGTGCCAGGTCTGGACTTGTAGGCTGGATGGTCGAGAACTTCAAATTTAAGTCCTTGAAGTCATTTTCTAGTCTGTGCAGCGGTATGAGGGCGCGCATTGTCGTGTAACAGAATAACACCTTCCGACAATCTCCCTCTCCGTTTTGTGCGAATTGCTTGCTTTAACTCATTCCGAAGCATGTCAGAATACGATGCACTTGTTACTGTAGTTCCACGCTCTAGATAATGTTCGAGGATAGGGCCTCGTGTATCCCCAAAAAACGTGTTAGCATAACTTTACCTGCTGACGGCTGCGCTTTGAACTTCCTTGCAACGAGAGATGTTGGATGCTTTCCATTGCATGCTCTATCGTTTGCTTTCTGGTTCATATGATGGATCCGGTTTCATCTCCAGTGATATGCGCTCCAAAAGGTTTTCACCTTCATTATGATACCGCGCCTAAAGACGAGAGCAGACGTCCATACGATTACGCTGTGCTCTTCTGTCAAATGTTTGGGCACCCATCTTGCACAAACCTTGTGAAAGCCAAGAATGTCATGAACTATCGAATAGGCTGACCCTTGACTGCTGTCTATGAAGATGCAATTTCTTTTATTGTTAATCTTCTGTCATCGAAAATCATGGCTCTGGCTTCTTCCTGCTTGTCACCACTGGTTGATGTTGACGGTTGTCCTGAGCGCTGAGCATCCTGTCACACATGTCCGACCTTCCTTGAACATTTGAATCCACTCGTACACACTTCGCCGTGGTAACGCATTATTCCCATACTGAGCACATAAACGCGTGTGAATTTCAACTCCTTTCACCCTTCTGCCCACAAAAACGAACCATGGATCTTTGTTCTTCCTGAGTACAAATTGAAAGCGGCGCAGCATGCTCACTACTCGTACAATATGTGACAGCTACGAGTAGCCTAAATAGCCTGTACTGTTGCTAGCCTAAACAAACCTATACTGTTGCTAGCCTAAATAGCCTATACTGTTGCTAGCCTAAATAAGCCTATACGTTGCTAGCCTAAATAAACCTATAGATCTCAGTTTGGCTCGTTATTACGAGTATATATTATATATACTATATTATCACTAAAACAAAAAGTGCGGATACTTATTGAAGTACCCTACAGTATATGCCAGGTTAGGTTAACTGAATGCCAGGTTAGGTCAACTTAATGCCTATTAGGTTAATTAAATGCCCGTTAAGTCAACTGAATGCCGATTAGATTAATTGAATACCCGTAGGTTAATTGAATGCCCGTTTGTTAATTGTACGCCCGTGACGACTGGTTAGGTTGAGTCGTGATATTTTCGTTAGCTTTAACGAAAATATCACGACTCAACCTAACCAGTCGTCACGGGCGTACAATTAACCAAACGGGCATTCAATTAACCTACGCGGGTATTCAATTAATCTAATCGGACATTCAGTTGACTTAACCGGGCATTTAATTAACCTAATAGGCATTAAGTTGACCTAACCTGGCATTCAGTTAACCTAACCTGGCATATACTGTAGGGTACTTCAATAAGTATCCGCACTTTTTGTTTTAGTGATAATATAGTATATATAATATATACTCGTAATAACGAGCCAAACTGAGATCTATAGGTTTATTTAGGCTAGCAACAGTATAGGCTTATTTAGGCTAGCAACAGTATAGGCTTATTTAGGCTAGCAACAGTATAGGTTTGTTTAGGCTAGCAACAGTACAGGCTTATTTAGGCTACTCGTAGCTGTCACATATTGTACGAGTAGTGAGCATGGCTGCGCCGCTTTCAATTTGTACTCAGGAAGAACAAAGATCCATGGTTCGTTTTTTGTGGGCAGAAGGTGTGAAAGGAGTTGAAATTCACACGCGTTTATGTGCTCAGTATGGGAATAATGCGTTACCACGGCGAAGTGTGTACGAGTGGATTCAAATGTTCAAGGAAGGTCGGACATGTGTGACAGATGCTCAGCGCTCAGGACAACCGTCAACATCAACCAGTGGTGACAAGCAGGAAGAAGCCAGAGCCATGATTTTCGATGACAGAAGATTAACAATAAAAGAAATTGCATCTTCATTAGACAGCAGTCAAGGGTCAGCCTATTCGATAGTTCATGACATTCTTGGCTTTCACAAGGTTTGTGCAAGATGGGTGCCCAAACATTTGACAGAAGAGCACAAGCGTAATCGTATGGACGTCTGCTCTCGTCTTTAGGCGCGGTATCATAATGAAGGTGAAAACCTTTTGGAGCGCATTATCACTGGAGATGAAACCTGGATCCATCACTATGAACCAGAAAGCAAACGATAGAGCATGCAATGGAAGCATCCAACATCTCTCGTTGCAAGGAAGTTCAAAGCGGAGCCGTCAGCAGGTAAAGTTATGCTAACACTGTTTTGGGATACATGAGGCCCTATCCTTGAACATTATCTAGAGCGTGGAACTACAGTAACAAGTGCATCGTATTCTGACATGCTTCGGAATGAGTTAAAGCAAGCAATTCGCACAAAACGGAGAGGGAGATTGTCGGAAGGTGTTATTCTGTTACACGACAATGCGCGCCCTCATACCGCTGCACAGACTAGAAAATGCCTTCAAGGACTTAAATTTGAAGTTCTCGACCATCCAGCCTACAAGTCCAGACCTGGCACTTCGGATTTTTACCTGTTTGGACCACTAAAAGACGCTTTGAGAGGTCTCAGCGATTCCAAGGTGATGATGACCTGAAGGAGGCGGTGCATGACTGGCTACGCACCAGCCAAAACATTCTTTGTGATGGCATTAGGAAGCTTGTAGATCGCTGGACTGTGTATTGAGAAACAGGGAGACTATGTTAAGAAGTGATGTGTTTATAATCTATCAGATGTGAAAATAAAATTGTGAAAATAAAAAGCGCTGATGCTTATTGAATTACCCTCGTGTGTGTGTGTATATATATATATATATATATCGTTCATCATCCACCCCGGCAACGCCGGGTCGCTCCGCTAATACGTAATGACGTAATGATCATGATGACGTCATTTAATTTTTTAAAATTAATTATTTAATTTATTAACACCCAGGTGCACAACCTCGGGACGAGGAAGCTTCTAACAGTGGCTGTATCCTCCAGCGCGGGACACGTCAACGCTAAGAAGAGGCGACGTCAAACCGAAACATCAACGCGCTGGTGGCCAAACTTCCTCAAATCTCCGTGCAGCGGGCTGTCTACGGTTGGCCAGACTGGCAGTCGACGGCCTGTTGCGTGGCACGGTCAGAGTGCCGATCGGCTCCCGGGGCCGGACCTATACCAGCGTGCTATTTTTTCATTTACGGGAGCAATTGCGTGCTCCCCGGACTACTCTTACTCTCCGGCGACATTAAGACTAATCCAGGCCCCACTACAACTTACACATATCACCATACGCAAAGACATAGACACAATAAGGCCATGAGACACATACGGAAGCATAATATTAACATATTACAGTACAACGTAGATGGCCTCACAAACAAAATCATGCAGCTTAGGGAATTCGTACACAACAAAACATTCACATAGCACTTATACAAGAAACAAAACTAAAACGCACACACAAAACATCCACCATCCCTGACTTCACGGCGATCCGTCAAGATCGTACTTGGGGTCACGGGGGTGGACTCATCACTTACATACGTAAAAGCATTAGCTACATTGACGCCACCCAAAACATTACAAACACAATCCAAGCAGATAACACGATAGAAATACAGGGTTAACATTAAAACACGCGCAAAACACAACGCCACACTCATCAACATTTACATCCCACCAGATAGTTCACCTCAGGTGCCAGCCAATTACAATCACAGTTACACAATATGGCCTCTCTCACTAATGTCATCTTAGAAGGAGACTCAACGCTAAAGACACTAGTTGGTACCTGCACAACCAAAGGAACACCAGAAGCACCAACATAGCCACACAGCTAAACAGCCTCTTCATTCTTAACAATACAGAACATACACACATACCACATCAAGCAGGATACTCGAACTCCTCCCCAGACATAACGTTCTGTTCCCCCTCACTAGCAATACATACACACTGGAGAACAGAAAAACAACTGTCATCAGACCACCTGCCCATCATCATTACAACACGTTCTACACTCTGCCCCAACAGCCTTAGGCACACTTACAGAAATTACAAGAAAGCTGATTGGGAACAGTTCAAAATACAGACTGAGGAACAATTCACCACATTAAACAGCACACCCATCATAAACATCAATACAACACTCAAGACATTTAATCAGATCATCAGTAATGCAAACAAATACATACCCGAGGGCAACATTAGGAAATACAACCCAAATTACACTAGAGAAATAGCCCACCTCATAAGGCAACGTAACAACCTCAAACATAACACACAAACACCACACCCAGAAGCCTTAAAATAGCAGATACAACAGCTCAACACAGAAATAAACAACAAACTTAAAGAAAAACAAACAGAAACATTTAGGGAATTCATAACAACACTAAACCACTCCACAGATACATCCAGGCTATACAAGACTATAAACAGCATTACCCACTCTAACAGCGGCATTCACACCTCACACGCGGCTATCTGTCGCAGCCAAAATAATATCCCAACATATACACAACAAGCTAACATTCTAGTTAATCACTAAGCAAAGATAAGTCACTTAAACAGAGACAACAACCAGAAACACGCAGACAGACAAACAGCCAGACACAAGAAAACCTACAGACTCGACCTACTGGCTACCTGCTACTGGACCACATAACATATCTAACATACACCTTAAACACTTGGGCCCACAGGAAATACTAGCTCTCACAAACATCAGCACATATTCATACGAACACTGTATTATTCCTGACATATGGAAACAAGGTAAAATTATTACACTACTCAAACCAAACAAAAATCCATCAGAACTAGCTTCCTATAGACCCATTACTTTACTATGCACACCTTCCAAAGTAACAGAAAGACTAATCTTACAAATCACCAACCCACACATACCACTATCGCCTACTCAACATAGATTCAGACCTCACCACTCAACCACGACATTACTCACTAACCTCACGCAGGACCACATGGATGGCATCAACTCCAGACGACCAGCTCAACGTACACTATTAGCAACAATAGACATTAGTAAAGCATTTGATGCTATCCCACGATTCCCTCTCATAAACAAAATACTCAACACAAACATGCACAAAACGCTAAAAGATGGCTGAGCAACTATCTTTCAGGAAGATACTCACATGTCACTTTTAATGCCAAGTCGTCCAAAAACAAGCTTTTTCCAAACGGGGTCCCTCAAGGCTCTGTTCTCTCACCAACACTATTTAACTTATACATGCATGACATTCCAACACCCATAGATAACAAGCTTACCTTATCATCATATGCAGATGATATTACTCTAACATCTACCCACAACAACATCGACACCGCTACAAATAACCTACAAACATGCATAAACAGTATACAAGACTGGCTCACACACAATAGACTCAAAGTAGCGCCCACAAAATCAACCATCACCTTGCTTACAAGCAATACAAAAGAACAGCAGATAACTCCACAGCTTACACTAAACAACACCAACATTCCACACACTCACAGGACCAAAATACTTGGGATCACATACAACACATCATTATCTTTTGCAAACCACATTCAGGACATTAAAAACAAATGTACGTCAAGAGTTAACATGCTTAGGGTACTAACAGGTACAAACTTTGGACACCAGCAGGAAACAACATCACTCATATACAAACAATATATTCGCTCAGTTATAGACTATGCTAGCCCATGCTGGGCACCCATTATCTCAAACACACATAAACACCTTACAGACGATACAAAACAACGCACTTCGTATCATTACATGATGCACTCAAACAACACCAATAGAACACCTGCACACAGAAACAAAAATACTGAAAGTTAGGGAACATTTAGACATGAGGGGAACACAATTCATGGCAGCAGCGACAACTAACCCACAACACCTTTGCTACTACATGTACAATCATGCACCGACACCTCGCACCATTAAGGTAACACCAGAGACACAATATAACCAAATACTCCATTCCATACCACGCCCCACAGACATCACACAGTAAAGAAAACACATACACACACACCTAACCCACAAAGCACTGACACGACTCGGTCCGAATGCGGTCCTAGGTGCGAAGCCGTCACCCATTAATAGGCCAGAGATCAGCCTGAGCAGATCAGATCGAGTTAACTTAGCACGATTCCGATGTGGACATCACCCCAACTTACGGACATACAAACACAGACTAGACAACTCCACAGACGACACCTGCCACCTGTACCAGGACACACCACAAACAATTGAACACATTATGACAAACTGTACCACTCTAGCACAACAACGAACACAACACAACATCACTAGTGCGCTGAACCTCTGGTCCACTCCGGAGGGCGATCGGTTACCTGCGTGCCGCCGGTATATATATATATATATACACACACACACACACACACACACACACACATATATATATATATATATATATATATATAGATATATATACAGGGTGTCCCAAAAAAAACTATATACTCTTTATAGCATCATATATTTTATAATTAAAAAAAAAAAAACAATATATTGTTATAGCAATTGCCAATGAAAGGTAAATTAGTAATCTAAGTGATCAAAATGTTATAGCTAGTTGTTTGCATATAAAATTTAATTAACTACGCCAAGTGCTCAAAATGTTCTCCGGCGGCTTGAACGCACTTTTGAATGCGTCGACTAAGCCTGGCCTTGTTTTATCAAAGGCCTTGTAATGGCGAACCCTATGGACCGAACGTAGTCTAGTCACTCATTAGCTTGCTTCGGACTTAGCCTACGCACTCATTCCACGATACAAACTCTACAGCATTCAACTTTATTCAGTTCAGCAAAAGAACCCATGTTGCGTAAACGTTTGACACTGGAGCAACGAAAAAGTGTTCTGAAATGGTATTGGAAATTTGAGAATGTGTTCGAAGTCCAGCGGCAATGGATCCGGGAATTTGGTACAAAGCCACCGACACGTCTCGCCATTACAAGCATCCGTGACAAGTTTGAGGCAGAGGGATCTGCTCAAGATATGCACAAGCGAAGATCTGGACGACGCAAATCAAGTGCGAGTGATGAAAACTCCGTTTTAGTGTTGCAAAAATGTAATCGATCACCACAGAAATCAGTTAGGCAATGCGCCCTTGAGACCGGAATCAGCAAATCAGGTGTTCACCGGATTTTAAAGTCGGCAAAATGGAAAAGCTACATTCCAAGTCTGTTACACGCCATGACTGAAGATGACCCTGATAGCAGACTCGAATTTTGTGAATGGTTTCAGTCAATGGAAGCCGAAGACGTACAGTTTGCCAACAAAATCGTGTGGTCTGATGAAGCTACCTTCAAGCTGAATGGCACAGTAAATCGACACAACTGCAGGTACTGGTCACTTGATAATCCACACGTTTATGTGGATAAACATGTTAATTTACCAGGATTAACAGCATGGTATGGTTTATCATCCAGGGGTTTGGTTGGACCATTTTTCTTTAATGGGACAGTTACCGGTGCCGCATATCTCGACATGCTGCGGACAGAAATTATACCTGCAGTTCGGAAGTTGTTTGGAAACGACGACTTTTACTTTCAACAAGATGGAGCCCCCCCCCCTCATTATCATTGTGATGTCAGAAGGTACCTCGATGAAACGTTGCCTAACCGTTGGATAGGACGAAGAGGAAGCGTTGAGTCCTCCACGTTCACCGGACTTGACTCCACTTGATTTTTACTTGTGGGGCTACCTGAAGGATGCAGTTTATGGTACAAGACCTGCAACACTCGAACACCTTAAGGATGCAATTAGGGAAAAGTGCGGGACCATCACAGCATCCACATTAGTCCATGTCTGCGAATCAGTTAGTCGACGCATTCAAAAGTGCATTCATGCCGCCGGAGAACATTTTGGGCACTTGGCGTAGTTAATTAATTTTATATGCAAACAACTCGCTATAACATTTTGATCACTTAGATTACTAATTTACCTTTCATTGGCAATTGCTATAACAATATATTGTTTGGTTTTTAAATTATAAAATATATGATGCTATAAAGAGTATATAGTTTTTTTGGGACACCCTGTATATATATGATATATACGTAATGACATAATGATCTTGATGTCATTTAATTTTTAAAATTAATTATTTAATTTATTAACATCCAGGTGCACAACCTCGGGACCAAATCAATATATATACACACCCAGTAATTTTAATTATATGTGAAGCTCAAGATTTCATGACTGTGTTATTTTCTATAGTTTTAGTGACCAAATAATTAGTCATGAAAATCTTAAGATTCAGAAATCTTGACACAATGAGAAGCTCAAAATTTTCACGGCTGCGTTCTTTTCTGTAGTTTAATCGCGGTGCTGGGGCCTTCGGGCCTAGTAATTTTAATTATTTAATTTATTAACACCCAGGTGCAGAACCTGGGGACCTAATCTGTGTGTGAAGTTTCATGTTTGTAACTGCTTCCAGTTTGGAGTTATGGCTGGCACACACACACACACACACACACACGTCCTTTTATTATTATTATACATAGATTACTTAACTAACTTATTTGGCTATTTAACTGTATTAAGTCCTTTTATTATGTATATTCTATGCCATTTGAAAACTAAACTGAGTTTAATAAAACGATTGGACGAAAAAGAAGGCGTTATATCACGTGACTGCTAAATTTATACCTGATTTGTGGAACAGCAATTTGTCTCTAAACACTATGAACGTGTTTAAACTTATCTGGCTGTTCTCGAGCTAGAAGTCACGTAGTCAGTTAAATTTATCTGAGCCCCATTTCCTAACTCTATAATCTATTTATTAAACTTAACATGTGTTTTTCACTTATGTTACAAAAATTCTATCATAAATCATATTAATTAACCCCCAATTTTGCAATCCCAACACCCACTCTAAAAGCACATGGTATGGCAGAGAAAATGAACACACTCTCTTTTTCCTAACACTGTTTATTAATTTTGACTTTGTAATTTACGGGTGGACTTTCAGTTTACTATTTATTTAACCTACGCCAGAGAGAGAGAGAGAGAGAGAGAGAGGACAAATGATATCCGGTCATTAATTTATATAATTTTGGATTGAAATCTAGCACAGCTTATGCCTATCAGTAAAGGAAGGAATCTGTTTGTTGGTATCAAAATGCCCCGCGAAAAGGCACTCAACCCAATTGTTATAAATTTTCTTATTGATTAAAGAAAAGGCCGTACTGTAAGCTTTTACAGAACTGTTTACCTTTTTACAACGTCCTAAAACTCTCTCTCTCTCTCTCTCTCTCTCGTCTTTGTTTTGAAATAATCGTTATCCAAAATGATCAAATTAATTAACGAATCACTAAAATGATCGTATTAAATTCCATTTTACAAATTATATTCAAAATAATCATATTAAATTCCGTATACACACATTACAAATGAACTCTACCGTCAGACATATATGTAACCTTGGTTAACCTTGGTTTTGCTTCCGCCCGAATTGTTCATTCTGACGAAAGTCAAGCTTGTTGCTCCTCCAGAAAAAAATAATATATATTTACTTATTTTATGTTACTTTCTGAGGATTTGAACGACGGTTCAGGATCGACCTGTGGTCGACCCATCTACAGCATTCCACCTCATTTGCGGGATTTGGTGAATGAGGGAATTGCTTTCCGATCTCCTCCTGCCCTCGTAGCCAGCCACGCATGGCTGGTCAGGGACTTTGCGCAAGAACCTGCCCAGCTGGTTCTTGAAGTTATTCAGGTCGGTGTGCTGGAGGGTCCTCACTCCTTTTGGCAGGATATTAAAATGCTTTGGGCTCGTATTCTGAGGGTATTTTCTATCCTCGTTTTAATGGCCCGCTGTCCCACCGCAGCTGGACAGTTTCCTCTTCTCTCATCCAGTCTTCCAGTTTGTTTCTATTTCGTTTCCAAGGTTTAGGGACAAAACCCTCGAGTATTTTCCATATGTATATTACTGTGTACCGCTCGCGTCTTCTTTCGAGAGAGTAGAGTTTCAGTGATTGTAGTCGAGACCAGTGGTCTTCACTTTTCGTTTCCTCGATCTTAGACGTAAAAGTCCTTTGTATAGTTTCCATGTTCGCAATGTCTCCTTTTCTGCATGGGCTTGTGAGTACTGAGCAATACTGAATTATCGGTAGGACTAGACTCATCCATAATTTGAGCATGATGTTTGCTTTTCTGCTGCGGAAGCTCCTCCAGGTGATTCCCATTATTTTTCTAGCTGCTGTAATTTTAATGTTCTAGTGCTCTCTGAATTATGCATTCGACGACATTATTTCTCCAAGATTTGGTTTGGTGTTATCCGTTTGGCTTGCGGAGTTTTGTACCCTTTATTCTGTAGCACCTTGTTATTACCATATTTTAAAAGTTGGAATTTTTCTTCGCTGAACTTCATATTGTTGTCTTCTGCCCATTTGAATAATGTTTCAATGTAATTTTGTAATTTTTCTATGTCGCCTTCATTCAGTATTTCCTCGCATATCTTCGTGTCATTCGCGAAACGTGATACAATACTGGCATTACTATCTGCACCAGTGTCTGCAATCATTATTATGAACAGCGAGGAAGCTAATACTGCACCTTGTTCGACAGAGCTCATGACTTCCGAGACTTCCGATTTAACTCCTTTTACTACCACTCTTTGAGTTCTTTGCGTTAGAAAATTAAATATCGATCTTCGTAGCTTTCCAGTAATTCCTGCATTCTTAAGTTTGTGTGCTATAATTCCATGGTCACATTTATCGGAGGCTTTAGCAAAGTCCGTATATATTACAGCTATGTTTTGTCCTCGACACAATGATGTTTCCAATATTTTCTCTTGGTGGTGTAATAGCTGTGATAGGCATGATCCTCCAGCTCAGAAACCATGTTGATTCGGGTTGTATAAATTCTTTTCTTGTAGGTAATAAGTAGTTTTGTCTCTAATTATACGTTCAAAGCACTTTATAAGGTGGGAGGTGAGAGCTACTGGCAGATAATTTTTAGGCATTGCTCTGTTACCGCTCTTAAATAAGAGGGCAATGCTCGAGTTCTTTAATGGAAGAGGAATGGAAGAGGAATTTAATGGAAGAGGAATTACTCCATAGTAAATACACGGTTTGGCAATAATCTCTTTACATTTCCTCGGAAATATATGTAGCGGTCAACTGGAGATTGCGAGCAACCTACGCAATATTGCAATGTATCGTCAACATTAGCAAGCTCAACAAACCAAATTCGACAAAGATGACGTCATACCAAGCGAGCAAAAGATGACGTCACATGGCGAGAATCCACTCAAGGCATGTCCTCATGCCTCACACCTTCGTGCCCTCGCCTCAACCGCTCAACGTTTCCTCGTTCTTCGAACACCAACTAGTGACCCACGAGCTACCATCATGTGAACATCATTCGTGCAAGGCCTCATTGGCCCTTTAATATCATTCAATTAACTTTATATAAAGATTACTCATTACCGCGCGTAATTAAATAACAATAATTTATATTCTAAGCATTAATTCAAGTGTACACATTACAATATTTCCAATGTAAACAATCAACAATTCCGTCGCATTCATAAATCATTCAAATCAATTTATTTGTGTTAAATAAAGGAAGAAAACTCAATCTATCAATCGCCCTAATTAATAACTTAATTAATAACATTACTTTGATCTGAAAGATCTGGTGACCTCGACCAAAGCATTCATTAATAACATTCACTTATAACCATTATCAATAAAGGTAATTATTATCATTCCTTATAGTACCGATTTTCTCATCAAACATGGCTACATACCTGGCCATCAAATCGTAACTATATATATATATATACACACACGAGTGTATATATATTAGGCGTATAAGTTGGTATTTTAAGCTTAAAATTATATCATAGGTCCTCAGTCCTGCATTAGCTCGCTTTTGGTCAACATCTGAATTGGATCCATATGGCGAAGCACTTACAAATGTATCTCAAGATGTATATAATGAACTTATGATGATTATGAAGGATTTGAGAACTAATTTTTACAAGGTTTTTACAAAGTTTTACTTTTTTATGTTGGCAAGTTGGTGGTCGACTTAAACACCCAAAATAGGCTAAAATCTAAATCTGAAAGTGAAAGTTAGGGGACCGACTAATCTGGACCGTGGACTCATGGATAGCTTGGATAATCGGGTTGGTTGATTTTTTTTAATTCTTTGCATCAGACTGTATTGAGCACGTCTTGTTACCTCCGGGAAGTTCGGGACATTGCGGGTAGCAAACATTTGCGAAGCTGAGCATCTCGAGGGTAATTTATGTAAGAGTCTAAAAGACCTGTTGTACAGCAAATTTAGGGTTCTGCCAGAACCTTTTTTATAATTCACCCAGAGTTGCTGTCCGTATATTGTAGTGATTTGTTTATTAAAGGGCCTATTTGGCCGATATATTAAGAGTGCAACAGGTAATTAAGTCTGTCCAGCTATAACAGTCGAATTTTCCACCGACACAACCTTAAGGATTGACGACAGAACGTACCGGTAGGCTTATTTTATTGTTTATTAAATAACTAAATTAATTTAAATTTACAGGCTTTTAGGGCAAGGCTGAAAGTTAATACATAAAACAGCACCGAGAGAGAGAGAGAGAGAGAGAGAATCTGGTAATTTGCCATTTACACTAAACTGACAAACTATACTTACAAAATTTTGAGAACCCCAAAAACCTGTGATTCTGACTGAACAAAATCTAGAATTCAACTCCCCGTATGTGGGATCTTATGGCACCCTTGTAGAGGGTTTTCCCCCACTTATTCCCCCAATTCCCCCATTCTCAACCGAAACACCCACAAAAAAATATAAAAACCTTTACATTCTCTGAGAAGTTACATTTAACAGACATCTTAAATTTATCTTTCCAAAACGACGATATAAAAAACTATGTTAAAAAGTTTAATTCGAAATACTTATAAAACTGCTATATTAACAAATGTTCATTACAAACATTTCTCTCGGTGCCATTTATTAAATTGATTACAAATCATTACAATCATTACAAATCATTACAATCATTACAATATATTACTGCAGAAAGTACGAAAAAGAGTTTCTTTAGCTTTACTTGTAGACCCGGAAGTCCCTTAGTCATATTCGCTTTAGCACACAGGCTTCGAGATTGTTTTCTTATATCCGAGTCATCACTCAAGGAACTGGTGATAGTTTGACCCAAATACTTAAACTCATGTACTTCCTAGTGATGAAAGCCGGTATTGAAAAACTGGTATTTATACCTGTAATGGACAAGAGACACGATACCGATATCGTGATTAATGATTAATTATTTATCGATACCGAGTTTTCGGTATTGAAGAACTGCCTATTGTCTTTATTGTGGGAGCAATGAGCAAATGTCAAATTAACAAAGATTTGTTTTTTGTAGGATTTTGTGGCCAATGTGAGGAGAAATAATGATTTATCTTCATACATAACTTACACATGCAGTATATCTTTGAGGGGCGTCATTAGTGTATAGGGTGGCCATTTCCAAATTTCCAAAAAGGAGGACACTGCGTATGTGGCCGTACGTTAACATATATATATATATATATATATATATATATATATATATAAAATTAATGGGAAAAAGTCGATTTTTTCCATGTTCATCGAAATTTGAAATTTTCTCCAAACAACTTTTTCATTTCGTTTTTAAGAATTTTTTTCAAAATATTTAACCAATAATAAATTTTAAAAACTAAAAATTTGGAGAATAAATTAATAATAATTACAATAATACAAATTTCAATTCTTTAGAAACTTTCTGCGATTTTTAAGCTAAAATTTGCTATAATAATTATTTTTTACGGAAAAAAAAATTTAATAATAAAAAAATTTAATTTTATATAAAATAATTTTAATTTTTTTTTAATCGATAAAATAAATAATGAAATAAATGTTTAAATTAATATATTTTTTTAAAAATTTCGGATTATTCCATTTATCAATTACTTTAAAAGGGTACAAAATTTTCATTTCATGAATTTCATTCACTTTTACAATATTTTTTATTTTTTATTTTTTTTTTTTTTTTAATAATTTTGAAAGAATTTCTGGACAAAATTTAAAAAATTGTTTTTACAAACAGAAAATATAAAATCTATTGAAATTGCGAATTTTTTTTTTTTTTTTTTATAATTTTATTGCAAAAAAAAGAAAAAAAAAGAAAAAAGAAAAAAATTAAATGTAAAAATGAAAATAAATATTTTTATTGATTTTTTTTCTACTTTTCATTAATAGGATATTTTTTTTTTTTTTTTTTTAAACCACGACATAAAATTTCAATAAAATTTCATATAAATAAATATAATATATATATATTTTTTTTTTTATTTTTTTTTTATTTTTTTTTTCAAAATTTGATGAAAATAATTTATATTTTTAGATTTAAAAATGAAAATTTCCGCCATTGAAACATAATTAAACTTTTTGTATTTTGTATTTTAATAAAAAGTAAACTTTAATGTATGTATGTATGTTTATTTTTGTAACCTATATATTGCCTTGATCTGTCCTTTCACTCCAGTGTTCCTGAGGATGTCATTAGACGAAAGCGCTTGAGCACCCTTTGTGTTTCTTTTTTCCTTCGTGGTTTTATTCATCATAAATACTTTTCACGTGTCACTTTCGTGAAATAATTTTTTCATATAATGAACACCACGCGTTCCTTCGCCTTGCTGTTCCCTCTATTGTCCCCGTTTGTGTCGGTGTTTGCTTCTACATTAATGAAGGGGCATGCAATTCGGATCCGACGGAAGTTCTTACTAATTGTCTGGAGGAGCAGGTCCTTCCCAAGTCCCTCCTTCCGATTCGCCTCAGAGAAATGGACGACCATCCGTTCAACAACTTTAGCAGAGTAATTTTAAAGAAACATATTGAAGTCACCAGACAAAATGAGTGGTCCACCTTCAAAAATTTAGGCATTGCCAAACGTAATGTTTTGATTGTTATTCCCCAACCGTGGATCCAACCTTTGTTTGATGAAATTTACAACGAGTTGCGTCGGAGAACTTCTTCACTTCGAAACATTTTGGATCGCAAAATTAAAAGTCTCATTCGAAATAGTCAGTGGAGTAAAAAAGCAAGCTCAAAGTGTGTTTTGAACCTTTCTTCGAAAAACATTAGTGACGATGCAAAAAGTGCCCTTGGATTTGGTATGTCCTTTTATATTGTTAAAAAACCTACTGCTTTACAAATTTGTCATAGTCTTGCTCGTTTTGAAAAACAGTGTAACCTTCCTCAGTTTTTAGTTAACATAGTTAAAGGCCTGGTCTATGGTGCTGCGAATATTTCTTACGAAGATAACTTTCCTAAACGTTTCCGCAATAGCCTTTCACAATTAAAAAAAGATAGTGAGCTCCATATTACTAAAGCAGACAAGGCTAACACCTTAGTCATTATGGACAAAGTGGATTACATTGGAAAATGAATGAGCTGCTTCAGGACCCCGCCACATACGTGAAACTTAGGAAGAACCCACAGGATGATGTCATCAAATCATTCAATAGTGGCTTGAAACGCATTCTCAAAGATCATAAGGATTTAATTCCCCTTTTTTGTCCACTTCACCTGCTCTGCCTTATCTTTATGGTCTTATTAAAACCCACAAACCGGGTAACCCTATGCGCCCTATTATTAGCTCGGTGGGCTCTATTACCTATAAACTCTCCAAATGGCTTGTTAATGTTTTGTCCCCCATTCTTGGAACTGTCTCTGATTCACACGTAAAAAATTCCATGGATCTCACTGAAAAATTGAATAATGTTCGCATTAATACCAACGATAGATTGATCAGTTTCGACGTTTGTTCATTGTTCACAAAAGTGCCGATTGATGATATGCTTGACTTTCTCGCCAGAGAATTACATAATTATGATTTACCATTACCTGCACACACTGTTTTGGAGCTTATTAAGCTTTGTATCAAGGATTGTAAATTCACTTTCAATGGCGAGCATTATCAACAAGTTTTTGGGATGGCCATGGGCAACCCTTTGTCGCCCCTTCTCTCCAATATTTATATGGAGTTTTTTGAAATTACTTACATTCCGAGAATCCTGGGGGTTGGCATCCCTTGGTTGCGGTACGTTGACGATATTTTGTGTATCTGGCCCATGAATCGTGACCTGGATGACTTCCTCCTTCAGTTAAATGACCAAGTCCCCTCCATTAAATTTACTTTAGAAGTGGAACAAGACAACTCAATCCCGTTTTTGGATGTGCGTGTTCATAGGGATAGCCCGGGTTTTAAGTTTAGTATCTATCGGAAAAAAACAAACAATTTGTCCTACGTACACTTTTACTCTGGACATGACACCCCTATTAAAAAGGCCATATTTTCCTCAATGTTTCTCCGCGCTCTTAGGATCGCCAGTCCGGAATACATCGATGCCGAATTGGAAAATATCAACGGTATTGGAAGTGAGTTGTGTTACCCATCTGCGTTCATGGAATCTTGTCTTAATAAGGCTAAACGAACCTTCTATCGTGTGAATAATAACACTCGCACCTTGTCAAAGAATATTTTAGTACTTCCATTTTTCCCGGGCTTCTTAGGCATTGCTAATGTACTTAAACTTTTGGATATCAGTGTAGTTTTTTCATATAACAATATTGTGAAAAACATCATAGTAAAAAATAGCCCTACCAATAATTTAGGCATTATCTATAAAATTGGGTGTAAGCAATGTGATTCCTTTTACATAGGTCAGACGGGAAAGGATTTGCAAACGCGTGTAAAACAGCATCAATATTCCGTTAGAACGGGACAGTTGTCCAGTGCCCTTTTTGTCCATTTGTCAGAGTTATCCCATTGTATTGATTGGAATAATGTTTCAGTTTTGTTTCACTCTAGCAACATTGTTAATAGAAATATTCTTGAGTCGGCTATAATTCAACTTACAAATAACCTTAACATGAGTAAAGGTCTGTTTCAACTTGATCCCGTTGCTCTGAATTCCTTCAGAATGGATTTAAACAAAAAGGGCAGGTTGTTAAATCTTTGGTAAAAAATTTGTTTTTGTCTGTTGTTTCCCTTACAATTTTATTTTTCAATTTTTTGCTGTATGCGTGTATGTGTATGTATGTATGTGTATGTGAGTATGTGTGTGGTCATTGCAGTTAAATGTGTTTGTATGTATATGTGTGTATATGTATGTATGTATGTGTGTATATGTATGTATGTATGTATGTATGCAGTTAAATATATATATATATATATATATATATATATATATATATATATATATATATATATATATGTTATGTGTATGTACCTTACCTTACCTTACAACCTCACAAAGGTTCTGCGGGATGATTTCTCATTTCGTGAAGGTCAAGCTTGTATATATATATATATATATATGTGTGTGTGTGTGTGTGTGTGTTTGTATATATGTGTGTATATGTATATATATATTTGGTTATGTGGGTATACATGTGTACGTGTATTATTTGTAATTTTTTCAATTTATATTTATTTTTATTTCTTTATTCTTTTGCGACCTACCGTTTTCTCAGACAATAATTATAAAAACAAATTTGGTAATTTTTTTTCCCTTATGCATATATATATATATATATATATTCTGTATATATTGCGTTTATATTTCGTATATATACCGTATATATGTTGTATATATATTTTATTGTTCTTTATATATCATCTAGGCATCATTTTGTTTTCCAATTTATATTTACTTGTACTTTTTTATTCGTTTGTGACTATAATATGCATATGTGGTAATTTTTCCCTTATAAATTGGTGTGCCTCTCTTAAAATTTATCTTTCAATTTATTATTATTTTTTATTTTTTTAATAATTAATTTTTTTTTTTTTTTTTTTGTGACATATATATCAATTTGGCAGCATCTATTAAATCGATTGTAAAACTTCCCTCTTGAGCTTGAATTGGTAGACTCCACTTACAATATTTATATTTATTTTTATTTCTTTATTCTTTTGTGACCTGTTCCATAAAAAAGCCATTTGAATTTATATTGAAGGTCGGCCAAAGTGCTAAAAGTGTCTTTATATATATATATATATATATATATATTATATATATATATATATATATATATATGTATGTATTTATTTATGGGTTTTTTTTATTTGCCTGTTTATTTCTTTATGATTATTTAGGCTGTGACATATATATCACTAAGGCACTATTTTGTAATTAATTTTTTCTCAATTTATATTTATATTTATTTTTATTTCTTTATTCTTCTGTGACCATATAAATGTTGGCTCCTCCCACAATTTTTTTCTATGCTTACTATATATATGTATATATGATATATATATATATATATATATATATGTATATATATGTGAATATGTATGTATGTATGTTTATTTTTGTAACCTATATATTGCCTTGATCTGTCCTTTCACTCCAGTGTTCCTGAGGATGTCATTAGACGAAAGCGCTTGAGCACCCCTTTGTGTTTCTTTTTTCCTTCGTGGTTTTATTCATCATAAATACTTTTCACGTGTCACTTTCGTGAAATAATTTTTCATATATATATATATATAACTGAAAGAAATGACTATTCATTTTTACTCCTTGGGCAGACTGACTGCTCGACTCGTAGTCATAAAATTGAAAACAAATGCGGCTTATCAGCAGTGTTGCCAACTACATATAATAAAAATACGTTAACGGTTATTATGGCCTTCAGTAACTGCTATTTTAAGTGTACCTGAGGTAATTTATATAATTCTTTTTAGCCAGACCCCAAAAAGGAGGACAAATTAACGTCCGGCTCAAGGTGGCTCCGGATGGAGGACAGAGTGCTCAAAAGGCGGACTGTCCGGCCTAAAGCCGGACGTCTGGCCACCCTATAATAGGGTATGTCACAACTTATCATTTGTTATAATATTATGTTATTGACATTATATGATGTGTCCGTTTTTCTGAAAAGGGAAACTATCATCCAGAACTCTCGCCTTAAACATTTGAAATCGTATAAATACGTACTGAAACGTTCAAAAACGTTTTTACACGACTCCAAAACCTTGCGTTGTTTTTTCTAGATTCGTTATTGAGTTCCAGATTTTGAATTTCGTACTAGACGCTTGCAGTGGTTGATTGATGCGCATATTTCACAAGTTAAGTTTTGTAATTTTGTCACGTGCGCATTGCAGTCTTGTGATATGGGAAGAAGCTATTTCTTACTTTAAATAATCTACCCCTTCGAATCTATTACAAGAATGTCAAAAAAATCAATCGTATGGAATTATTTTATTAAGAAAAATAAAGACGAAGCTGAATGTTCAAAGTGTGAAAAAGTTATAAAGTGCAGTGGGGGCTCAACTAGTGGTTTATCTGTTCATTTGAAAACAATTCATAATATAAATGTTGCTGAAATCAAGATAGGTGAAAATCAACAACATAAACAACAAAAAACTTTGGATACATTTATTAACAAAAAATCTATTGAAGAAGAAATTGCAAAACTTGCATGTGTCGATGGATTTAGCTTCCGCTCTGTTGTCACAAGTAAATTCATTCAAGAGAGTTTAGCTAAAAATAAATATGATAAGCCTCATCCAACTTCACATTCAGGTGTCAAACGTATGGTAGTTAGATTTCATGAAAGAAAGAAGGCTGAATTGATAGATCACTTTGGAAAATTAGTGAGTAAAGGAGTTCGATTTTCTATGACCCTTGATAAATATACACCTCATTTCAGAATAAGAGATATATGAATATAAATGTTCATCAAGAAGACCAATATTGGTCCTTGGATTAATCAAAATATTTGGAAGCTTTGACAGTACCAGGACAGTGGAAATTGTAGAAAAAAGGTTAAATGCTTATGGCCTTAATTTAGATCAACACATAATAGGATGTACGACAGATGGTGCATCAGTTATGGTGAGGTTTGGAAAAGATATTACACCTGAACACCAACAATGCATTGCCCACGCTATTCATCTCGCAGTTTCCTCTGTTTTATCATTATAAATTATTCTCTGCATAAAACCGGTATCAGTAAAATAATTGTTCAAATACCGGTATTAAAAATTGTCGGGATTATTTCATCCCTAGGCCTACTTCCTCAATTACTTCACCTCTCATTTTAAACCTAATATCAGCTGGCTGATTACAGCTTTTAGGATGAAATTGCATAACCTTAGTTTTGTAACATTAGAAAGAATATCAGGTTTCTGCGAATACACTTCGCAAACATTTAGTAGCCGATCCAGACCTTTAACAGAGAGACTTATTAAACCATATCATCGGCATAAACTAAGTTATTTATCCTTGTGTTATCTATACAACATCCCACTGTTGCCTCATTAAGTGAAGCAATTAATCCGTCAATATATGCATTAAACAACAAAGGAGAGAGCAAGGAGCCTTGTCTCACTCTGCAAGAGGAGCCAAAACATTCGGATAGTACATTGCCCCACTTAACGGTAAAAGATTGGTGGGAATACCAAAATTTCAATAAATTTAATATGTACATGGGAACCTTCCTGTCTACTAGTTTTGCAAATAAAATATTGTGGTTCACTCTATCATATGCCTTACGGAAACAGCTATAAATAGTTGAATTACTTATTTCTTTAAGTACATAGATACACAGGTCAGTTGAGTGGGACCTTTTAAAACCAAACTGATTGGGAGATGTCCATAGGTAATCATTTAATCGGAGTAACAAGAGTTTTTCTAGTAGTTTTGAGAAGCGGGAAGCGACAGCAATAGGCCTGTAATTACTGCTGGACAGAATGTCTCCATACTTATTTTTGACCAGGGGCAAGATATATACCCTCATGAACTCTGCAGGGATATAGCTATGAGCAAGTATGGCTTATAAGAGCAATGATTATGCAGACATACTACGTCATTGGCATGTTTTAAGTGCTCATTCGATAGGTCATTTACCTCTGACGCAGAACCAGTCTTTAACTTTTTAATTAACCTCTTTACTTCACGAACTGATATCAAAGTATTTTCCCTTGTCCCTTCCACAGTCGTTTCACTGCAATCTATCTTAAGATAATCCCTACTCACAGTGTTAAGAATGTTTGAGTAGTGGTTTTTCCACAGCTTTGCAATTTCTTCCTTCCCGACACTCCATCGATTGTCGGAGGGAGGGCACTTTTGACACCCGTTTGATTCTTAATAAATTTCCAAAATTTGTTGTTTTATATATATATATATATATATATATATATATATATATATATATATATATATATATATATATATATATATATATATATATATAGTGCGTGATAAATGAAGAAAGGAAAAAATAACATTATTATTTGAAAAATGCGATACGATGAGGAGAAACCTTAGAACAATAAATTTTTAACTACTCAAAGAAACGTTTTACATTAAAAGTAGAATATTATTCCATGAAGTAGTCTTCATATTTTTAAATGAAGAAAATGATTTTCCATTTGGTGTGAAGAGAACGCTGTGAATTTCACTGATAAGTACATAAATCTTACTGAAATAGCAATTCCGGGAGATTACGAGCTATAAATTAACTTTTAGTACAGTTCATGCCAGTCAAAACACTGATACAAGAAAGGAAATAATGGCAATAAGTGTATTAAAGCACTTTTCAAAGGTGATGAGCGAGTATCATATCAAAATTAGGTAAGAAATGAGTTGTACGAATAACAATTAAGGTATTTTGTCAATCCTTACAATGCGAATAGACGTTTTAAAGCGGAGATTTTACGTTTTATTTTTTATGCAGGAAAGAGAGGCCAAGGGCGAATACCAGCAAAAACGTTCCTCCAACCCCCAGGAAAGACAAAGAAAGCCATAATCAAGGCCCAAGGTTTCGAGATGCCTCGACACTCTGCGTTTGAAAGAATGAAGGTCATAGACAGGGAGAAAGATGGATTCAGGAAGATTGTTCCAGAGTTGACCCGTTCAAAATACCGATTAACCCTTCCGTTAGAGCGTTGGACAGAAAAGGGAAGAGAATGTGTAGAAAGTTTGGTACTGCGTGCTCTCTTAAAGGAGGAGGCATGCACTTAGAGAATTCAGAAGAGCAGTGTCCGTTATAACAGCGATAGTAAAAAGAGAGTTAGGCAACATTGCGACGAAGCGAGAGAGATTGAAGACGGCAGTAAGAGGTGGAGAGTTGATGAGACGAAAAGCCTTTGATTCCATCCGGTCATGCAGAGATGTGTGGGGTGTGGGTTGAACCACCCCATACATGAGAAACGTACTCCATACAGGGACGGGCAAGACCCCCTGTACAGAGACAGCTACTGAGTGCGGGTGAAGAAACCGCGGAGCCAGTACAACACACCTAACCTCTTAGAAGCTGTCTTAGAAAAAAGTATATGTAATCTTTCCAGGAAAGATTACGAGAAGAGGGAGGATTGAGTTGTGTATTGTTGAGGGTAAGGGAATAGTCGTGTGGAAGATTGTGACGAGTAGACATGAAGGACTGAGTTTCTGAGGTACTGAAAGCCACAAGTTTTTGTGCCCTAATGAGAGATAGTGGAAAGATCAGAAGTCAGGTGCATCATAGCTGTCCCACACGAAGCATGGAGTGACTGTTGAGAGGGACGCTTTGTGAAGCAGGTGGAGAAATGAAAAGTGGAATTATCGTCATAGAAGCGGATAGGACAAGAAGTGCGACTTAAAAGATCATTGAGCAGTGTCCGTTATAACAGCGATAGTAAAAAGAGAGTTAGGCAACATTGCGACGAAGCGAGAGAGATTGAAGACGGCAGTAAGAGGTGGAGAGTTGATGAGACGAAAAGCCTTTGATTCCATCCGGTCATGCAGAGATGTGTGGGGTGTGGGTTGAACCACCCCATACATGAGAAACGTACTCCATACAGGGACGGGCAAGACCCCCTGTACAGAGACAGCTACTGAGTGCGGGTGAAGAAACCGCGGAGCCAGTACAACACACCTAACCTCTTAGAAGCTGTCTTAGAAAAAAGTATATGTAATCTTTCCAGGAAAGATTACGAGAAGAGGGAGGATTGAGTTGTGTATTGTTGAGGGTAAGGGTAAGGCACAGATGGAAAAATAGAAACCAAAGGAGGACAGTTTGGAAACTGAAGATTTTTGCCAGACTCTATTAAAAGTTTTTGGTATGTCTAACACAACTGCAAAGGTTTCACCGAAATCCTGAAAGGAGATGACCAAGAGTCAGAGATATCTAAGACGATTGCCAGTAGAGCGTTCCTTGCGGACCCCATACCAACGATCTGAAAGAAGACTGTGAGAAGAGAGATGTTTAAGAATCTTCTTATTAAGTATAAATTCAAAAAGAATTGGACGATAGTTGGAGGGTTGAGAGCGGACACTCTTCTTTGGAACATTAAATATAACAAAAGAGAAGCTGAGAATTAACTATTTGCGGGTCACAACTTAATCCTGCCCTGACAAAATTTCATTATTTTGAAGTTTTCTTCATTTGTTATGTAAAAGATAAGATGAATTTTAGAATTTAACATTATCTCCAAACGTTTTCTGCTTGGAAGGATGACGCGAAACGATACCATGCATGCGTGTGTGGGTGGGTGGGGAGGGAGGAGGGGGAAAAGGCAAGAAGAAAAGAATCTAACACAAATTGTAAAATAGAAAACTGTTGGAAAAAAACCGCACACCGAGATTTTTTTTCCCCATTCCTGAAATGGGGGACGATTTCCAAGACTTTGGAAGGGCAAAAAACAACCAACAAAAAAACAACAACTTTTATTCACACTAAATAAATTATGAAAATCTTAAAATAAAAAAAATAAGAGCATTAATAACTGAAGTCAATATCAGTCTTGGAGAAATTCTTTATCCAAGTCCTTCATCCAAGTCCTCGTTTATAAAATGTTACGAAGTGAGGCAGGAAATAACACCCTCCTCCATCAGTTTCCGCAAACGGAGAAGAATAAAAATGAAGATTCAGTTGTCGGACGATTGACCTTTGCTTCAAAAAGGAATAAAATCAACCAACTAACATAACATAACACAACACACGACTTTCGTTCAGCTCCTTCATTCTCACTTTTATATATATATATATATATATATATATATATATATATATATATATATATATATATGCACTAGAATCACAAAATAACACGTGACCTTATTAATAAGCAAACAACCACAAGGAAAAGGAAACACAAAGTCCGAGCGCTTTCGTGATATATTCACATTATCAAGGAGGAACATATATATATATATATATATATGGGATGAATTTCACAATAAAACAGGTGAAATGAATGAATGATGCAAACCCAAGGAAAAAGAAAAATTATTCCAAGACCTTTCGTGTATTCAGAAGTACATCTCGTCAGGGAATGACGGGGCATTCATGACAAGTATGACGAGGGCATTTCCTGACGAGGTGTACTTCTGAATACAAGAAAAGCCTTGCAATAATTTTTCTTTTTCCTTTCTTTTTCCTTCTTCGTTGGAACCATATGAACAAGTACGATAACTGGTTCGTATTAAGATTGACCTCATATGACAAAAAAACCTTTCGGTTAACAAATCGGGAGCATCTAAATGTTGCGAAGGAGATTGAGGCCAGGAAGAGATTGGTTTGAAAGGTATAAAAGCACCCTTTCATGGCTCCTACTTCGGTAGTTGACTAAGAACCGGATTTGAACGTGAATGATGCCCTAATTTTGGAGGAGAAAATGGTTAGTTTTGGTCGAGTCGTTTCGTTTAGAACGATTTAGAAATGTGATTTAATTAAGTGACTATCGTGAGAAGGTCCTCGAAAGGAACGTTGCGAAGAACCAAATTTTGTAAGACGTCTTCCGACACGACGAAAGAATAACTTGGGGAAAAAAAAACCTTTTCGCTTTATTTCGCCCCTTTTTCAGTGTTGGATGAAAAAGGGATAACGAAATTAAATCTTTCTCTACACGAAGTTACCCCTTCGTCGGAATGAAATGGATAACGGCATTTTCGTAGTTTATCTTTTAAGTACATTCGTTTCTGAGGGTTTTATCGCATAATTTTTTCTTCCTACTGTACTCGTAGGAAGAAAGTTCAGGCGTTTTTGTACTTATATCGTCCACATTAGTCTGTACCTAATGGGAATATTTTGAAACTCGTAACCCGATGAAAAATACATTTATTTATCGAACCATATCATAAATGTTCAAAATTCTCACCATTTATTTCAAATCAGATTAATGTAATTAATTAATTAAGGTAATTTCCATTGGGTAGAGACTCTGTGGACATCTGTGTGTGTGTGTGTATATATATATATATATATAATATATATATATATATATACTCTTCTTAAGTGGCGTGGCGTGAAGCGCGTCTGAGGCTTTACCCTCGTGAGTTTTGAACAAATGAACATTTTAATGAAAACTTCGTTCCTTCTAAAATTTTATCCGCCTCTTGACATGATTGTGGCACAGTAAATTCTAAAAGAGGCCTTTCGAATATAATTCTTATGTATTTCCAAACGTATTCATTCACCTTCAGTCCTCATATCTGTGTCTTTAACGGGCTCGCGTTCGCTCCGTCTTGAGTTCGTTAAACAGGGAGGTTAAGTCGGTATCAAACTTTACCGGAGTGTTACGCGGAATAGCAGTTACATAGCAGACATTTTTTATCCGATCAATACCTTTTTGAAGGACTTCCATATTTACTTTACTATCGACTCATTCATTCATTAGAGAGATGCGAAAGCTGCCCCCCAAGAAATCTCATGAGAGGCTATATAAGACCTCAGAGGAGGAAAATGTCTATTTGAAATGTCTTAAATTCCGTTACTTTTTCCAGCTTCTTGTCAATCAAAAATTTTTTCCCTATTCACTAAATAATCTTTCATTCCCTTGAATATTCGTTGCGGTCAAAACAGAAGTATGAAAACTAGGCTTGAACGGTAATTTGGAGATATAAATTTATTTCAATGTTATTTATTATTAAAATAATAATAAAAATAGTAATCCTATTTCATAAGAGTTTAAAAGTTGGGAATTATCAAGTTTTGAGGTATTGTGTTAAGTGAATAATGATATTAATAATAAGACCGTATTCCACGTGTTTTGAAAGAAAAAATTAAAAATAATGGCGATAATATGGTCGTGTTTTTACGGAGAGACATGACGTCATCAAATACTTCGCAATGGGCGGAGTCAAGCGTGAATGGAAATGGGGTTTTTATTTTTATTTTTATTTTTACATTTTTGTAATTTTAATTATAATTACTTTCAACTCTATTTATTTTTTGTGCATTTGCAAACTTAATTATTTTTTTAACTCATTCCATTTTCTTGGACTCTTAGAATTTATTTTGTGCGAACTTGCAATATATATAATATATATATATATATATATATATATATATAATAAATAAAAATAATAACTTTCTCAAGAGTTTCAGTCACAGAAAATTCAATGAAACAAGTTTCATTCAATTTTCTGCGTTACCACCTATTTATATTTTGAGGTTATATATTTGTTTGTTCATTAATAAATAATTAATACTTTACATGAAATGTGCATGACTGGGCCTTATAAGCTACTTTATAAGCTAATTTAATTGTAAATTGCATAATTTATTAGAGGTAATATCCGCATAACATCCGAAGTCAGAAGTGCGGATGTGGATGTTAAAATGATGCGGATGCGGATATCCGGTCCACCACTAATATATATATATATATATAATATATATATATGTTACAGTCAAAGTGTGTAACCAGCCATTTCACGTAATGGCTGAAACTTTTAGTCATTTCGCGAAATGGCTGTTTCACTTGGTCATTTTGCGAAATGACTAAAATCTTCAGCCATTATGCGAAATGGCTGAAATTCCACCTTGGTCATTTTGTACAAGATCATTTGCCCGGTTAGGGCATACCGGGCAAACAGTTAACCTAACCGGGCATACAGATGACCTAACCGGGCAAATGATCTTGTAAGTTATGTTATTTTCGTTAGTTTTAACGAAAATAACACGACTTAACCTAACCAACTGTCAAGGGCATGCAGTTGACCTAACCGGGCTTTCAATGGCGGACATCGGAATAACAATGAAGGTCCGGTTAGTATTTGAAAACCTCTATATTGAAAATTCAAATGTGTTCAAATGTGTATTTGAAGAGTGCTTCTCACTTATTTGAACAGACCCGTGGATGCATGTATGTTTTAGCAGATTTAGTTAGTTAAATAAAGGTTTCCAATTTTATTGTCATGTTTGTTATTTCTATGAATTCATGACAAAAGTCATTTTAGTCATTTCACGAAATGACGAAGGTGGGATTTTAGCCCATTTCGCGTAATGGCTGAAGATTTTAGTCATTTCGCGAAATGACCAAGTGAAACAGCCATTTCGCGAAATGACTAAAAGTTTCAGCCATTACGCGAAATGGCTGGTTACACACTTTGACTGTAACATATATATATATATATATATATATAATATATATATATATATATATATATATATATAGGGTGCGGCATTAGTCGCTTTACCAAGAATAATGAAATGACCTTGCGAAGAATAATATTTATTATTTATTACAGAAGTTGTTCAAAGTGTCCTCCATTATGTTCAATAGACACGTTGCATCTTTGAACCACTGAACAACAAATAGCGCGACGCGGTTCTTTGTTATTATTTAACATCTCGAACTCTTGGCGTAACAAGTCTTCATGTGAGCGAAGTCTCACGGTTTCTGGTCGTAGACTCTATCTTTGATTATACCCCACGACACGACACTTGGAAAATTTACTAATGTACTGATGTAACTAATATGTATGTATGATAAATAAATTTTCTCTCTCTCTCTCTCTCTCTCTCTCTCTCTCTCTCTCTATATATATATATATATATATATATATGATGAATAAAACCACGAAGGGAAAAGAAACACAAAGGGGTGCTCAAGCGCTTTCGTCTAATGACATCCTCAGGAACACTCGTGGTTTTATTCATCATAAATATTTTTCACGTGTCACTTTCGTGAAATAATTTTTCATATATATATATATAGACACACACACACACACACATGGAAAATTTATTTATTATACATACATATTAGTTACATCAGTAAATTTTCCAGGTGTAGTGCGACTTTTTGAACACCCTGTATTAAGAAAATTTAAAATTTGTAGTATCTTGTTTTAAGAATGAAATACAATGTGGTATAATGGTAGAACAATTTTCATAATTAAGGTCTTTAAGAAATTTGGGGCTTTGATGACATAATATTTATTTACTGAATGCTGACAATGAAAATTACTTTAGTTGAATAAAATGAATTTCATTAGTACTGTCAATAATAATAATAATAATAACAATAATAATAATAATAAACAGAGAATGGCCGTGACTTTTCGTACGAGAGAAATATGACGTCAAGACTCTCTTCATAGTTACTAATTTCAATAGCAATGACTGAGCTTCAGATTTTGTGATAGAGTCTGTTCCACTAGTTATTAGTATTATTATTATTATTATTATTACTATTATTATTATATAATATATCTCACTACAAACTTCATGAATGAGATTACTATTGTTTTGTAATTTCAACTAATTTGGAATATTCACTTAGGTGGCGCTACGAGCTAATTTTAGTAGGAATTATAGGAATGAAAACAGGGCTTATGAGAGAATGTGTTATACTGTATTATGTTATGTTATGTTATGCCATGTTATACTATATTAGACTATTAATTTCGTGGTATACTAATGGAATTTTGTTTCATTAACTAAGGTAATTTTCCTTGTCATTATTAAGTAAACAAACATTACGTTATCAGAGAGCATAAATCTAAGGAATTTGTTCTACCATTTCTACCATGTTTTATCCTTAAAAGAAAATTTCCCATTTTCTTAAACATTACATTAATTCGTAGTATATTTAGGATGAAACCTCGCGAATGAGATGAGGTGACTCGTTATATTATATGAGACTATGATGGTGATAAGACAGTCAGTGGCGGTTCCTCATATGGGCAATATGGGCAGCCGCACAGGGCGGCATTTGTGGAGGGGCGGCATGAGCGCCTGCAAAAAAAATAAAAATAAAAATAAGAATAAATAAATAAAGAAATAAATAAAAATAAAAAATAAAATAAAATAAATAATAAAAGATCAATGACTTTGCATCAAGGAAGGTAAGAAGAGTCAGGCATTAGATGGCAGTTGTGCTGTGGTGCAATTTATTTTGTTTCTTGTTCAAAGTGTAGCATAATAATTACCCTCTCTTAAGTGTCTTATTCTATTTATGTGATAGAGCATTTGTACAATTTAGAAATTTGATTCTCTAGTTTATTTATGGCAGTTGTGCAATTTAATTTGTATTTTTCCTGTTCATAGTATCATAATTACATTCTCTTAAGTGAGTTATTCTATTTACGTGATGAAGGATTTGTAAAATTCAGAAATTTGAGTCTTTGTTTTGGTTCTGAAGTTCCAACAATTAGTCCAATAAAAAGTTATTTTGTGAAAGAGTTATGTCTGTCCTTTATTTTGGGGGGATTCGAATGTGTGTGTGTTGGCGAACAGGGGGGGGGGGGGCTGAAGGTGAGGTTCGCCCAGGGCGTCATGTAAGCTAGGACCGCCACTGACTACAGTGTGAAAATAGGCCTTTCTTTATGGACTTGCCTTTGCACTCCGCATTAAGATAGTCTGTTGTCACGTGTGATTCTATCTTATTTTAAAAGTGAGGATGACTAAAAAAAAAAAAGAAAGAGTAACTGAATCCACGAAAAGGTACGATGTAAAATAAAACAAAATTTATTATTTTAAAGAAATAGTAATTTATAAAGCTGTAAAAAAATACATATTGTATTTGATAATTAAAACCCACTCTAATAGACAGGGTTTATTTCCACAACAGTTTCGATGCCCACTGGCATCCTCTTCGGGTGGATACAAGAAAACGAATGGACCAAAAACAAGAGGGAAAACAGTCCAGGGACCATTAAGAAATTCGCACCTAGGTTAGATCCTGTTCTCCCGACACTGGAAGGGCATTTTTATTAAAGGGACCCACTTATAAGTACATTCGCACAAATTTAAAACTATCTTCTTGTTCTATACATACAGATTCTATTATGTTTTTTTTTTTTACATAATTATTACATTTATTATTAAATTTATTACACTTAATATTGCATTATTATTTATTACAGAAATTATAAATTTATTATTGCATTGATTATTTATTACACTGTTGTTTATTATACAGAAATTGTAAACCGAAAAACGAATGAAAAAGGCGAGAAGGAAACAATCCAGAGATCATTAAGGAATTCGCACCTAGGCTAAATCCCGTTCCCACGACCCCGGAAGGGCATTTTTTAAATTTTTTTTATTAAAGGGTTCCGCTTATAAGTACATTCGCACAAATTAAAACTATCTCCTTGTTCTATACATACAGATTCTATTATTTTGACATAATTACTGCATTTATTATTGCATTTACGTTTTTTTAACATTTATTATTATTACCTTTACACTAATTATTACATTTATTTTATTACCTTTATTATTACATTTATTGCATTTATATTTATTTCCACATTTATTACTTCCTTTATTACATTTACATTTACGTTTATTATTCCATTTACATTTTACCGAAAAAAAAAAAACGAATGAACCAAAAGCGAGTAAGGAAACAATCCAGAGACCTTTAAGAAATTCACACTTAGGTTACAATCCGTTCACCCGACGCCGTAAGGGATTTTTTTTACCAAGAATCTCATTAAAGGGTCCAATTTATAAGTACCTTCGCACAAATTAAAATTATCTCCTTGTTCTATACATACAGATTCTACTATTTTTCTTTTGACATAATTATTACATTTATAAAGTACCTTACTTGATTCCCAATCTATAGCATGAATATTTTGGCTTGCGTGATAAAAAATGGCATTATTAGTATTACAACTTCTGAAAGCATATTTGTGTTCTTTAATACGGGTTTCAATATTTCTTCCAGTTTCTCCTACGTATACTAAATCACAACTTTTACAGGGAATGCTGTAGACACAGGCTTGTTCCTGTTCTGCAACGTTATTCCTAACCAACTTACTTTTCACGGTAGACGAATATTTGAACGCCAAAGCAAACTTAAAATCTTTCGTCAACGGTTTTACTCTTTCTCAGCCGGCAATGTAAGGCAAACTCACATATTGTTTTTGGTTAACTGAAGGTTCCCGAGGGGCATAAAAAGATTTTCTGGCTTTAAAATACACCTTTCTGATAAACCACTCAGGATATTTTAAATCCTTAAAAATGTTCCAAATCTTTGAATATTTTCGAATAAGCGCGTCCCTTTAATAAAAATGCCCTTCCAGTGTCGGGAGAAGGGGATCTAACCTAGGTGCGAATTTCTTAATGGCCCCTGGACTGTTTTCCCTCTTGTTTTTGGTTCATTCGTTTTTCTGTATCCACCCGAAGAGGATGCCAGTGGGCATCGAAACTGTTGTTGAAATAAACTCTGTCTATTTGAGTAGGTTTTAATTATCATATTTTGACCTTCACGTAGAAAAAAGTGAAGTTTTTTGCAATTACATACTGTATTACAAATACAGAAATTACATAATAATACGAGAATAGTAACAAAATAAGGATCACCTGAAGATCAGGGCCCCCAGCTTTCTTTAGTTAGCTTTATAAGGCTAACTAACGAAAATATCACGACCTAACCTAACCAATCGTCAAGGGCGTACAGTTGACCTAACGATTGGTTAGGTTAGGTCGTGATATTTTTGTTAGTTAACTTTATAACTAAAGAAGGCTGGGGGCCCTGATCTTCGGGTGATCCCAAAATAATATCTTTAGCTTTCGATTTTTTTTAAACATTTCGGTTTCCTTATTAATATTATTCAATTAAATATAAATTTTACAATAAACTTTTGTATTGAATATGAAAAGAATAAAAATTACATTACTGTAAAGGGATATGATACAAATGGGAAGAGACGTGGAACAGCTAAAGTTAAAAGGGTGCAAGTGTAGTTTACGTCTCCCTGTGGTGCCTTGTGTAGTTTACGTTCCCCTACATTATCCTAGTGTAGTTTGCGTTCCCCAACTTTGTCCGCGTATACCTAATCAAATAAAACGTTAAAACTAACGAAAATATTACGACTTAACCTAACCAATGTCAATTTTCACCAATCACCAATTTATATAATATATACAGGGTGGGCCAAAAAACCTATTACCGAACATTTGAAAAAATATTGTGGTTCACCCTGTATATTGATCTTACTGCTGCAGCCGTATGTTGTACCCATACTTTTACTCTTTCAAACGCTGGCTTTGAATCTACTTTAGATTCAAGCCCCAGGAGTAGAGGTACAAGCTCACAACTGGAGGGAGGTATCAGAATATGGTGCTCAATTGAAAGGCAGTCAAAGTCAGCAACTGATACTTTCAGATGACAGTCAGTTTCTCCATAAATAATTAATTTTCATAATTTTTACACAAAATAATTAATTTATTTCCTTTTTTCATTTCAGACCATCATTCTGCTATAATTGGTGAACAAGTTATAACATAATGAAATACTCTTTGGAAGATGAAGCATTGATATTAAACCTGCGTAAGGAGAAACACTGGGGTGCAAAACGAATGAAGAAAGAGTTTCCAAATAAACGATGGACGATACCTGGACTTTAATATCTCATAAAGAAAATTGATATCACAGGGTCGACCAAACGAAAAGAAGACAGTGGAAGGCCAAAACATCACGTACTGAGGAAATATTGACACGGTTTCATCCATGATATGCAGTCAAGAAGAACGGCCCAACACCCGCAAGTCAGTTAGAGAAATTTCAGAAACTACTGGTATTTCTCGCTCTAGTGTTCGTCGTATAGTAAAAGATGATCTGGGTCTTAAATGGTTTAAAAGAGTCGAAGTTCATAAGCTCTCTACATCAAATAAGCAAGCAAGAGTTGAAAAATGTCGTGCTCTGTTAGATCGATTCCCAGACAGAGAAATGTTGAAAATATGGTTCAGCGACGAGAAGACCTTTACCGTTGCTTCAACAATAAACACACAAAATGACCGAGTTTATTGAAGACAGGACAAAAAAATCTATCAGTCTAGATTGACTTTGCAGGGAACGTCTGCATTTTTCTCAAAAAGTCATGGTTTCCATCTTTATTTCAAAGTTAGGGAAGTCAGAGATTGGTTTTGTTGATCAAAATGCCAAAATCACTGCTGCTTATTACCAAAAAAAAAAATCCTTGATGCGATACTGCCGTCGATAAAGGAGAAGTCAAGGTTGCAAGCGTGCATTGATAATGGAGGAGGGCACATTCCGCATAATCTTGGACTCAATTAGGTAACTGTATAGAAACAGAAAGTTTTTCTACCCATGTCTGTATAACAGCGAATTACAAAATAATGGTTACAGTTAGCAAAAATCCAACTTCACCACGAGATAGACCATGAAATTCTATACACGACACATATATTGATTGTACAAATAACATTTGATAAAGGTAAAATTATATTGTTCAAATCAGGGTAATAGTTTTTTTTTGGCCCACCTTGTATATATATATATATATATAATTTTTTTTTCACCAATCATCAATATATATATATATATATATATATATATATATATATATATATATATAACGTAAAGAACGACGCTTGTATAGGAGAACATTCCGCGCAAGATGAGGAGGGAGAACGAACAAATGAAAAAAATGAGGTAACCACCCGGGAATCGAACCCGGGATCTTCCGATTGCCGGTCAGATATGATAACCACTACACCATGGTCCTCACTCGATCAGAAGTCGTAATTCTCCTACATACGCGCAGAAACCAATGCCCCGAGGGGGGCACCTCCCGCATGCCGCACCTATATATATACATTTCAACTGCAAAGAACACGCAGTATAATTAACGTAAAGAACGACGCTTGTATAGGAGAACATTTCGTTCTCCCTCCTCATCTTGCGCGGAATGTTCTCCTATACAAGCGTCGTTCTTTACGTTAATTATACTGCGTGTTCTTTGCAGTTGAAATGTGTATATATAGGTGCAGCATGCGGGAGGTGCCCCCCTCGGGGCATTGGTTTCAGCGCGTATGTAGGAGAATTACGACTTCTGATCGAGTGAGGACCATGGTGTAGTGGTTATCATATCTGACCGGCAATCGGAAGATCCCGGGTTCGATTCCCGGGTGGTTCCTCCTCATCTTGCGCGGAATGTTCTCCTATACAAACGTCGTTCTTTACGTTAATTATACTGCGTGTTCTTTGCAGTTGAAATATATATATATAATATTTTTTTTTACGATTGGTTAGGTTAAGTCGTAATATTTTCGTTAGTTTTAACGTTTTATTTGATAGATTCATTTAAACAAATGTCTCCTAAAGATCCTAGTGTAGTTTACGTTCCCCAACTTTGACCTAGTGTAGTTTGTGTCCCCTTTTGTGTCAGGGGACGTAAACTACACTTGCTCCGTTAAAAGTCCAGAATGTGAGCGTAAATATACGTTGTGGTTTGTTGGTTTAACGTTCTTCGTCCAAATGAGGAACTGAAACGTGAAACGGAATGCATTTATTTGAATGAAGAAATGGAAAGAAAGACTGAATGAATAATTGGGTATGAAAACCTCACGTGAGTAATGAGGTCTCGAGACCTTTTGAAATGGTGAACTATTTTTAGAATTTATGATTTCTAACAGGAAAAACACTGTATCAGTAGCGAAGATAAATTTCAGTGACGTCACTGATGACGAGACTGATGGTGCCATATTATTTAAACTATTTTAAGTTGGGTTACGTTAGTTTAGATTACAGTGGTCAACAAAGTTTTTGTCACAGAGATATATTGAACTATATGTAATTTTGGATCACCTGAAGATCAGGGCCCCCAGCCTTCTTTAGTTAGCTTTATAAGGCTAACTAACGAAAATATCACGACCTAACCTAACGAATCGTCAAGGTCGTACAGTTGACCTAACGATTAGTTAGGTTAAGTCGTGATATTTTCGTTAGTTAGTAGCCTTATAAGGCTAACTAACGAAGGCTGGGGGCCCTGATCTTCAGGTGATCCGAGAAACCTACGTATAAGATCCATCCATTTTTGGTCATGTGACAAAAGAAAGTTCTTTTTTGTCGTCCAGTGTTATGAAAGATTAAAATAAGAAAATTGCTACAGTTAAGTTACGTTACCAAAGAGTTTATATAATATAAATTGCTTTAAAATAAGTTAAATGATAATACAAATGAAATAAAGAGAGACGATAAAATAATTTGAGGAATATATAATAGAAAAAGACGAGTGTAAAATCTAAAACGACTTTAATTGGAATTCAAATTTTAGAATTTACGATAATATAAAAACATAAATTGCATATAATGAAGATAAACCTGTAGAGTATCTCCTCCCTCATCGTATGAGGCAGGAGACCTACAGCTTGACGTGGGATACGAACCACGGGTCGCTACGTAACATGGACGCGGACGACGGTCTCCCATTCAACTACGCTCCAGACTCATCGTCGTTTAACTTCGCTGATCGACGGGAAGCGGTTACGACAGTGACGACAACGTAGCTCGAACGAGAAACAAAACACGAAAACAATTTTACAAAATATTAATTCTCTGATAAATAATGGCTGTTGTATTTAATGAAGAAAAATATCTCCATAATTAGCTAAGTGTGAGAAGGCGAGAAAAGAATGCTTGTACAGAATAGGTTAGGAAGTTAAATAAAATAGGTACATAGGTATTTATGTTAGTACAGTACACACACACACCACACACACACACACACACACACACACAACAAACTAACTGACATAAATATAGATAGTTAGACAGGCAGCTAGACTAATAGACAGATAGACTACGCAAGGAAGTTTGATAAAATAAATAGGTAACAAGTAGAGCACAAACACAAACAGGTAGCTAGGCGCCGTTCAAAAATTACGTAACGCTATTTTTGCTAACACCTGACACCCCCCCCAGTGGTGGCATTCAAAATTTTAGCAACCGGTTCTATCTCGCTTTACATCCCCACCTAAGTTTTTTTTTGCAAAGGAAAACAATAAGAAAAATATCTAACTAACCTTTTCCCAATGGCGACCAATTTTTGAAATTGCAAAGAGACTGTAAGAACCGGTTCGGCGAACTCATGAAATTTTAAGAACAGGTTCTTACGAACCGGTGCGAACCGGCTGAATGCCACCACTGCCCCCACCCCCCTGTAACGTTCCGTAACGTGTGGGGTGAGAGAAGTGTTACATAACATTTTAGGGGGTGTCTGGTCTAGCGTTACAGAACGACGTTCCTCGGGGATCTGGGCCCTGGGGGTGTCAAGTTTTAGCAAAAATAGCGTTACGTAATTTTTGAACGGCCCCATAGACATATAAACATCTAGACTGATAGATAGATAGATAAATAGTGAGACGGATGAACAGACAGAGAGACAAATTAAGACAGACAGACAAAGATAGAAAATAGAAAGATAGACCTTAACCCTCAGATACATGACTTTATAAGGTTGCGAAATCATTTTTTTGTATTGTCATTTTCATGTTTTTGCATATTAGTAAATACTGAAAAAAAATTGATTTACTTCCTATAAGTATTTTTTTAAGTATGTTGCATATATGCTACAGTATGTATTTACGTCACTTTTTTGGGTCTGTATCGAAGGAGTGACATTTCAAAGGAGTGACATAACAAAGGAGTGACATAAATACCGTAACGAAGGAGTGACATAACAAAGGAGTGACAAATCGGAGATAAAATTCAAAGGAGTATAATTATTAAAATTTTATTGCAAATTTATTGCAAATTTATTGCAATTTGTTAGAATTGTTAAAATTAAGATTTTATTTCAAAAACTAGAAACCTAACCTAACCTAACCTAACCTAACAGTTGCAAGCCTCTCTTCCCTCTGGATTTGTTCTTTCTTCTTCTTTGTTGGTATTTTCGTGTCACTCCTTTGAATTTTATCTCCGATTTGTCACTCCTTTGTTATGTCACTCCTTCGTTATGTCACTCCTTTGAATAGGACCGCACTTTTTTATATATTGTACAGATACATGACAACATATACAGCATATATACAAGTATATATATATATATATATATATATATAGCTGAAATCAGATAATGTTTGTTGTGTATGTACTCATTCCGGGAAATACTAAAAAAAGTAAATTTGTCCCTGTTGATTGTTTAAGTGTAATATTTTTACCACGGGCTTCTGCTAGTTTTATACATTTTTAAGTTATTTACAATACTTTTCATTGATAATTATTTTTAATGACTTGCAATATAGTATGATAACATAAGTCTTTATCTGATTCCGGTGCTATTCCTCCATCTCCTTCTCCCTCTGACTTTGGTATCACGAAAACTGCCCCCCCCCCCCCCGGAAAACTGTCCCCCGGAAAACTGCCCCCGGAAAACTGCCCCCTGACAATTGGAAAACTGCCCCCCCAGACAACTGACCCCTTGACAACTGATCCCCGACAACTGACCCCTTGACAACTGATCCCCGACAACTGACCCCCGGACAACTGCCCCCGTAGGACAACTGTCCCCCGGACAATTGTTCCCGTTATCAGCATTTCAGTCAAATATTATTAATGCGAGCTAAATCTATATATGAATTATACGCACGTGTACTTTAGCTCAATGTGTGATTTTAATCGGCTTTTCAGTTGAATATAATACATTATTTTGGATATGCTATTTCTAAATCAGCAGTTCCATTTCATATACTTTCATTTGGTGTGTAATTTTGCAATTAATTGAGTCTTTGACAACAAATAAGGTCAACTGTACAGATCAACTGTACTGTATCACGACAACGGTACAGGTCAACTGTACCCCCTTGACAAATGGTTAGGTTAAGTCGTGATATTTTTGTTAGTTTTGACAGTAACTACTACAGCTGCTATTGCCCATAGTTGGGTACGACCGTTGGAGCCCTTCTAGTTAGGTTAGGTTTCTTGTTAGAAACGCAGGTCATGGCATTTACTGCATATTAACCTCTAAATATTAATGCAAGTTTAATGATAAATGCAAGTTATTGGTAAACCCATCCTTTTCCCTACGAAAAGAAGTAAATGTCAGGACAGGGGCCATTGTTCAGTGGGGACAATTGTTCTACCAGGGCAGTTGTCCAGAGGTAGTTGTCCTAGAACCCTGATTTTATTATGTCTGAAATTAGAATTTCTTCCAAAGATGTTCTTTCTGCCCTATCTGGATTCAACTCTAGGCATTCGGTCCTAATGGTGTTCTTCCTGTTGTTCTCAAGAACTGTGTTTCTGTGCTAACACCGTGCCTAGGCAAACTGTTTCGTCTTTGTCTTTCATTTGGTACGTTTCCTTTCTGCTGGAAGTTAGCTTTCATTCATCCTGTCCCAAAGAAGGGTGACCGCTCTCAATACTCCAACTATCGTCCAATTCCTTTGATTTCTTGCCTTTCTAAAGTTTTTTAATTTATCCTTAATAGGAAGATTCTTAAAAATCTCTCTTCTCACAGTCTTCTGTCAAGTAGTCAGAATAGGTTCTGCGAGGGACGCTCTACTGGCGATCTTCTTGCATATCTCTCTGACTTGGTCATCCTCCTTTCGGGATTTCGATGAAACTTTTGCTATTGCGCTAGACATATCAAAAGCTTTTGATAGAGTGTGGCACAAATCTTTAATTTCGAAACTGCCCTCCTTCGGTTTCTGTCTTTCTATCTGTGCCTTCATCTCTAATTTCCTTTCTGGCCGATCATATCTGCAGTTTTAGATGGCCACTGTTCTTCTCCTAACGCTATTAACATTGGTCTTCCTCAGGGTTCTGTCCTGTTACTCACACTTTTCTTTTTATTTATTAATGATCTTTTTAGCCATACTTTCTGTCGTATCCACTCCTATGCCGATGATTCTACTCTTCACTTCTCCACCCGTTTCACAAAGCATCACTCTCAACAGTCACTCCATGCTTCGCGTAGGATGGCTATGGTACACCTGACCTCTGATCTTTCTGCCATCTCTGATTGGAGTAGAGAAAACCTTGTGGCTTTTAATGTCTCAAAAACTCAGTTCCTCGATCTGTCTACGCGTCACAATCTTTCACACGACTATCCCCTTACCTTTAACAATACACAACTCAATCCTTCCTCTTCTCTTAACATTTTTGGCATTTCCTTTTCTCGTGACCTTTCCTGGAAAGATCACATATACGTACTCTCTTTCCAAAATAGCTTTTAAGAAGTTAGGTGTGCTGTACCGGCTCCGCGGTTTCTTCACCCCCACTCAGTTGCTGTCTCTATACAGGGGTCTTTATCCGCCCCTGTATGGAGTACGCCTCTCACGTGTGAGGTGGTCTTACTAGGGTTCGAACCCAACACCTCTTCAATGGAAGGTGAGGTCGTTAGCCACTACACCATAACAGAATGACAGTTAACACAACTTATACATTTAACAACTAAGGAAACTCATAAAGCTTTCGCGTCCAGAGGCATATATATATAATAAATAAAGAAATATGAAGGCCAGGGCGAGAGTTCCAGGCATTTATTATAGACGTTTCGACCCGTCGCAGGGATCATCTTCAGTAAAGAAATGAGATACAAAGATAAAAAAATGAATTATTAAAGTAATAAAAGAACTAAAAAAATGAACGAAAAATGAAGTGTATGAAAACAATAAGTTACAATATTAATTGACAAAATTAGTCTAATATAAAAGGAAAACAAAAGACTAAACATGTATACAAATCCATAATATTAAATAATGGAGTATAACAAGAAAAAACCATAGTAAAGAAAAGGAGGCTAAAATGTTGCTCAGGCGCACATCCTTTAAGAATAGAAAGCAAAAAATAGTTGGAAGAGGAAACAATAAAAGAATTATGGTTAGGAATTGGTTGGTTGATACATTGTAATTTTATGAAACAGATAGTTTAACTGGTAAATTTGCGTATTTAAAGAAAGACTAATGTCTTTAATATATAGTGACTCCGTAATCTTCCTTATCAAATTCATATGATTGGGATGACAAAATAAATAACTTATTAATGTTTATTAAGTGGTCGATCTGTTCACTATAATTGCGAATGGCAGAGTGTTCAGGGTTAGACAAGGGTGGCCTGTTCGGTGGGAGAGACCTCTGTGCTTGTCTATCCTCTGTTTAAGTTGCGGGCCAGTTTGGCCCACATAGGAGGCATTGCATTCTGCGCATGAATAGCAGTAACTACGGAGGACCAACAAAAGCAGGGAGATGTTCTTTGTCGCGACAAAAATTACAATACAGAAGAATTAATATTAATGAATTTAAAATTTAGTTGAGGGAAGGACCTGCAGAGGGCATGTTTGACGAGTTTGTTCATTTTGCTGGTAACGTGGCCGAGAAAACGAAGTTTGATATAAACATCCAGTTTTGGAACATTAGGAATTGGGTGCTTTGGTTTAAAAACATCACCTAAGACTTGATTGACACAATTTTCAAAGAGGTGTGACGGGTATAGATTATGGCTGAAAAACTGTTGTAAATAATTAATTTAAAAATTAAATGAAATCCAGTAGGAACATATCCGGTAGGCAGGGCCGGCTCAAAGGGTTGTGGCGCCCTGAGCCAATTTTGCTTTGGCGCCCGCCTCCATCCCATTTTTTATATAAAGGTTTTTTAATTAAAAAATAACATAAATTTGGCGTAAGAGAATGTACACTAAAACACGAACACACCCTTATTACATATTCTCTGATGTAGCAATGCTGATAACTTACCTATAATATGGTTAAAAAATTAAGAAGAATTGCAGCGGTCTGGGCTTTGTTTACATTGCCCTCCTCCCACGGCCACACCTCTTTCCTCCATCACCCCCCTCACCTCCCGCGCCCTAATTTTCTATGTAGAATTCCTTTTTTAAACTGTTCACTCGTTTCTTGTTGATTGATAGCGATATTTTCTTTTTTTTCTGTTGCTCTTTCGATTTTTGGCGCCCCCTAAACTTCGGCGCCCTGAGTCAGTGCCACGTTGGCTCGCCCCTTAAGCTGGCTCTGCCGGTAGGCCCTATGGATCTTCGATATAATACTTGACATCTTGAAACGAGGTACTATTGAACTGAAAAAGAAAATAGTTCCAAGAAGAGTAGCGGTCTTTTTTCTAAAAACAGTGGTTAAGAAATGATTAGGAGAACGAGTGACTGAAACATAAAGGAACGATAGAGTCCTTTCAGTTTCCATCTCGAGGCAGAACCTTAAATTGGGGTGATAATGATTAATATAAAGAAGAAACTTCTGATCATGTTCCCTACATTGGAATATAAGAAAACAATCATCAACGTAACGTTTATACGCCAAGGGCCAGAATTCTGGAGGACAATTATCAAACGAAATTTGTTCATGATGATGAGTAAGTAAACGGATTTGTTCATGATGATGAGTAAATAAACGGAGGAAAGATGGTTTATTCATTCCAAGAATATTATGATTATTGGCGAAAATGCTGCTGACAGCAATTATGTTACAAATTTCTAGAACCGAGACATTCTTGAAGAGGAATTCAACGTTAAAACTGGTTATGAAGCAATTCGTGGATGGATAAGATTGAATGAATTCACCAAATTCGAAGGAGTCTTTAAGATTACATTGATTTTGGTCAGAGGGACAAATATAGGAACTAAAAACTTGGCAAGTTTATAATTGGGGTAATTTATGGCGGGAAATGATAGGACCCCCCCCCCCCCCCCCCCCCCCCCCCCCAAAAAAAAAAATAAACCCCAGCTTTTTTATTTAGTTAATGTTTATTACATTCATTTCAGAATAATACATTTTAGTTCAGAGAAATGAAAAATAGTATCAAGAAAATAGAATTGAAAGTGGAAAAAATAACAAAAAATAAGACATTATAATGAGAATTTGAACATATTCTGTCTGTCCCACACTAAAACACGGAAACGGCCTTTTCGAGAGAAAAAAATTATTAAGTAAAAGTTGTTTAAAATTAATTGAAATCTACGGGAAAATTATTGAATACCCGGTTAGGTTAATTGAATGCCCGGTTAGGTCAACTGTACGCCCTTGACGATTGGTTAGATAAAGTCGTAATATTTTCGTTAGTTTACTGTCAAAACTAGCGAAAATATCGCGACTTAACCTAACCAATCGTCAAGGGCATACAGTTGACGTAACCGGGCATTCAGTAATTTTCCCGTTGGTTGCCCCTGTTGATTGTTTATGCGTGGTATTTTTACCACGGGCTTCTGCTAGTAATGTCATATTTTTTGTTATTTTTTCCATTTTCAACTCTATTTTCGTGATATTATTTTTAATTTCTCTAAACTAAAATGTATTATTCTGAAATGTGATAAACATTAACTAAATAAAAAGCTGGTTTTTGTTTTGTTTTGTTTTTCCGGCGGTCATCAAACCGAAAAGATCCATTTTATCTTCAGATTTAATAATATGACTATAAATATTTACATTAAGCTTAACAAACTTGTAAGGGACAGAAAGAACGTTCAATAATTTGTGTATATAAACCGGTTTATCAAAATGGACGACGCCCTCGCCCTTGTCGGGACTACAAATAACAACTGAGTGTTCAGACTGTAAGAATTTAAGAGCATTATAATCTTTGGATCAACTGAAGATCAGGGCCCCCAGCCTTCTTTAGTTAGCTTTATAAGGCTAACTAACGAAAATATCACGACCTAACCTAACCAATCGTCAAGGGCGTACAGTTGACCTAACGATTAGTTAGGTTAGGTCGTGATATTTTCGTTAGTTAGCTTTATAAGGCTAACTAACGAAGGCTGGGGGCCCTGATCTTCAGGTGATCCAAATCTTTTTTACGGAAGAGAGGACAAAATGAACAGTAACCTTTGAAGTTATAGAAAAATCGGTGCTACTGTAGTATGCGGTCTACCGTTAAGTTTCTACTGTAGTATGCGGTCTACCGTTCAAAATATTTAAAATGAATTGAAAATGAATTGAAAGGAATTATAATTTAATTTACACAATTAAGGAATTATTAAAGAAGTTAAACATACTACTACCGCATACTTAATGGTAGACCGCATACTACAGTACGCCCTTGATGATTGGTTAGGTTAAGTCGTGATATTTTCGTTAGTTTTAACGAAAATATCACGACTTAACCTAACCAATCGTCAAGGGCGTACAATTAACCTAATAATAAAATAATAAGAAGATAAGAAGCTATAATTAAAAGGTAGACCGCCGAATCGTAGGTAGACCGCATACTACAGTAGCACCGAAAAATCTATGAGCAAAGGTTTTTGATATCGTTAACGTTGTTATGATGAGGTAAGGCATTAGCCATATTGGAAGTCTGATGGACTAATTTTTCAAAATTTAAAAAGTACCTATGAAAGTTTAATTTAAAATAGGAGGTTTAAAATCAAGGCCTAAAGCTAAAAGTTTTCCATCGTTATTGAGTATCTTACACGAAAAGTTGAAGGTAACCTTCTCAGGGTCGATAAAAGGATTACAGTTTAAAACCTAAATTTTGAAGTTAAAAGTTTTGGCGGTTGAGGGAGTTATTATTATAAAAAGTTGCGCTATGATCATTTACAAAATGGTTCAAAACTGAAAAATCAACAAGCGAAACTGAATTTCTGAGATAAAGTTTGAGTTGAGAGACTTGACGCTGAGACTTAGTAATAAGTACCTTCTTCAGGTTAACTTTGTTTAAGAGTAACTTCGATGTTCATAATTATTCATAGAAAGTACTGTTAGTAAGTAAGTGTCTATATTCTATAAGGTTTAAACCTCGTGAATCGAGGAATGAAGTCATGATCTTTACGTACTGAGAGGAAACGTAGACGGGACTCGAGTTTCCCGAAATTCCGCAAAGTGGCCTCATTATATCTTCGTCTTACATCGACGATAGAATCATTCCTATGGAATCGAATCTTTATAAGGAATATGAAGACTGGGTCGAGAGTCACAAGCATTTATTATAGACGTTTCGACCCGTCGCAGGGATCATCTTCAGTAAAGAAATGAGATACAAAACTAAAAATTAATTAAAATAATAAAAAAAAAAAACTTTAAAAAACGAATGAAAAATGTCAACGAAACTTTGTTAATTAACATTAGAAAATATTGTTTTGATACACTTCATTTTTCGTTCATTTTTTAAAGTTTTTTTTTATTATTTTAATTAATTTTTATTTTTGTATTTAATTTCTTTAATGAAAATTACAAAACGTGTAGCAAAATTTTCCTTGTAACCAAACGCCACAATGCTATTTACATGCTATGGATTTTTATTTTATTTTATAAATGTACTCAAAATATAAATGTTTAATTAATTTTGAAATGATTAAAACAATTTTTTGCTTTCAGAATAAAATATTAATTTTACTTGCCTGCACGATCGTTGCAACATCCGCACGTCCATCTTCAGGCCGTAAATGTCCGGAGCATGATCACGACACGTCTTCTGGTGCATGTGGTTCTTCTGATACTTCTAGTTCGTCTGGTTCATCTAGTTCTCCTGGTTCATCTAGTTCTTCTGGTTCATCTAGTTCCTCTAATTCTTCTAGTTCTTCTGGTTCATCTAGTTCTTCTAGTCCTTCTGGTTCATCTAGTTCTTCTAGTTCTTCTCGTTCTTCTCGTTCATCTAGTTCTTCTAGTTCTTCTGGTTCATCTCATTCTTCTGGTTCATCTAGTTTTTATGGTAGGTAGTATATATATGTGTATATATATGTGTATTTACCCTTAATTCTGCACCTCTGAGTCATTGCTATCCCCTGTTGCTAAGTCAGATACGGCTGAAAGCCGGGATTACGACATTCGATCAACTTGCATTCTATCGACGAGTAAATTGTAGGTCAGATTAAGTTAGGTTAGGTTAAATTAGCTAAGTTAGTTTATTAATAACGAGTAATGTTGGTTACAGCCTACAATTAGTGTGTATCTTCAAATAATGCGGTAAGAGAATCGCAGTAAGATTCGTTTCATGATAAATTTTAAATGGTAAATGGTAAAGTTGATTTGTGATCTACAGCAGTGGTTCTTAAACTTCTACACAATAAGAATCGGCAAAAATCGGCTATAAAATACCTGAAACTGGGAATCACTTCACTCAGGATCTATACCTCACCACGTCATACATCTCTAATAGCTTTATAAGTAATATTTTAGTAAAAAAAAAAAAAGGATTGACAACAGCGTGAACAACATTAGTTAAAGAATACATTTTAATAAGTTGTTTATTTGCTCATAATTGTATAATAACACGGAAAATAGAGACATTACAGTGTTGGCAAATCATAATCAAAACAATAATGAATTTATCAATTTATGAACATTTATGAATTCAACTTTATGTACACATGTACATATATAATTTTACGCAACTTCACATACATAGACATATAATACATAAAGAGTCAAAACATAAAGAACGCATAATCGTTATTGATAATAGCATGCACAAACTTAAAAACAAACAATCCATAGGCCTACACAGACGTAGGCTTTTTCAATTTTTTATGCAGAAGAAGGAGCCAAAGGCGAACGTTCAAAAAAATGTCCCCTTCCCAGAGAAGGAGAAGGAGAAAGCCGAAATCAAGTCCCAAAGTTTTTGAGATGCCTGGACACTCTGCGTTTGAAAGATTGGAGGTCATAGACAGGAGGAAAGATAGATTGAGGAAGGTTGTTCCAGAGTTGACTGGTTGAGTAAATGAAAGATTGAGAATACCGATTAACATTTGCGTTAGAGAGTCGGGTAGAAAAAGGATGAGAATGTGTCGAAAGTTTGGTACTGCACGCTCTTTGTAAAGGAGGAGGTATACAGTTAGAGAGTTCAGAAGAACAGTGTCCGTCATAATAGCGATAGTAAAAGAGACTGAGGCAATATTGCGGCGAAGAGAGAGGGATTGTAGATAGATGGTACAGTAAGAAGCGGGGAATTGATGAGACGAAATGCCCCTGATTCCACCCGATTAAATAGAGCTGTTTGGGTTAAGCCAACTACACATGAGAAGCGTAGTCCATACAGGGGCGAACGAGACCCCTGTACAGAGACAGTGCCTGAGTGGCGGCGAAGAAACTGCAGAGCCGGTACAGCACACCTATCCTCTTAGAAGCTGTTTTAGAAAGAGAGGGTGATCTTTCCAGGAAACATCACGAGAAATGGAAACGCCAAGAATGTTAAGAGAAGAGGAGGGATTGAGTTGTGTATTGTTTAATACAAGACAGGAAGTGCAACTTAAAAGATCATTGATAAATAAAAGGAAGAGAGTGGGTGGCAGGACAGATCCTTCGCGAACACCACTATTAAAATCTTTAAGAGAAGAACAGTGGCCATCTATAACTGCAGCTATAGATCGGCCAGAAAGTAAATTAGAGATGAAGACACAGATAGAAGGATAAAAACCGAAGGAGGGCAGTTTGGAAGTTAAGGATTTATGCCAGACTCTATGAAAAGCTTTTAATATGTCTTGCGCAATAGCAAAGGTTTCACCGAAATCCCGAAAGGAGGAAGACCAAGAGTCATAGAGACATGCAAGAAGATGGCCAGTAGATCGTCTCCTGCGGAACCCATACTGACGATCTGAAAGACGATTGTAAGAAGAGTTGTTTAAAAATTTTCCGATTAAGGATAGATTAAAATAAAATTAAAATGGCAAGAAATCAAGGCAACTGGATGATAGTTGGAAGGCCACCCTTCTTTGGGACAGGCTGAGTGAGAGCGAACTTCCAGCAGGAAGGAAAAGTACCAGATGAAAGGCAAAGACGAAAGAGTGTGCCGAGGCACGGTGTCAGCACAGAAGTACAGTTCTTGAGAACAACAGGAGGGACTCCATCAGGACCGTATGCCTTCCTAGAGTTGAGGCCAGATAGGGCAGAAAAACCGGCTTTGGAGGAGATCTTAATTTCAGACACAGTTAAGTCAGAGGAAGGAGGAGATGGAGGAGCAGCACTGGAATCGTACATGGTTGAGTTGGAGGCGAAAGTTTGAGTGAAGAGTTCAACTTTATCAGAAGAGACGGTAACTGAGCCGTCAGAATAGAAAATAGGAGGCAAAAAAGAAATGAAGTCATAGGGTGGTTTTTGACTACGTGTCAGAAAGAACGAAAAAAAAAATTAGAATTAAATAGGTTTTTCACATTTTTGCGTGATGAAGAATTTTTGGCTAGTCGAAAAACAGATTTTTCACGATCCCGCACAGAAATATATGCAGAGTGAGAGTCAGAAGTTGGATGGCGAGAGTATTTTCTAGAAGCCTCCTCTCTGTTGTGGATAGCATTAAAACAAGCAAAGTTCGATCAAATTTTTCTTTATTGCATTAGTGGAAGGAAAAGAACATGGAACCTATTCTCTCCATGCCCGACAGAATCACCTTCGTGATGCGCTCAGCACACTCAGAGGGGCCCTGGCCACGGAAACAGTAACCATTCCATGGAAAATTAATGTTTTCATTTGAAAAGTTTTTGAAAAAGTAAATATATATATAGTGACAAGCTTGACCTTCGTCAGAATGAACAATTCGGGTGGAAGCTAAACCAAGGTTAACCAAGGTTATATATAACATTTTTGTTGGCATTGCTCCGCGGACCGGCACCGATTCAGTCCTTGATCAGTGATCCTTGATCCTTGATTTACAGGCTGTTTATGCATTAGTTAACACAAACCTCCTTCCTGCACAAAAAAACCCTAACCTTAATGACAATAGATCAGCCTTTCCTTTAATAATGTAGGAGAGAAGGTTCTACTTATTTTATATGTACTGTACAGTGTACAGTGTACATACTTTTCAATGGCTTTTGTACTTAATTTTTATTTTACTTCGATCACAAATGTTTGTATTTTTGGAAATTGTACTTACGAGTGCTTTTAATTCCTTTAAAAACTTTGAATTTTTAACTCAATTTACTTTTAATAATTTAACTGCGTTATAAGCTAACTTTTTAGTTAATTTTAATTTAAAAAGTATCCATAAATTGGCTTTACAAATTTTATTGAAATTGAATTGAATTTGGAAAGATAATGTATGGAAACCCTGTATTTTAGTACACTCTTTAAATAATTTATTGTGTGTGTGTGTGTGTGTGTGTGTGTGTGTGTGGAACATTATATGGTGAATTTTTTAATATTTTTGCTCGATATTTTGAGATAATTTAGTAAATGGTAAAATTTTAGAGTTTGAACCTTAATATTTACTTGTTTCCAGTTTAAAGATGTAAACATTGATGAATCACGTGACGAAATGTTTACACAAATGTACAGCATGATGGTCGATGTGTCTTCGATATTATAATTTTACATTTAGCTTTATAGACACCCTAGGAATATACCCACCTCAAAAACACAAAAAGTATATACACAGTATACCTTATGAAACTTATGTTGTTTCGTGTGTTGGTCTCTCTTCACACGGAGGTGTAGTGCTAAAAGAAGTGAGGGAACGCATTTTGAAAGTGTTACTCAGATGCGGGGGGGACAATGGCGAGCGCGGCGAGCCCATACAGCTGGGGGTCCGGGGGCACTGTAAGCCCCCCGGGAAATCTTTGAAATCTGACCAATTTCAGGGATATTTTGAGGTCATATGTACTGGATATTAGGATATATTCCAAGGTTGAAGATGCAGTATTTCCAGTGTCATTAGATATACGACATCCAGTACGATCAATAAAAATAGCTAACAACTGGAATGATTAACTAAAAAAAAGTTAACAACTGGTACGCCGTGGTGACTGTTTCACCAGATCTTTATAGGCTAGCATTGCCTCAGTCGAAGCTAAAAGAAATGAAGCAGTTAATGATTCTTTCTCATATTTCTTCTAGGGGTGGGAATTAAAATTTCATGACGTTAGAGATTTGTAAGTTCGGATTTATTTGAAATAGTGAGGGAACGCCGTTCCGTCTACCAAAAAAAGTAAGGGAACGCCGTTCCCACGCGTTCCCACAGCACTACACCACTGTGTGTATATATATATATATATATGTATATATATATATATATATATATATATATATATATATATATACAGGTGTCCCATAAGTTTGTATGGTAAAAAAATTAAAAAAGGCAAAACAAAAGCTTTTATTTACAGAACGTGCTCAATATGTCCACCATTGTTTTCAGTACAGAAATTCAGACGTGATACCCAGTCAGCAAGCACACGGTAAATGATGTCAGGAGTAATGGTGTTACATGCCCCAATAATGCGCTGCCGCAAATGTTCAACATTCCTAATTTTCTCTGCGTATACCAGCGCTTTCAAGTGGCCCCAGAGATAAAAATCTAGTGGCGTGAGATCCGGGCTTCTAGGTGGCCATTCCACAGGCCCTCGACGTCCTATCCAATGACCAGGGAATTGTTGGTACAGGTATTCCCTTACTTGGGTGCTGTAATGTGCAGGAGCGCCGTCTTGCTGGAACCATGTTGGGAAATTTCCTTCTTCGTTCAAGACAATGTGAAATGCTTCTTCCTTGAGCAGTCGCTGTATCATCGTCAGTGGACCTCCTTGAAGGTCCACTGCGTGGTTTATCTTCTATGGATCTTGTTTCCTTAAACTTTGCAACAAGTCTGCTAACTCAACTCTGTGTTATTGGCTCGCGGTCTGGATGCAGTCTGTTAAATTCAGCAGTGGCCTCTCTTTGACTCCGATTTCCTATGAGTAGAATTATCTGGATTCGTTCTTCCTTGCTCACAGACATTATGGCCTGTAGAAGGAGAAAAATATGAATTATGGTTTGTAGAAATAGAAAAATATGAATTTCCCCTATGATGTCGGACTTATGGGACACCCTGTATATAAAACCTTGGATAACCTTGATTTTGCTTCCGCCCGAATTGTTCATTCTGACGAAGGTCAAGCTTGTCACTCCACCTTAGACCTACAGTTTAACGTGGAATACGAACCATGCACCACCAGCAGCTCAGCGTCTTAGCCACTAGGCTACCCAGGCTACCCAGGCTACCCATTTATCTCCCAGCCAATTCCTTTATTGTGTGGAAGGATGAACAGCTGGGTTTTGCTGTCGCCTGCCGTCACCGGGTCTCGATCCTGGGCTGATGGGGAGAGAGAGAGAGAGTAATACATAGGTAAAAATTTTAAAAGAATTCACTTTTGTTTACCGATATTTTCTTCTTCTTTAAGGTCCAGTACATAATCATTTTGGAACATCGTTTAGAAGCTCAAAGTATGGCACATACTCTCTATTTTCGAAAGGATCTAAGAAGGGCACTTCATCTCCGGTACTTTTATCATCGGTATCTGGAACGCACTTGCGACATCACAGTGGTTTAAGTAGCAAATTCTTAACTTTAAGTAAAAAATTTAAAAACCAGTTTGGAGAAAGTGGGGGAAGTGGGTTTAGCGGAGGTTATGATAATGACAATGACTCTCGAGGTAGATCCAAGTTTCGCAGTGGAGATAACATCGGAGGAGGAGGTAGTGAAGGAGGTAGTAGAGGAGGTAGTAGAGGAGTAGGAATACTTACATTTGGTTTAGGAAATAAAATATATGATGTTGGAGATGATACTCAGCTTGGTGGTGGAGTAGGAGAAAGTGACGTTGAAGTAGGACAAGATGAAAGCTTAAGTGGAGTAGGAGGAGAAGGAACAGGAGGTGGTGTCGAAATAGAAAAAGGTGAAAGTTTTGTAGTAGGAGGAGGAGTTGAAACAAAGGCAGTAGAAGGTAGCGATGTCGAAGTAGGAGATGGGGGAAACATTGGAGGAGGGAAAGAAGAGTTATTAACAGGAAATGGCAAAGGGGTTGGGCACAGTGAAAATTCAAGAGTCGGAGAAGGAGTAGATGCAGGAGAAGTAGCAGTTGAAGGCAATGAAGGAGGAAGGATACTTGAGTTTGAGGGAGAAGCAGGAGTAGCTGGTGATGTAGAAGAAGCAGCTGCCGAAGGAGTAGCAGAAGAAATAGCAGTAGAAGGTATTGAAGGAGGAGAAGCAGCTGCGGAAGGAGTAGCAGAAATAGCAGTAGAAGGTATTGAAGGAGGGAAGCAGCTGCGGAAGGAGTAGCAGAACAAATAGCAGTAGAAGGTATTGAAGGAGGGAAGCAGCTGCGGAAGGAGTAGCAGAACAAATAGCAGTAGAAGGTATTGAAGGAGGGGAAGCAGCTGCGGAAGGAGTAGCAGAACAAATAGCAGTAGAAGGTATTGAAGGAGAAACGATACTTGAGTTTCAAGGAGAAGCAGGAGTAGAAGGCGGAGGATTTAGAGGTGGAAGCAGAAGAAGAATAAGCAGAGGTGTAGCGGAGGAGGATTTGGAGATGACGTAGTAGTAGTAGTAGAAGAAGGCAGAACTATGAACGAATACTGATTATTAGGAGAAATCGGTGTTGAAATAGGAGAGGGTGAAATTTTTGGAGGAGGAGGAAGAGCTGGTGGTGGTAGAGGAGAAAAGGAGGTGGTAGCGGGAAGATTTAGAGGTGGAAGCAGAGGAGGAAGAAGAGGTGGAAGCAGAGGAGGAAGAAGAGGTGGTAGCGGAGGAGGATTTGGAGGTGACGTAGTAGTAGTAGAAGGCAAAAACTATGAACGAATAGCTGAATTATTAGGAGAAATCGGTGTTGAAATAGGAGAGGGTGAAATTTTTGGAGGAGGAGGAGGAGGAGAGGAGGAGGAGGAGGAGGAGGAGGTGGTGGTGGTAGCGGAGGAGGAAAAGGAGGTGGTAGCGGCGAAGGATTTAGAGGTGGAAGCAGAGGAGGAAGAAGAGGTGGTAGCGGAGGAGGATTTGGAGGTGACGTAATAGTAGGAGAAGGCAAAAACTATGAACGAATAGCTAAATTATTAGGAGAAATCGGTGTTGAAATAGGAGAGGGTGAAATTTTTGGAGGAGGAGGAGGAGGAAGAGGTGGTGGTGGTAGCGGAGGAGGAAAAGGAGGTAGTAGCGACGAAGGATTTAGAGGTGGAAGCAGAGGAGGAAGAAGAGGTGGTAGCGGGAGAGGATTTGGAGGTGACGTAGTAGTAGTAGAAGGCAAAAACTTGAACGAATAGCTAAATTATTAGGAGAAATCGGTGTTGAAATAGGAGAGGGTGAAATTTTTGGAAGAGGAGAAGAAGGTGGTGGTGGTGGTAGCGGAGGAGGAAAGGAGGTCGTAGCGGAGGAGGAAAAGGAGGTGGTAGCAGCGAAGGATTTAGAGGTGATAGCAGAGGAGGAAGAAGAGGTGGTAGCAGAGGAGGAAGAAGAGGTGACGTAGTAGTAGTAGTAGAAGAAGGCAGAAACTATGAAGGAATAGCTGAATTATTAGGAGAAATCGGTGTTGAAATAGGAGAGGGTGAAATTTTTGGAAGAGGAGGAGGAGGAGGAGGTGGTGGTAGCCGAGGAGGAAAAGGAGGTGGTAACGGCGAAGGATTTAGAGGTGGTAGGAGAGGAGGAAGAAGAGGTGGTGGTAGCAGAGGAGGATTTGGAGGTGACGTAGTAGTAGTAGTAGAAAAGGCAGAAACTATGAAGGAATAGCTGAATTATTAGGAGAATCGGTGTTGAAATAGGAAGGTGAAATTTTTGGAGGAGGAGGAGGAGGAGGAGGAGGAGGAGGAAGAGATGTGGTGGTAGCGGAGGAGGAAAACGAGGTGGTAGTGGCGGAGGATTTAGAGGTGGAAGCAGAGGAGAAGAGGTGTAGCGGAGGAGGATTTGGAGTTGGGGGGAAATTCATTGCTGGAGGAGGACAAAGTGAAGCTGAAGTAGTACAGGGTAAAACTTTGGGTGGAACAGAACTTGAAGTGGAAGGAGCAGGAGCAGAAAGTGATGCAGGGGAAGCAGCAGGAGAAGCAGCTGCAGATGGAGTAGCAGGAGAAGTAGGAGGTGCAGAAGAAGTAGCAGTAGAAGGTGTTGAAGGAGGAAGGATACTCGAGTTTGAGGGAGAAGCAGGAGTAGAAGCAACTGCGGAAGGAGTAGCAGAAGAAATAGCAGTAGAAGGTATTGAAGGAGAAACGATACTTGAGTTTCAAGGAGAAGCAGGAGTAGAAGGCGGTGCAGCAGAAGAAAGTGAAGCTGAAATAGGACAGGGTGAAACTTTGGGTGGAACAGAACTTGAAGTGGAAGGAGCAGGAGCAGAAGTGATGCAGGGGAAGCAGCAGGAGAAGCAGCTGCAGATGGAGTAGCAGGAGAAGTAGGAGGTGCAGAAGAAGTAGCAGTAGAAGGTATTGAAGGAGGAAGGATACTTGAGTTTGAGGGAGAAGCAAGAGTAGAAGCAACTGCGGAAAGAGTAGCAGAAGAAATAGCAAGTAGAAGGTATTGAAGGAGAAACGATACTTGAGTTTCAAGGAGAAGCAGGAGTAGAAGGCGGTGCAGCAGAGAAAGTGAAGCTGAAGTAGGACAGGGTGAAACTTTGGGTGGAGCAGAACTTAAAGTGGAAGGACGGGAGTAGAAAGTGATACCGGGAAAGCAGCGGAAGTAGGAAGTGATGCAGAGGAACAGCAGGAGAAGCAGCTGCAGGAGGAGTAGCAGGAGACGGAGGAGGTGCAGAAAAAGTAGCAGTAGAAGGTATTGAAGGAGAAGAGATACTTGAGCTTGAAGGAGAGCAGAGGTAGAAGGCGGTGCAGCAGAAGAAAGTGAAGTTGGAGTAGGACAAGATAAAACTCTGAGTGGAGCAGAACTGAAGTGGAAGGAGCAGGAACAGAAAGTGATGCAGGAGAAGAAGCTGCAGATGGAGAAGGAGGAGGTGCAGAAGAAATAGCAGTAGAAGATATTGAAGGAGGAAGGATACTTGAGTTTCAAGGAGAAGCAGGAGTAGAAGGCGGAGGATTTGAGGTGGAAGCAGAGGGGAGAAGAGTGGTAGCGGAGGAGGATTTGGAGGTGACGTAGTAGTAGTAGTAGAAGAAGGCAGAAACTATGAACGAATAGCTGAATTATTAGGAGAAATCGGTGTTGAAATAGGAGAGGGTGAAATTTTTGGAGGAGGAGGAGGAGGAGGAAGAGGTGGTGGTGGTAGCGGAGGAGGAAAAGGAGGTGGTAGCGGCGGAAGATTTAGAGGTGGAAGCAGAGGAGGAAGAAGAGGTGAAGCAGAGGAGGAAGAAGAGGTGGTAGCGGAGGAGGATTTGGAGGTGACGTAGTAGTAGTAGAAGGCAAAAACTATGAACGAATAGCTGAATTATTAGGAGAAATCGGTGTTGAAATAGGAGAGGGTGAAATTTTTGGAGGAGGAGGAGGAGGAGGAAGAGGTGGTGGTGTTAGCGGAGGAGGAAAAGGAGGTGGTAGCGGCGGAGGAGATTTAGAGGTGGAAGCAGAGGAGGAAGAAGATGGTAGCGGAGGAGGATTTGGAGGTGACGTAATAGTAGGAGAAGGCAAAAACTATGAACGAATAGCTAAATTATTAGGAGAAATCGGTTTTGAAATAGGAGAGGGTGAAATTTTTGGAAGAGGAGGAGGAGGAGCTAGTAGCGGAGGAAGAAAAGGAGGTGATAGCGGCGGAGGATTTAGAAGTGGAAGCGGCGGAGGATTTAGAGGTGGTCGCCGCGGGGGATTTAGAGGTGGTAGCAGAGGTGGAAGAGGTGGAAGCGGCGGAGGATTTAGAGGTGGAAGCAGAGGAGGAAGAAGAGGTGGTAGCGGAGGAGGATTTGGAGGTGACGTAATAGTAGAGAAGGCAAAAACTATGAACGAATAGCTAAATTATTAGGAGAATCGGTGTTGAAATAGGAGAGGGTGAAATTTTTGGAAGAGGAGGAGGAGGAGGTAGTAGCGGAGGAAGAAAAGGAGGTGATAGCGGCGGAGGATTTAGAAGTGGAAGCGGCGGAGGATTTAGAGGTGGTCGCGGCGGGGGATTTAGAGGTGGTAGCAGAGGTGGAAGAAGAGGTGGAAGCGGCGGAGGATTTAGAGGTGGTAGCAGAGGAGGATTTGGAGGTGACGTAGTAGTAGTAGAAGGCAGAAACTATGGAGGAATAGATGAATTATTAGGAGAAATCGGTGTTGAAATAGGAGAGGTTGAAATTCTTGGAAGAGGAGGAGGAGGAGGAGGAGGAGGAGGAGGTGTGGTGGTGGTGGTAGCGGAGGAGGAAAAGGAGGTGGTAGCGGCGGAGGATTTAGAGGTGGAAGCGGCGGAGGATTTAGAGGTGGTATCGGCGGGGGATTTAGAGGTGCTAGCGGCGGAGGATTTAGAGGTGGTAGCGGAGGAGGATTTGGAGGTGGTAGCGGAGGAGGATTTGGAGGTAGTAACGGAGGAGGATTTGAAGGTGGTAGCGGAGGAGGAAGAGGAGGTGGTAACGGAGGAGGATTTGGAGTTGGGGGGAAATTCATTGCTGGAGGAGGACAAAGTAGTTTTGGTAATTCAAGAGATAGAGGAACTTTCTGTTTCAGCGCTTATTTGGTGCAAAGTTTAACAATACTCAAATCACACCTGGGAAATATTTAGGGGGATTTAAATTGGGAAACATTACTTCAATTCTGCATCTGGAGGTTCAGGAAATGATATAGGTTCAGTTAGTATATTTAAAAATGCGAACCGAGGTTTGTCTACTGATCATCGAGTTTTACTCCATCAAGAAACACAGTCTCAAAGTCATTCAGAAACAACTTTTATCCCTCCAAATATCGTACTCAAAAATTTTACAACCATCCAAGAAGGTCATATTATACGGGCTAACTAAATCCAGCGCAAGGTCTATGGAAGTGGAATCTGCAATATAATAAGGTAAGTTTCTAATAGCAGTTATCAGGGATGGCATTTTAAGTGTACATTTTTCTATACCTACTGTATACTTATACTTCTATGAAAAATCTATACCTATACCGATATATATATATATAATATATATATATATACCTACTAAAACTTTCATACCTTTACCTACACCTATGGATCAGTTTAAAACAAAACAATAAAGTGTCTTTAATACAGGAAGCCTTATTTGGATCATTCTCATTATTTAAGTATCTTTTGAGATGCCAAAAATGGAACAGCCATATTTTAAGCTCATTTTATTATTATTATTATATATTATTATTATTATTATTATTTGCAAATAATACTTTGGATTTTTTGATCACTGATGGTCGTACTAATTTTTACTGATACATTTACCTCCACCTTCATTTATTTCTATACTATATCTATATTTCTTTCTATACCTGTATGCAGTACCTGGTAATTTGAATCTTATGGTGTATTTATTTAGAAATTTACACACACACACACACACACACACACACACACACACACACCAAATGTACATATCTCTACAAAGCAACTTTTTTAAATCTATATATCTAAAAACAAAGAATAATTAACCAAACGTAATTTAATCCAACCTAACCTTAGTGACATCGAACCGAGAAGGGCAAGATAAGTGTTTCGGACGCAGTTGAGAGCTCGAAGAGTGGTTTCTTTTAAGTCACTAATAGTGAGGTAATCTCTAGTCTAGCCTGACCTAACCTAACCAAACTTTAACTAACTTAACCTAATCTACCTAACCTAATCAAGAGCAGCATGTTATTTTCTGACAATAAAAATGTTTCCAGTTTTTCAATATAAATTTTTTACTGTTTTAAGGTATTAAAACGTCATCGGACAGTAAAGTTTCATAACAAGAGAAATACTTTATTTGTACGTCCAAGCAGGAGATTAAACTAATCTATTTTTTATCGTCCGTCCCTTTGATTCTATTGAAAACCTTGCTAAACCAGAATATATCCTAACTACACAACGGACATGACATCGTCAAGTAGTGGTGACATAATAACTGTTAATGCGAAGTACTTAGTAAAACGAACTTAACCTTATGACATCAGAAACATAGTTGTGATCGCCATAGTTTTCATTTTTATGAGAAAACCCAAAAGATAAAAAAGAGGTTACTAAAATACATAATCGTAAAGAGCCCAGAAACCCATTCGTCCTTACTTGCTTTGACATTTTAATGTCTAGGGGCCTTTTCTGAAACTGAATGAAATTGTCTGGTTAACCAAGACAAAATAAGGGAAGTACCGTTGACTTATAAAAGTTTAATATAACGTGCAACAGTAAGGTAATGTTAATAAACACTGATACATAAGGTTTTTGTGAATTTTACACGAACATAGTTTACAATGTGTACACTGTACACTTGTCGACAGAATTACTCAAACATTTTTTGTAAATATTATTAAAAATATGGTAAATGCAGTGTTGGGCACTAAAGCGTTAATCCGATAACAGTTAATTAACGAAGTTAACTTTTTTTAACTGACTATTAACTGAAGTTAATTTCCATTTATCGTTATCGGACCAGTTAATTTCCGATAACTCGATATTTAGTCTGTTAAAGTCCGTTAACACGTTAACTGCTAGGAGTCATTCACGGAAGATCACCGCTCCGCGAATGAATTCAAATCGCCATAACTTCAGTCTGCCAATTCCGTCCTCTGCCGCAGTGGAACGGCTCTCTCTCTCGGCAAGGACATCCTGAGGCCCAAGAGGTCAAGACTGGCAGTTGGGCCTAACTTTGAGAAGTTGGTCTTTCTGAAGGGCAACGAGCACATTGTGTCATAGTCTTTAATAAATGTGCCTAAAATTTAATTTACCTTTCAGTTCCCGCCATAATAATTCTCTGGTAAATTAAAATTTAGTTAATGGTTAGTGGTTACAAGGGTTTCAAACATGTAATCAGTACATTTTTTATTAAAAATAAAAAAAAAAGTTATTAAGCAAAAAGTTGCTAAACTTGATAAAAATACAGTTAAATACCTATTTGTTGTTGGATTTTGCATAAATAAACATTTTCTATGGGTTTTAAAGCTTTTTTCCTTGATTTTTTTAAATGTTAGTAAAGAAATAGTTATCGTTAACGGATTACCGTTAACTTCCGTTAACTTTGTAGTAAATTATCGATTATCGTTATCGGAGTTAAAAATTAGGGTTAACGGATTATCGTTATCGAAGTTAACTTTTTGGTTAACGGTGCCACACACTGGGTAAATGGCAACTCAACTCTATAAAGTCTAATAGTAGAATTTATAAGTAAAATAGTACAAATGAACATACGATGTTTATATACATTGAGGAGTACAATACATTTATTCCAGGAACAATATTTCACTTGAAAGTTTAAAAGAATTTGGTCTCAGTGGTCCTCGTTTTTATTTAAAGCGTTTTCGTAAAATGACTATTTCACTTTATAGTCCGGTTGCACGGGGTGCATTGTTTGTTATAAAGCAAATCTTGACATATTTTGAAAGCTTATACCACCCCATTCAAGAATCCATCGGGTGTACACCTGACCCCCGCTCGGCTTTTTCAATATGGCCGCCATTTTCCAAGATGGCCGGCGAAACTGAAAAATCCCATATCCTGGTCAGTACTTGATGGATTTTGATGATCTTGGTGTCATTTCTAGGGGTTTTTAGGATGATGAGTCGATCTGGAGGTGTTGCAGATACTTTGGGAGTCGTTTTGACCCACATTCGTCAATACTCAAGGTCATTGGAGGTCAAACGCTCCCCGAAATAAGGACTATCCCATATCCCGGGCAGTCGTGGAGATATTTTGGTGATCTTACTGTCGCTTTTATGGTTTTGGGCGAGACTGAGGAGTTCTGTAGGGTTTAAAATGAAATCAGGAATTATTTTCCCCATGGTAAGGTGAATTCCAATATGTCTAATTATTCCTCTTATTTTTTCAGGTTGTTGAGATTATTGCTGATGGTGCTGCCCACCTGGTGGTTTGATGACGTTTGATGCGATTTGTACTTTGAAGAATGGGTAAACAAAATTCTTATTTTTCAGGTTCTACAAAAGCTGCAGACGAATGTTTCTTCAAGGATTTCCTGCGTAGCTGTCCTGGAGGTCAGAAAGGTCTTTCAAATTGTAGGAGGATTCAGAAAATCATAGAGAGCAGCGACTTCAGAGGGCAGCCAGATGTTCGAGCGAGACTAGAGCCTCTCTTGGAAGATGGAGCAAAAATCCTTGTTGTCACAAGAACTGTGTTTCCACTTATGTGTCCAAGCGGAATTTATCAGCATTCATGAAAAAGAGAGAATGTGATACCCCTACAGTGGAGCCAAAAAGACTACGTAGTGCTGTTCTCAGGAAGGCCCAGTATATGACCCTAAAAAACACTGTCTCTTTTGTTTGAAAGTCAGTGAGTGTATATTACCGAGAAATATGACATCAAAGTTCCGGTGCAATACCGCATTCCAGCATCTCGGTTTATGACGATAAGCTTGGTGATAAAGAAACAAATTACAAAGATGTGTTGATAGAAAAGTGTAAACTGAAAAATGATGAGCAGGGACAAGTTGTACTCAGTAGGTTGTTGGGCATGAAAGGAGATTTACCGGCTGAAGAAGCCCGATACCATAAACATTGTATGTCTACCTTTCATGTTGAGGTTGAGAGAGCTTGCCAGAATAAGTCAAGGGCTGAACTGAAGACCGCCCCTTCATTGCTTTGTGTGTAGAATGTCGAAGGACAAAATGAAACCATGGAATTCAATTGAAGTAGAAAAGCTTTACAAAGAGTTAGGTGGTGAGAAGTTGTCACGTAGGTCGCTCATTGTAAAAGTTAAAGATTGCTTCAAAGACGAAATTGTAGACTTACATGGGGATGGTATCGCTACGTTGTTAGTTTTCAAAAACTATGCTGCCTCATACCTGAATATTGCAAAAGATTGTGAGGATTGTCCTTCGACAATTCTACACACAAAGCAATGAAGGGGCGGTCTTCAGGTTCAACCCTCGACTTATTCTGGCAAGCTCTCTCAACCTCAACATGAAAGGTAGACATACAATGTTTATGGTATCGGGCTTCTCTTTTTCATGAATGCTGATAAATTCCGCTTGGACACATAAGTGGAAACACAGTTCTTGTGACAACAAGGATTTTTGCTCCATCTTCCAAGAGAGGCTCTAGTCTCGCTCGAACATCTGGCTGCCTTCTGAAGTCGCTGCTCTCTATGATTTCTGAATCCTCCCACAATTTGAAAGACCTTTCTGACCTCCAGGACAGCTACGCAGGAAATCCTTGAAGAAACATTCGTCTGCAGCTTTTGTAGAACCTGAAAAATAAGAATTTTGTTTACCCATTCTTCAAAGTACAAATCGCATTGAAATAATTTATCCTCAGCAAATGAAAACTAAACAATGCTCACTTGGTATATTCTCCATATTCAGCAGTCAAAAAACAATTTTGGAATCAGCACAACCAAGACGTCATCAAACCACCAGGTGGGCAGCACCATCAGCAATAATCTCAACAACCTGAAAAAAATAAGAGGAATAATTAGACATATTGGAATTCACCTTACCATGGGGAAAATAATTCCTGATTTCATTTTAAACCCTACAGAACTCCTCAGTCTCGCCCAAAACCATAAAAACGACAGTAAGATCACCAAAATATCTCCACGACTGCCCGGGATATGGGATATTCCTTATTTCGGGGGGCGTTTGACCTCCCATGACCTTGAGTATTGACGAATGTGGGTCAAACGACTCCCAACGTATCTGCAACACCTCCAGATCGACTCATCATCCTAAAAACCCTAGAAATGACACCAAGATCATCAAAATCCATCAAGTACTGACCAGGATATGGGATTTTCAGTTTCGCCGGCCATCTTGGAAAATGGTGGCCATATTGTAAAACCCAAGCGGGGGTCAGGTGTACACCCGATGGATGCTTGAATGGGGTGGTATAAGCTTTCGAAATATGTAAAAATTTGCTTTATAACAAACAATGCAGGGTTCCAGTAAAATCAGGGTCTGTGCTACCGGACTATTAAATATTTGCCCACAGTCAGGGCCGGCGAGAGCTGCCATGAGCCCCGGGGAAGGATTGGTATATGGGCCCCCCTGTTTACTCAGTATTTCATTATGAATGTTTTTTGTGTTCATAACAAGCAAACTGATTATATGTCCAAGTCATATTCAAAACATACGTTATGATAATCTCTATAAAATGTATGTTCATTAATTATATTTTCTCTCTGTTATTTAATTAATTGCTTTATTAATATTTTTGAGTTTATCTCCCCCTCTTTCCGGGCCCCCTAGAGGTCCGGGTCCCGGAGATTTAACCCGGCTTCCCCGCCCTCTCGGCGGCCCTGCCCACAGCTAATTATAATCATCATACTTGTTTTTGTTATATAAGTTTAACGTTCGGAAATCAAAGGTTCATTTAATGTTTCATTTACTAGGCCTATATCATCTGAGTAGACGAGAAAACTCAATTAAATCGATTTAGATCAAAAATCAATATTCTATAGTCTTATTCTTCACTCTTCTTTATTTGGGATCTATTGCAGAATTCATTTTGCCATTGAATTCGGCTTTCCCTCCTTGGGTGAGATCCTTCCCCGGTGACCCTCATAAATGAAAATGAATCATTCATTCGTTGCTCGGTTTATGAGTGGGTGTGACGACACAATTTGCACTTGATGTGGTAGCGCGGACATTTTGTTGTAGTCTTTCTCTTCCTATTATTTATTTCCACTTAATATTTCATGAAGAACTAACATTTTTTATCTTGTAGTAATTTCAGAATTTTACCTTTAACTGTTGTTAAAAACACCAAGAATTTTTTCTATTTTAAGGTGTTTCTCACTGGTTAAATTAAATTTCACTTATGTTATACAGTTAATAAAGGGGAATAAGTTTGATCGGAATTTGAATAGGTCTAAGGAAATGAATAATATGGCCTCTCGTGAGAGAAAAATTGGCCTAGAGCCTACGGAAAGATTCCTTCAAGCAGGCCCCTGGAGAGAATTTAATTTAATTTACTGGCCTAAGTTCATCATAAAAGTGGTCCCCATTTCAAATGGGCTCGATGGAAATTAAGATAAAAATGACAAGGATGGGAAACTGCGAATTTGATGATATGGTGTACGACCTCTCTCTATGACGAGCTCTTCTCCACTCTCTCCACTGACTCAATCTCTATGTCGACTCCTCTGACTGAATCAATCTCTCTCGGCGCTGCGCTCTCTTTTTTCCTCCAATCAGATCTTGAGTTTCATTTCACATTCGGAAAATAATTAAAAACGAATACTTTTAACTGTTTTATATTATTTAACTAATTTACTTGACCTATTTGACAAGATTAAATTGTTTGATATTTATCTCAAGTACTATCTTAACACTAATCTATTTATGAATACAGGATTGGACGAAACGGGATGTGGAAAATCACGTGACGGCTATATTTCTTCCTTATTGGTTGACTGTATTACAAGTAAGAACACGATGAAATCTGTTCCTCTGACTTCGTGCCTAAAGTCACGTACTTCTTTTTCCAAATTCATCTGAGGCCTATTTCCCAACTTTATAATCTGTTTATAAAACCTAACTTATATTTTTCATTTATGTCACAAATTTTTTTTCATAAATCATAATTAACCCCCAATTTTGCAATCCCAACATTACGATGGCGAGATCGAATGGTGCAGTGTATTCGTTGAGGTTTAACCCTTAACCAGTGAGGTATGGTGTAGGACAGTGGTCTCGAAAGTGGGGTGCGCCTGCCGATCTAGAGGTTGCGCGAAGAAAATTTGATGATTCTGATTTATCATTGTTTTTTCGTAGAAAGTTTTTGAATTTCAAGAAGATGACCGAGAAAGAAAATACTCGCTAACACACAGTCATTCCTAGGAATTTGCGAGATAGTATCCGCGATATCGCTTACTTGTGATTAAAATTTAGCAAACTAAATATCACAATTCGAGATCGCCGCATTATTTTGTAAAATAACAGTTGATTGACATTCGGGAAGATACAAGTTTACGAACCGAATTTCAACAGAAAACTGTGCACAATTGGTGGATTGGATTGAAAAATGAGTACCCAGATTTAGTAAACGCAGCGAACGATGCGCTCCTTCCATTTGGATCTACATATCTGTGTGAGGTGTCTTCTTCTGCTATGATAGGTATTAAAACCAAGAATCGAAATAAACTGAACTTGGAACCGGACCTTCGAATCGCTGTATCACAAAGTGTCAAACCAAGATTTTCAGAAATTATGAAGCACAGTCAGCCACATTGTTCTCATTAAATTATATTGGTAGTATATCTTCACCCTATCGTATTTCTGTTGTACACTATTAACTTACTAGTAAATAATGAAAGGATAGGATATATATATATATTTTATTATTATATATATAAAATCTTCTTGTTCATTAGGGGTGCGTGTTATTTATTTTTGCTGATTAAAGGGTGCGTGATCAAAAAAGTTTGGAGACCACTGGTGTAGGAGACGAAGTGAAATATTATCACGTGGTCTTGTAGACCACACCTCACCGGTTGAGGGTTAACACTATAGATGTGTAATGACTCAATATTATGTGGAGGTCACTTAATTGGTTGGTGGGGATTGTCTGTTATTTTGATTGTTGATGAGAATGGATCAAGTGGGTGATTGATAGAAGTGTAATGATCTCATTTTTATAAATTTATCAGTTTATCCTGCTTAATTTCATTCTTTTATGAACATGTCACGCATGACTTCATTTTGTAATACGAAGGTTGTTGAAAAAGTAAGTTTAGAAGGTGTTTTGAAGAAACTGTTTTATTACAAGGCAAGTAATTATTATAAGTATTTCAACAACTTATTACTGCTTTTCGACATAATCACCAAACAGATTCAAACATTTGTCGTAGCATGGACCAAGCATTTCGATGCCGGTTGAGTAAAATGTAATATCCTTAGATTTTAACTAGTTTCGTACGGCCACTTCTGCATTAGAATCGTTTTGAAATTGTTTACCTCCGAGGTGTTCCTTTAGGGCTGGAAACAAATGGAAGTCGCTTGGTATGACTTTCCAGTGGAACGATTCCAAAAGTTGGTGTGTTTGACTTGCAGTGTGAGGGAGTGCATTGTCATGCAAAAACACATCTGCAGTAAGCAACCCGGACGTTTTCTTCTGATAGCCGTGCGGAGTCGCTGTAAAGTTTCACAATAAGAAGTGGCATTTATTATTGTCCCTTTTGCATGAATTCAACGTGCAAAATGCCTTGATGGTCCCAAAAAATCGTTGCCATCACTTTACCAGCTGATGGTGCAATCTTGAACTTTTTGGTTCGTGATGACCCCGGATGTTGACACTTTACAGCGTTGCCACACATGCCTAACAAAATATTGTACTACCAACAACATTATTGTACTATGCATAAGGTACCGGTTATTAACCTTGTAAACTTACTTTTTGAACAACCCTCTTACCTTCTCATTATAGAAGAATAAAGGATTTTCATTGTTTGCTATTTTGTTATTAAGAGGATGAAATAACTTACAAAAACCTACGTCATTATTAAGTCGGTCTTGGGCAACGTTTAAACGAGCTCGTTTGTGTATTTCCGTTTAGTTTTCTTTGCATTCCAAAATTCGACAATGAATTTGAAATTTGTGTAACCGTGGTTGAATCGTTCTTGACCTAATTAGCAACTTAAGGTTGGTAAAGGATACAGTATATTCCTCGCTTCATACGTTCTTCCGCCAGTGCCCCTTTTAGCGTCCATCGTTTGGCAATCCTGAAGACTTCCTTCCTCCTTCCATCTCTCAATTAAACCATTGATACACAGTTGAAATTTGCATTCCTAATCCTCAGTAATTTCTATGGCTGGTTTTCCCGCTTCTCGCTTCCCAATTATTCACCCCCTTTACAAACTCTTTTCACGACAGTAAGTATTCATATCTGCAAATATAAATAAAAGTTTTCAATACCAGCAATGTAGACACCCCCAGCCTTCTTTAGTTAGCTTTATAAGGCTAACTAACGAAAATATAACGACCTAACCAATCGTCAAGTGCGTACAGTTGACCTAACGATTGGTTACGTTAGGTCGTGATATTTTCGTTAGTTAGTCTTATAAAGCTAACTAAACAAGGCTGGGGGTGGCTTTCTTTCATTGATCCGATTTTCGTGTATTGCTTTAAAAATGCACTCGCAGTTCAAAACACGAGAAAATTAGTTATCTACACTGTAAGAATGACATTTAAAATTTTGTAACCGATTAAAACTCTGGTAAAAATATCAAAGATGATTGCGTAAAACACGTTCTATTACCGAACCAAGGATAATTAAACGTTAAATTTTTGTTCCCACTAATAACGGATATAGAAAAGCAGTTTCATTTCCATTTGAAATCATTCACCATGTCCATTCATCTTCTTCTCGGCCTTCCTCTCCTCCTCCTACTTTCGGAAACACTCTTATACACTATTTTCGCAACTGTGTCATCTTCCAATCCTTCAACATGTCCAAACCACCTTAACACACTGTACAATGACTTCTGCGCATCACACATTTCCGGAACCACACGATTTCTTACTCTATCAATCCAACGCACGCCACGTATACTTCTCAAGTTATTCATCTTAACCACTCTTACTCTTCACTTCTTCTTTTCATGCCATGTCAGTGTTTCAGACCCATACAAAAATTTCCGTACCAACACACTTTCGTGTAGACATCTCGCAGCATCTCTATTCAGTCTCCGCTTTCTCACAACCACTTTCAGCGCATCCGCAATCTTTCTTCCTGGATTCACTCTGCTAATAACTTCATTCGCACTCTTACTTCTTTTGTTCAAAACACATCCTAGATACTTAAAAGATTCTACAGTCTCTTGTCTTTCACCATTTACCATCACATGACAGTACGAATTTCCCTCATAGGCGGTAATTTGCTTTTACCCACATTCACTTTCAACACTCTTCTCTCGCACACCACCACAAAACTTTTAACAACCTCTTCCATATGACACTCACTCTGAGCAAATAGCGCAGCAGCATCCGTATACAACAGATACCAAGCACTAGATTCATTCCTCTTTCTAGTAGTCGCACTTTCAGCTCTCTCATGACTCCATCCATAAATACACGATTGAACAGCCACGGAGACAACACACATTTTTGACGCACACCAACACTTATATCAAACCATTCACCCAGTGAATATAAACCAGTCTTCCTAATTGTTGTTGTTGTTGTTGTTTAGCCGATCAGCCCACCCTGATCGAGCAAGCCGGCGGCACGCAGGTAACCGATCGCCCTCTCCGGAGTGGACCAGAGGTTCAGCGCACTAGTGATGTTGTGTTGTGTTCGTTGTCGTGCTAGAGCGGTACAGTCTGTCATAATGTGTTCAATTGTTTGTGGTGTGTCCTGGCACAGGTGGCAGGTGTCGTCTATGGAGTTGTCTAGTCTGTGTTTATATGTCCGTAAGTTGTGATGTCCACATCGGAATCGTGCTAAGTTAACTCGATCCGATCTGCTCAAGCTGATCTCTGACCTGTTAATGGGTGGCGGCTTCGCATCTAGGACCGCATTCGGACGGAGTTGTGTCAGTGCTTTGTGGGTTAGGTGTGTGTGTATGTGTTTTCTGTACTGTGTGATGTCTGTGGGGCGTGGTATGGAATGGAGTATTTGGTTATAATATCTCTCTGGTGTTACCTTAATGGTGCGAGGTGTTGGTGCATGATTGCACATGTAGTGGCAAGGGGTTGTGGGTTAGTTGTCGCTGCTGCCATGAATTGTGTTCCCTCATGTCTAAATGTTCCCTAACTTTCAGTATTTTTGTTTCAGTGTGCAGGTGTCTATTGGTGTTGTTGAGTGCATCCTGTAATGATACGAAGTGCGTTGTTTTGTATTGTCTGTAAGGTGTTTATGTGTGTGTTTGAGATAATGGGTGACCAGCATGGGCTAGCATAGTCCATAACTGAGCGAATATATTGTTTGTATATGAGTGATGTTGTTTCTTGCTGGTGTCCAAAGTTTGTGCCTGTTAGTACCCTAAGCGTGTTAAGTCTTGACGTACATTTGTTTTTAATGGTGTTGGTGCATGATTGCACATGTAGTGGCAAGGGTGTTGTGGGTTAGTTGTCGCTGCTGCCATGAATTGTGTTCCCCTCATGTCTAAATGTTCCCTAACTTTCAGTATTTTTGTTTCAGTGTGCAGGTGTTCTATTGGTGTTGTTTGAGTGCATCCTGTAATGATACGAAGTGCGTTGTTTTGTATTGTCTGTAAGGTGTTTATGTGTGTGTTTGAGATAATGGGTGCCCAGCATGGGCTAGCATAGTCCATAACTGAGCGAATATATTGTTTGTATATGAGTGATGTTGTTTCTTGCTGGTGTCCAAAGTTTGTGCCTGTTAGTACCCTAAGCGTGTTAAGTCTTGACGTACATTTGTTTTTAATGTCCTGAATGTGGTTTGCAAAAGATAATGATGTGTTGTATGTGACCCCAAGTATTTTGGTCCTGTGAGTGTGTGGATACTGTGGAATGTTGATGTTGTTTAGTGTAAGCTGTGGAATTACCTGGTGTTCTTTTGTGTTGCTTGTAAGCAAGGTGATGGTTGATTTTGTGGGCGCTACTTTGAGTCTAATGTGTGTGAGCCAGTCTTGTATATTGTTTATGTATGTTTGTAGGTTATTTGTAGCGGTGTCGATGTTGTTGTGGGTGGATTAGAGTGATGTCATCTGCATATGATGATAAGGTAAGCTTGTTATCTATGGGTGTTGGAATGTCATGCATGTATAAGTTGAACAGGTTGGTGAGAGAACAGAGCCTTGAGGGACCCCGTTCGGAAAAAGCTTGTTTTTGGATGACTTGCCATTAAATATGACATGTGAGTATCTTCCTGAAAGATAGTTGCTCAGCCACCTTTTGGTGTTATTGTGCATGTTTGTGTTGAGTATTTTGTTTATGAGAGGGAAGCGTGGGATAGCATCAAATGCTTTACTAATGTCTATTGTTGCTAATAGTGTACGTTGAGCTGGCGTCTGGAGTTGATGCCATCCATGATGTGCTGCGTGAGGTTAGTGAGTAATGTCGTGGTTGAGTGGTGAGGTCTGAATCCATGTTGAGTAGGCGATAGTGGAATGTGTGGGTTGGTGATTTGTAAGATTAGTCTTTCTGTTACTTTGGAAGGTGTGCATAGTAAAGTAATGGGTCTATAGGAAGCTGGTTCTATTGGATTTTGTTTGGTTTGAGTAGTGTAATATTTTTACCTTGTTTCCATATGTCAGGAATAATACAGTGTTGGTATGAATATGTGCTGATATTTGTGGGAGCTAGTATTCTTGTGGGCCCAAGTGTTTAAGGTGTATGTTAAATATGTTGTTGGTCCAGTAGCCTTCGAATTCTTAATGTTTTTGATGATCTTGGTGGTCTGGTCTGTATTGAAGGGTGTAATGGTCGTGTCGAGTCTGTTGATGTGAATTGTGAAACAAAAAAATTAGTTTCGGCACTACAAAATCAAAAGTTATTTGGTTGCCAGTAAAACTATTTAATATTTTGTCGCTATCATTTGCGTCAGTATTCTTATCATATTATAAGGAAATTAATAATAATAATAATAATAAAATAATAATAATAATCTTTATTCAGAAAGAACACCTACATAATATATACATTACATCCCTACTGGTTTCCCCCGCAAGGGGGTTCTAAGCTCGTGCTCTTGAGTGCTCTTTGTGCTCGTTTGTACGTGCTTGTTCCAGGAGGTTTCACGTGCGCCTCCCGGCCCTAGCACCCAAGGATGATGGGGCTCGACCCTGCAGTCCTTGTCATCCTTGGTCTTTTTCCACTTCGACTGTCCCCTCCACCCTTTCTTTTTCCTCTGTCTTTCTTCTCACTTTTCTTTGTTTTTCCGCCGAGATATGCCCTTTTAAATAGAGGCGAATCGGTTCTTCCCTAACTTTAAAAAAAAAAAAAAAAAAAAATCCCTACTGGTTTACACAATGTTGGAATTAACGTTAAATTTTTGTAGTTTAATTACAGTATTCTTAGCTGAATATGCTGTTGGTAAACATGACATCTTTTCAGGCAAAAGTCTTTGAGATTCATTTCTATTTTTACAAAGGAAAATGTCAAATATAAATAGAATTTGTGGGAAATAAAATAATGTTGCATTTAGTTAACCTCGTCATTACAAATGAAAATTCAACGAATCTTTGAAATAACAGAAAATGATAATAGAAATAATAGAAAATAAAAATGGTGACCAATACAAATCACGATGCAATCTTAAAGTTACAAAGATACAGATAAGTGAGCCATATTATAACTATGACGTAATATATTGGAAACTTTTAACATCTAATTTATATGGTTTATGATTGCACCCATTTAAGATTGTGAATTTTGCATATATAACACTGGTCAACACTCATTTTATTGCCAATCATATTAGAGTGATTTTGGGGTAACTTTGTGGTGCTGATTCCGAATATGACATCGGTTTTGCTAGATTGGCTCTAATTTATGAGATAATTGGTAGCCCATTGAAACACGTAAAAATGCAAAAAAATTAATGTCAGGCGGAGCCTACTTACAAATCGCATTGAAATTGTCTCAAATCATACAAAAAGTAAAACACATGAAATACATAATGTCATTTTATTCGGTATAATAACAGATAAACACAGTAAGCTGATTCGCATAATTACAATTAATGTATAGTAAATCTCTGTTGTACGATTCTCTTTTATGTGGGTTATCAGGACAATCACGTTGGAGGTTCCAGCAATAGTCTGCCATCATGTGTCTGTCCCATCTGCCTTGATACCTTTCCTCCATCACCTTGATATCTTGATGAAACCTCTCCCCTTGTTCCTCGCTAAAATCACCAAGATTATCCGAAATCTGTGTAAGTGGCTATGGAGAAAGTGTACCTTTATGTCATTAGTACCCAACTTTTCAAAGTTTGTGAGCATGTTTTGCACCAGTTCTTCATAATTGTCTGCTTTGTGGTTACCAAGAAGTTCTTGACAACTGAGACATAACTGCACCAGGCAGAAGCTTCAACACCATTCATAAATTTTGTGAAATTAGAATCCTTGATAAGTGTACGGATTTGAGGGCCATCAAAGATTCCAGCTTTTTAGTTTTTCCATACTTAGTCCAGGGAACGATCTACAAATGTATTTGAAGCAATCGCCATCTTTGTCCAAGGCCTTAACAAATTGTTTCATTAGTCCCAGCTTGATATGAAGTGGTGGGAGGATGATTTTTTCCCTGTCAACCAAAGGCTCGTTAATGATGTTCGCTGCACCTACAGTCATGTTTTCTCTTGAAGGCCATGTCACTTTTTTCCAATGATCTTGCCTTGCCCTACTATCCCATAAACAGATGAAACAAGGGTACTTCGTATATCCACTTTGCTGCCCAAGCAAGAAGTTTACCATCTTTAGATCACACACAATAGGCATCTGGTGCTCATGATAGCAGAGTTTCTGCAGGACCATTTTGATATTTTCATATTCTTCTTTAAGTTTTGTTGAGTGAGCAATTGGAAGAGATGCATATCGGTTACCATTGTGCAATAAAACACATTTCAAGCTTCTACTGGAGCTGTCTATAAAAAGCCGCCAATCTCCTGGTCGATATTCCAGTCCCTTTGAAGAACAAGTCCAGGGATGTTATTGCAGTATACAAGTTCTTCATCTTGGCTGAAGTAAGGAAGAAGTCCGCCTCTCTTGTCCGATAACCTGTTATTTTAGCTTCTGGCTGTAGACAGTTCTTTTCTTTTAGTCTGGATGCTAAAAGTTCAGATGCTTGCTTTGACAGACGCACGCGTTATGGTTACGTTTCCTATTAATTGAGGGTATTCATTATCTCAAGAACTAGAGCCAAATCGGAAAAACTACTTTCATTTTGGAATTCAGCAACCCCAAAATACCTAAATTCGTACGAATTTCCTTGCAACGAAACAAAAATGTTTTTTTTGTTGAGCTGTGTAATAGGTGATATTCATTGTTTAGTAATATTCACAAGTTCAATATATATATATATATATATATATATATATATATATATAATATATATGCATATATATACACACACATACATTATAGGAGTTTATAAAGTTTCTTTAGTGAGATGCGAAATGATATTAGTGATGGTGCTTGACTGCTTGTCTGATGTTTATGGGTATAGCGTTCCAGATATCTGCCCCTTTGTGGGAGAAGGCATTTCCTGAAATTTGCGTGGAATAATTTGGTTTATGTATGGAATCATTGGGAAGCCTTGTATTATGATTATGGTTAATCTGATGGGCTAACCTTATTTAGTAACTTCAACTGGCCGTAATCTAACACAGCAAAGAATTTTTTTAGAACCTAAAGTATAACTCGTTTAATGAAAGCAATTTAATTTGTATGAAAATATACTTTAAACCTCCTGGACCTCGTTGCCCTCAAAATTACCCTTCTGAAACGTCTTGTATGACATAAATGATTAATATTATTTCTAATTTTGCTATTTTCAACATTCAGTAAAGTGTTAATACCTTTGAAACTTTTAGCCAAAGTTACGTTATTCATTTGAAAAGAAAGATAAGTTTACGTGATTACGACAATGATTAGGTTCCGAGATAAAAATACTTAAAATAAAATAAATTTTCAATAAGACAAATGGATTAATGAAGATCTATAAAACTAGATAAACTGCAGATAAACTATCTGTTTTATTTTAATAAGAGCCTACTAAAGCCTAAAGCTTAGGGCCAAATTAAATAAAAAAATAGTCGAGCTTTCACAATTATTTATGTCATTTTGTAAATTGTAAAACCAATGTATTTATTTTATTATGAATTTTATGGTGCTCCTTTAGTATGCGGTCTACAGACAAATTCACACTTTAGTATGTGGTCTACACCAATTTGTTTTTTAAATGTAGTTAAAGAGGTTGAAATGACAATCTTACTTGAAAAAAATTATGAAAAGTTAAAAACATAAAAGGTTTAAATGTAAGGAAAAAAATTTATTGAAAAGTTTAAAAACAAAAAAGTTTAAATGTAAGTATAACTTCTAGCTTGTTTACAATCCCAATGTCAGTCGCCCTTGACGATTGGTTAGTTTAGTCATGATATTTTCGTTAGTTTTACGAAAATATCTTGACTAAACCTAACCAATCGTAGGTAGACCGCATGAGCAGGCACAAATTTAATGAAAAAAACCTGTAGACTGCACTTTGAAAAAAGTAGAGCGCGGCAGAATTTGTAGACCGCATACTAAAGGAGCACCAATTTTATTATTGAATTCAAATTCAAATATCAAACATATAAAATGTCGGTAAATAAATATCTTAACTATTTAATTCATCGTTGAGAAAGGAATTACTAATTAAATTGAAAGGAATTGAATATAATGGAAATTGAGATAACTTTCCAGTTTCGCAGCCATCTTGCAAATTCTTTCGAAACTGTAAACAAATTTAAAATAAATGGAGAAAAAATATATGCAGATTTTATCTGAACGTCATACAGTATTTTATTATTAAAATTAATGGACCAAGCTAGAATATAGAAAAGATCATTACAGGGGTCTCAATAGGCCCAATACGTTTTGTTAGTACATATATATATATATAATATATATATAATATATTTCAACTGTAAACAACACGCAGTATAATTAACGTAAAGAACGACGCTTGTATAGAAGAACATTCCGCGCAAGATGAGGAGGGAGAACGAACGAATGAAAAAATGAGGTAACCACCCGGGAATCGAACCCGGGATCTTCCTATTGCCGGTCAGATATGATAACCACTACACCATATATATAATTCTGGAATATCAAATTTATGTAACATACCAAAATAGGTATAATGATTACGCAGGCAAATATCCAAAGAAAAACAGTCATTTTACCGATATCTTTTAAATAAAAGCTAGGGTCATTGAGACTAAATTTTTCTATATTTATTTTCAAGCGAGATATCGTTCCTAAAATAAGTGTATTGGTACGCCTGCAATGTATATAAACATTTGTACTATTTTCATTCATAAAAATTTACTAACTGCGATTTATAGTATTTGAGTTGCCAATTAATGTATTTTAGTAATATTTACGAAAGTGTTCGAGGAATTGTATGGGCAACTAACTGTACCTTCCGTTTTATAATTTTTTTTTTATAAAAATATTTTAATAAATTAAATTAAAACATCTTAAAAAATTATAAAGAAAAGATATCTCAAAATCTGAAAATAAGTTGGCATTCGCTATTCGTCTGTAATAAGCTCAGGAGACGCACTCAGGATTCTGGTAAAAGTTGTCGCAGTCATACGTAACATTTTTAGATTTTTTAACGTATTATGAATGAAGATCTGACGTCATTCGAGTTGGCAGTCACATACTACTCGTACTTAGGAATAGCTCCTGTAATAACTTTACTATCGCGATGTATTAGAAAAATGAAATTAGTTTGTTTCGGTCTAGATTCATTGGTTTCACTCTGTAAAATTAGCGGATATAATGAGAAGTAAGATGAGTGTTCAAGTGAACTTATATTTTATTGAATGCTTTGAAAGATTCATCGTAACACCCATCACTTTTAGGCTTTAAAAACAGTTAATAATATAAAATTAGATGTAATTCACCGTAACACTCGTTTTACGAAGCTGGATGGAGTTTCCAAGAGCATGGAAATTCCTAGTCCATGGAATTACCGTGTAACTCATTCTCAATTTAGAAGTTCATTGCTGTCCATTCATGAATCCACAGAACGTGCTAAAAGCGTTTATGCAAAACATGCAGAAGACAAACGAATTTGGCATGCGTTCCTACTCACTATCCGATAAATTACGCATAACAATGTCCAAGACAGGAAAACCGTCGAAATGGGTTAGATACAACCCTCTTATTAAGGTAATTTAAGAATTTAAGGTGGGTAGAATCATCTGGTTATGCGTGGGCTAAGTTGAACGACGTCTAGTTTGGTCAGGCCAGGTTAAACTGAGTTAAGTAAACTCACTTTCGGCGATTTAGTCATCCGATCGTTCCAGAAACAACACACACACACACACACACACACATATATATATATATATATATATATATATATATAAACACACATTTTAACTGCAAACAACACACAGTATAATTAATGTAAAGAACTGTATATATGGCAAATATTAAGTTTCATGGAGACCAAAGTACACTATGTTAAGTGGCCAAGTGGCCGTTTTAGATTGATGACCAATTTCGATCAATCAGAATCTTTATAATAAATTTCAAAGGACTGGCCTTCGTGAAACTTAATATTTACCACACACACACACACATATTATATATATATATATATATATATATATATTGTTTACTTTCAGAGTCATTGTTTGAGAAAAGGCTTCGAAATTGGAGATGGACCAGAAACAGAAGACCCCCTCTTTTGTAAATGCAGAACTGAAACTTTAGCATATTCCAATCCAAAGAATCTAATATGAAATTGCTTTGAAAAATATATCCTATTTCGTGTTTGTTGAAAACAGAACTGAATTTAAAAGCAAATTAATGAATTTTCAACGGATTCGTTTAAATTTATAAACGAATTCCTTTTCACTTCGTTGCTAATGAGCAAATATTTAATAGCTTTATTTTCTGAATAAAACTTGAAAATAAATAGCGACAGTTAAATAATGGTTCAAGTGAACACTCGTGTTTGAAACAAAGCGTTAAATAATTGTCATTTATTTAAAAAAGAAAAAACTTTATAAAGTACTTTTTTTATGGCGACCGCGATTCGAATCGCGTCGCGTCGGTCGCTGCAGTGTGCTGGGGCGGGCTCCCATTCTGTCAATGAAAAATCATAGGACTAGAGTCGTCCAGTCGTGAGTCGTAAGACGATCTCGTGTGCGGCCCCGGCCTAACTGGTCAAAACGGTTCCATTATAGTTCGATTCCGGAAAGGGAATCTCTAATATGGGATGCGTATTATGCTAATACTATTTCTGGTATGTATACCTAACTGTATACCTACTTTATATATATGTATATATATATATATATATGAAACTGTATATCTACTTTTGGGCCACCCTGTATATACTTCACTTTTAAAGGATGTAATAAACAAATACATGACCTTCAAAAGCGGTTTAAATTTTACTTTCTAATAAAAAACCAGAATAGCGCATGTAGCTAATTGCGTTGTACTTTCAATGATTGTGAGTTGTTATTTTTGTACTTTTTGTTTTTGTTGTTTTTACTTAAATAAATAATAAAAATGTTCATTCGTATTTGCCATTTTATTCACTCTATTTCCTTATTAATAAATGGAAATAAATCCATTATGCGAAATATCTTCCACCAGGATTCGACCCGGGACCTCTGACTCGAAATCGCGGTCACTGACCACTATACTACGACCGAATAAAATTACCATCAAACTCGCAACATTTCACCAATCGAAGAAACGCGAAGCGCTTTCGCTTCCAGAGGTGTTTTACGTGTTAACTTCCCGCAGTCGAACCAATGGAATGAACAGCATTTAATTAATTCAAAACTATCTGGATAAGTCGACGGTACCATATAAAGGGAAATATAAGCGCGTGATCACACGCACTTTTTGCCAGACTCTATTAACTTTTATCCCGCGGTAGCCTAATGGTCAGTGCTCAAGCGCTTTCATCTAATGACATCCTCAGGAATACTGACGATGTCATTAGACGAAAACCCTTGAGCACCATTTCGTGCTTTCTTTTTCCTTCGTGGTTATTTTCATCCTAAATATTATTCACGTGTTACTTTCGTGAAATAATTTTCATATATATATATATCAGCGGCGACTGGTGAACTTTTCATCTAGGCATGCAAACAAATTTAAAAACATAAATCAGCACAAAAACCAATTGCGAATGCGTTGGCACGAGCCTAATAGCTAGGGGGTCTGGGGTGAGCGGTAGCTCCCCCCAGAAGTGTCCGGAAGCCAACGTTTTTCTGTATTTTCAGAAGCATTGTCCAACATTCTCACAGGATTTATTTAACATATCATATCTTTGGGAATTTTCCAGATTAGCTGCAGTTAGACTGCTGTTGGATCCAATCACTTTTTTTCAAAAAATGCCCTTTATAGGTTCTTATTATCCCCCTCCCCCTCCCGATTAGAAAGTGTTTAAAAACAGGCCAAAAAAATTTTAAAATTACTTATCAAAGTATACATAAAATCTTACCTGAAATTTTTATTCAAAATTATTTATTTGAACTGAAATTTCACCTTCCGATTTTTTTGACAAAATTCTTCAGTGACTCTGTTGTAAAAATGTTCTCCTTTCTCCATCAATTTTCTTAAACAAGACTTTTCAATTGAAATCAAAGAGAGATTTGACAGCCTTGCTTGACTTTGTGCATTTCGGCACTAAGTTTTTATTCTTTTCAGTGCAGAAAAAGATCCTTCTACGGATGAAGTTGAAATTGGTAAAGTTAAAATCAAATTCATTAACCCACGTACTCGCGGAAATCCTTCATGCATTTGATTTGCGAGTAGATATTTAAGTAACTCTTCGATCTTGTTTTTGGCAAAGCTTTTGTGAGAATATAACGCAGTTAATTCTGATTTCAAACGAGCGAAATCGAAGAATGAATTGTAGTTACTTTTCAGAGATCGAAAAGGTCTTTCTGGAAATTCAGCTTCAAAATGCTTAAATCTTTTGCAATCCAAAAGTTCTATGAATTCAAGACTGTTCGTGGACTTCAACTGTTCCCTCATTTGCATAATTATAATATTTAAAATTTAAAAAAAAAAGCTGTCGATAAATTGTTTCGGGAGATCTACAGATCTACAGAAGCTAAGGCTAACAAAGACCCTAAGATCCACTCAGGTCCGGCGCAAGCCTATTTGGCGCCCTTAGCAGGACTGCAGCTGGCGCCCCCACCCGCCTCCCACTTCACGATTGGGTTTGCCCACAAAGTAATCAAGGTACCATATTGAAGAAACTATTTGCCTTACACTGATCTATTTTAATTTGCTAATACATACATTTATTATAAAATTATAAAATCATTTCACAGTTCAAGAAAGTGTCATGACCAATCAAAACAGCGAGTAAAGCGAGGCATATGTAGTAACAAATCAGAACGCTCAAAAGTGCTAAAATATGCGTGCAAAAAGGACATATCTACTGTTTTTTCCAAGCAAGAAGGGCATATGTCACATAAAAACAGTTATTCGCTTATTGACGACTCCCGGAACTCATATTAAGCCGTAAATAAGCCGAGTCGCTTATTGACGACTCCCGTCTGTGCGCGCAACATTTTTAAATCGCTTATTTACGACTCCCGTCCCTAAAGGGTTAAAGGTCGTGAGAGTGAAAGTTCTATAATGACCCAATAAGATGAATAAGTTAATTATGTAAATATCAGTCAAGCTAAACTGGTGTACATACGTCGTACAACCTTTCATCATTTGTCTATGCTTCTCATTCCTTCATTATTTTTTTCATGTTGTTCTTACATAATACTATCAGACGTGCACAGGGCGGGAGGCGCTGCCGCCCCCCAGATCTTTGGCGCCCTTAGCATTTACTAACCTCGCCTAATGGAAGCGGCGGCCCTGGACTCATCCACTCTAAGGTTAGCCCGAGAGAAAGGAAAGAGTAGGGGGTTAAGAGAAGAGAATAAGGGGTTAAGTAAGGAGCAACACCTATCATTCGTGGGTTAACATTCATTCAGAAAAAGAGAAAACAGACTCACCATCATCATCCGCCAGCCACTGCCGACAAGTCAGAAAAATAGTCGGAGAGAATAGGAGAGGGGTGAAAGGTGAAAAGAAGTGAAATAAGAACGCTTACAAACCATGCAAACACAGTCTTAACTCACAGTCATACCATGCAAACTACAAACATGCAAGAAAAGAGAGTTACAGACATGCAAAGTAAAAAAGTAGGTAAAGTTAAACAGAAAGTGGGTTAGTTTACGCTACGAGCTACATCTACGTTCGTGTTAGTCTAATTTTTTTTTTAAATAATTTTATTGCTGGCATCACACGCTGGCATGTCACAAGCTGGCATTCATCGTCAACAGACTCATCCTCGAGCACCACCACCAGAGCTCCTGTTGCTAACTTTTTTTTTTATTTTAAACAACGTTAATACTTTTAAAATGTCTGTCAAGACGGTTCTTAAACATATTAACGCTGGTAGAATGAACGACTGACGCGGGAAGATTATTCCATTTATCAATTACTTAAACGTAAAGAAGTTTTTAGCGATATTAGTAATGAAACGTCTGCCACGCAACTTAAATCCGTTATTGCGAGTATTACTATTATCGAAAGTGAACAATTTGTCAAAATTTACGTTATCGATGTTATTAACGATTTTGAAAACTTCAATAAGCTCCCCCCTTAATCTCCTAGTTTCGAGTGAATACAGGTCTAGCTAGCTCTTTAATCCTATCTTCATAAGGCTTGTTGCGCAATGACGGAATAAGTTTCGTGGCACGACGCTGAACCCTTTCTAACCTATCAATATCCTCACGCAAGTACGGGCACCAAAACTGAACTGCATATTCTAAATGGGGCCTGACTAGGGACTTGTAAAGGGGCAATATAATATCCTTCGATTTAAATTCGAAATTACGCGCTATGAAGCCTAACATCCTATTAGCTTTTGCGCAAGACTCCAGGCACTGGTTCCTAACCTTTAAATCCTTAGATACGCGTACGCCTAAATCTACTTCCTCTTCAACGCTCGCCAACTCCCTATCATCCATCGTGTACGTGTAATTATTGTTACGAGAACCTATATGCAAAACTTTACATTTGTCTACGTTAAATTGCATCAGCCACTTATCTGTCCACTCCATAATCCTATTTACATCGTCTTGGATCCTATTTCTATCGTCCTCGTTAACAACCTTACCGCCTATTTTAGTATCGTCCGCGAATTTTGACACGTTACTAGTCAATCCTACATCTATGTCGTTAATGTAAATTACGAATAGCAATGGGCATAACACTGAACCCTGTGGGACACCGCTACCTACATCTAACCACCCCGATTCACTACCATTAACTACGACCCTCTGCCTCCTAGCACGAAGCCATTCTTCTAACCAGTTAGCTACCTGACCGCGTATACCGTGCGGTTTGACCTTCGCAATTAGTCTCCTATGCGGAACTGTATCGAACGCCTTTTTAAAATTTCGTTATAAAATTCTAACAAATTAGTTAAACAAGACCTATGGCGTCGAAACCCATGCTGATTACTATTAATCAAATCTCTACTTTCTAAGTGATCGATGATACGATCCCTAACTACGGATTCCAAAAGTTTACCGGCAATTGACGTTAAGCTAATGGGCCTATAATTGCTAGCTACTGCGCGGTCGCCTTTTTTAAAAATAGGCGTGACGTTAGCTAATTTGAAGTCTTCAGGAATAATCCCCGTTTTGAGTGACTGATTAAAAATCTTCGTTAAGGGGCCTACGATAACTTCTTTCAAATCTTTCAAATGTCTGGGATAAAAAGCGTCAGGGCCTGGAGCCTTGCTAACTTTTAGCCTATCAATATAATGCGCAATCTCAGCCTCGTAAACAGTTATTTCATCCAAAATAGTCTCGCAACTAAATGGAACGATATCGTCCACGTCGGGGACATTATTTACGTCTTCTACGGTAAACACTGTCGCAAAAAAGTTATTGAAAATACCCGCCATCGCCTGAGCGTCAGAAGCCAAAGCGCCATTAACATCCACTAGAAGGCCTATGTTATCTTTTACCGGCTTACGATTATTTACGTATTCAAAAAACTTTTTTGGATTATGTTTACTATCCGCAGCTATAAGTATCTCTAAATTACGCTTGGCATTCCTAACTGATCTTTTAACCTGACGCCTAAGCTCGATATATCTATTAAAGTTAGCTGCCGTGCCATTGCGCTTACTAAGTCTATACACTCTATTACGCTCGTTTATGAACTCTCCTATTTCCCTAGTCCATCACTTCGGCCTACCACGATTTCTAGCGCGCTTGGGCCTACGAGGAATAAACTCCCTTTCAATATTCCTAAAACTTTCTTTAAACGCCACCCAATGCAAATTTGTGTCATTGCCCATAAATAAGTTATCCCAGTCCACTACTCTCATCCTATCCGCAAAACTATCAAAATTAGCCCTACGAAAATCAGGGACTTCTATTACGTTACTATCCTGAGTGTTTTTTATCGCTAACTTAAACCTAAGAATTTGATGATCACTACATCCTAAACTCTCGCCTACTTCTAAACCTTCGACTGTATTCTCGCCGTTCGTCATCACCAAATCTAAAATATTGTCACCGCGCGTTGGTTCGGTAACTATCTGTCGTTAAAAGTTATCGAGATAAATCAGTTTTTTTCCTGGATGATGGAGAGCCACACTCTTCCTAGACTCCATTCCAGATATAATCAAAATTTATTTCTCTCATTTCTTGAAATTTAGTAATTGTTTTTTTAATTGTTATTGAACAAAATGTAATATCCATAGCTTTCGTTTGCAGTATTTTGAAGAGATATTCAGTAAACGGATAAATTGAAGCAAACACTCGTAATAAAAAATCAAAATCAAAGCTTTTAAATGCCGCTGAAAGTCCTCTTCCGTCATTTTTGGTTTTCTCATCAAAAGTTTTTGGATTTTGTAGAATATGATCAAAAAGTCGTTTTAAATCTTCTTTATTTTCTTTGACTGTTTCTACCAATCGAGAAGAATAATTCCATCTTGTAGGGGCAAGCTTCGGAAACCGTTTCCCTACAATATCATCAAGCAATAATGTTCGCTTTGTAGAACTGCTAAAAAATTATGACAAACTTCCTAAGGTGGAGAGAAATGTATTACACTTTGGAATATGTGAAACAGCTTGGCTTAAAACAAGCTTAAGTTTGTGAGCATAACAGTGAATCAAAACAGCTTCGGGTGCAGACTCTCTCTAATCTTTGTTTGAACACCATTAAGTTCACTTGACATAACAGCTGCCTCATCGTATGTTTGTGCAATTAATTTTTTCAAGCAGTCAAGTTCTTTTAAATATTCTATAACTAAAGTAGAAATAGCCTAAGAACTTCTATCTTTACTGACGTCAGTAAATCCTAGGAACCTTTCACAAATGCCCCACTGAAATTAACGTAACGTACAACAGTTGAAAGTTGAGAAAAACAACTCACATCGGACGTTTCATCCAGCGAAATAGCAACATACACGCATTCTTTAAGTTCGTTTTTAATTTCATTAAGGACAACTGTACTTATTGATTCAATTAGATTGTTTTGTATGGTAAACGATAATCCTTTTAAAATGGTGGCAGTTTTTAAATGGTTTTGCGGTGTATCATTAAAATCAGCCATACAAAACGCTAACTCAATATAATTTCCACGATTTGCAGACGATTCACTTTCATCGTGGCCGCGAATTGCAATTTCTTGCATACCAAAAAAGCATGTTATCCTAATTAGTCTCTTCGAGATTTCTCTGTTTTTCTTTACTTCTTCATTGTGTTTGGTAATAGCAGTTTCCTTCTGCTTATCAAGTTGTAAATCAATTCTGTCCTTTCCAAACTCTTTGCAATTAACATAAGCTCCTAAATGGTGCACAGACTTTCATGACGAGCAATTGCGGTATTCAAGTTATTTCAATCATCGTACCCGCGATTTACTAAACTCCAATTTGATATCTCTTTTGAAAATAATAAATACGGCCAACGGTACAGTTTGTTTGTTGAACTACTACCACATAACCATCGTACACTTTCATAAAATTCAGTGTTAAATTTTCTGGTAAAACCTTTGTTTACTTTTGTCAAATTTAAATTTGGTGTAGGCCTACCCTGATTTATTTTGCGCTCTTTTTCATTAAAAGTGCGAGCACTAAATGTTTTTATTTTCAATTCACGTATCACATCGTTTGAAACTGTATTTCTTTCCTCACCCATTATTTACTGGGCAGTTAATCAACTTATTATTGAAATTTTTTTTGTAAAAAACACGACACTTCTCACAGCCACAGGCCAAGTACACGTTACAAAATATACCGTATTGAAAGTTGTCATTGTTTTTACGATCACGTGACCCACTACTTCGAAGAATAATTAATAAAACAATCATAGGCCTAAAGAATTATTATTATTATTATTATTATTATTATTAAGAAGAATTATTATTAAATAATTATTAATAAAGAAATATTACCTAAAGAATTATTATTATGAAGATTGAAATTAATTAAAGATGGCTTGGCATCTCAACGATATCTATCTAGTTTCCATTTGTCCTCAGCCGGTTTTGAAACAGCCAAAAGCGGAATCGAAAACTGCATTCAATCAAACAAATGATGAGTTCCTCAATGATAAAACCTATTTTCTATTATATAAAGATCGAATTTTGCATCGATTCTATTTAGAATATGAATTATTAGGAATTGTTGACTTTTAAACTTTTGACGGGCAATATTTAAGGTTTCAATGGTTAAAAGGACTAAAATTAAGTGAATATACTTGAGATAAACAATAAACTTGTTTATTTCACAAACAAATAAGGTTCATTTTAGTATGTTTTTGGCGAGAAGCCGATGCACCGATTCTTCTGTAAAGAAGCTGAGATGGAATTTTATGCCATAAGGACGGGAAAATAACGCTCATTTTGCCGTGTCCTGGAAGATCAATCCATCTTTCAGTGATTTTGTTGTTAATAAATTCTGTATTTGGTGATCGTTACTTATATATTAATATTGCTCTGAAACCTAATATTTATTTACATTTTAGAAGGCATGCACTACATGCGTTGGGAGCTATTGAAGAATAGGGACCCAGCCTTCTTTAGTTAGGCTTATAAGGCTCACTAACGAAAATATCACGACCTAACCTAACCAATCGTTAGGTTAACTGTACGCCCTTGACGATTGGTTAGGTTAGGTCATGATATTTTCGTTAGTTATAAAGCTAACTAAAGAAGGCTGGGGTCCCTATTCTTCAATAGCTCCATGCGTTGCATTCACTAAGGAAGCGCCACTGATATATATATATATATATATATATCGTAAAGAACGACGCTTGTATAGGAGATATTCCGCGCAAGACGAGAGAGAGAAAACGGAACAAATGAAAAAATGAAGTACCACCTGGGAATCGAACCCGGGATCTTCCGATTGCCGGTCAGACGCGATACCATTACACCATGGACTTCACTCTTCCAAATGCCGTAATTCTTCTACATACTCGCAGAAACCAATGCCCCAAGGGGGCACCTCCCGCATGCCGTAACATTATATACATTCAACTGCAAAGAACACGCAGTATAAATAACGTAAAGAACGACGCTTGTATAGGAGATATTCCGCGCAAGACGAGAGAGAGAAAACGGAACAAATGAAAAAATGAAGTACCACCTGGGAATCGAACCCGGGATCTTCCGATTGCCGGTCAGACGCGATACCATTACACCATGGACTTCACTCTTCCAAATGCCGTAATTCTTCTACATACTCGCAGAAACCAATGCCCCAAGGGGGCACCTCCCGCATGCCGTAACATTATATACATTCAACTGCAAAGAACACGCAGTATAAATAACGTAAAGAACGACGCTTGTATAGGAGATATTCCGCGCAAGACGAGAGAGAGAAAACGGAACAAATGAAAAAAATGAAGTACCACCTGGGAATCGAACCCGGGATCTTCCGATTGCCGGTCAGACGCGATACCATTACACCATGGACTTCACTCTTCCAAATGCCGTAATTCTTCTACATACTCGCAGAAACCAATGCCCCAAGGGGGCACCTCCCGCATGCCGTAACATTATATACATTCAACTGCAAAGAACACGCAGTATAAATAACGTAAAGAACGACGCTTGTATAGGAGATATTCCGCGCAAGACGAGAGAGAGAAAACGGAACAAATGAAAAAATGAAGTACCACCTGGGAATCGAACCCGGGATCTTCCGATTGCCGGTCAGACGCGATACCATTACACCATGGACTTCACTCTTCCAAATGCCGTAATTCTTCTACATACTCGCAGAAGTAATGGTGTAATGGTATCGCGTCTGACCGGCAATCGGAAGATCCCGGGTTCGATTCCCAGGTGGTACTTCATTTTTTCATTTGTTCCGTTTTCTCTCTCTCGTCTTGCGCGGAATATCTCCTATACAAGCGTCGTTCTTTACGTTATTTATACTGCGTGTTCTTTGCAGTTGAATGTATATATATATATATATATATATATATTGAAACGGAAAGACTGAATTGGATAATGAAGAGGTATAAATCACATTGAATAATCAATCAATGTGATGTAATTATTCAATGTGGGGTATAATCAAAGATAGATTCTACGACCAGAAACCGTGAGACTTCGATCACATGAAGACTTTGATACGCCAAGAGTTCGAGACGTTGAATAATAACAAAGAACTGTGTCGTGCTATTTGTTGTTGAGTGGTTGAAAGATGTAACATGTGTATTGAACATGATGGAGGACACTCTGAACAACTTATGTAATAAATAATAAATATTATTCTTCGCAAGGTGATTTCATTGTTCTTGGTAAAGCGACTTATGCCGCACCCTGTATAATACCGCTTTGAAAGTTAGATAACAGCTCACTCCTGAGCAGAGAGCAGAACTGGTGAAGCTGTACTATGAGCATGGCAAGTCTGTGACAAGGGTACAACGTGCGTACAAACGTACACACAATTGCAAGACAGCCTCATCAAGGCACACAATACTGCGAGCCATACGTAACTTTCAAGAAACTGGTAGCGTCAAAAACAGGAACAAAGGCAAAAGTGGACGCCTTAAAGTTGCTACAACGAACGAAAATGTTGACCGAATTAGGAGGTCTCTTCAGCAAAGTCCACGAAAATCGTCACGCCGACTGTCCGCATCACTAGAGGTTCTGTGTTGCAAGTGTTACACAATGATCTTAAATCATACCCCTATAATGTTCAGGTTCTTCAATCACAAGCTGATCAAAACAAGATAGCTCGATTGCACTTTGCAGAAGAAATGTCAGAGTTGGTGGAGCAAAATCCAGGAATCATGCGGCGAATCATTTCACGGATGAGGCCCATTTTTATCTTTCTGGCCACGTAAACAAGCAAAATCTCCGAATATGGGCTTGTAAGCAGCCACATGAAACTGAGGAGCGACCTCTCAGTGTGGAAAAGCTAACTGTGTGGTGTGCTATAGGATATGGATACATCATCGATCCAGTCTTTTTTGAAGATGAAAATGGTGACACTGTGACCGTCAACTTAAGACTCAGAAGGAAGTACTGGTCAGCAATTCAGAGACATAATGATATGCGTGGTTCATGCATGATGGTGTTCCTCCTCACACAGCCAACGTGGTGCTGGACCGGCCGAGAGAGAGAAGCTACAGGACAGGATCCTATCGCGACGTACGAAGTGAGAATGGCCATCACCCCCCCCCCCCCTCCCGACCAAAACCCGTGTGACTTCTTCCTCTGGGGTCATCTTAAGAATGAGATGTATAAAAACCCAAAGCCCAGGAATCTTGACACCCTCAAAGCTAACATTCGGCGAGAAGTGAGACGAATCCAGCAAGACAATCACAACTGTGGTGGACAACTTTCTTCTCACTAAATTGCAGTGGATGCGAAGGCAGAGAGGGCCGCTGGATTGAGCCTATCATGCACTTCTAGATTTTATGATTGTATAGAAATGTTTATATTAAAACAAAAGTACGCGTCTGTAATTTCAAATTATGATTTTATTTTGTCTCGGTACTCGTTCGTTTCTGAAATACATGTTCCTTAAGTTATGAAAGTTTTTCTGACCACTATATATATATATATATATATATATATATGATGAAAAACCACGAAGGAAAGGAAACACAAAATGGTGCTCAAGCGCTTTCGTCTAATGACATCCTCAGGAACACTGAAGTACATAAAAAGGTTAAGCCTATATATAGGTTACAGAAAGAAAAAAAAGAAAAAATAAATAACATACATACACACACACACACATATATATATATATATATACATACATATCTATATATACAAATACATACATACATACATACATACATATATATACAATAAACAGAGAAGTAAAAATAATAAAAAATTAAAAATTAAAACCTTAAAGGATTACCAGTGAGGCGTACAGATTTGTAAGGAAAAATATCGATTTTTAGCACAAGATCAAATGGATTATAAAAATACAAAATTATACTGGAACTCTGCCGGGTTTTAACACAATGCTGCCTATGGTCAGGTTTCGATATATATAAAAAAAATAAAATAAAATAAAAAATAAAAAATAAAATGCAAATTAAAAGTTAATCGATTTTTAGCACAAGATCAAATGGATTATAAAAATACAAATTTATAATGGAACTCTGTCCGGGTTTTAACACACTGCTGCCTATGGTCAGGTTTTGATATATATAAAAAAAAATAAAATGCAAATTAAAAGTTAATAAAGTAGAAGACAAGTTTACCAAAGATTTAATGTTTTACCCTTCTTATTTAAATCTGTTTTAAAGGAATTCAACATAACAGGATCGAGTTGAAAAAGACCTTTGCTTATGTTGAAGTTATTTATTCCCCCACTAAGAAGGCCATATTTTCATCAATGTTTCTCCGCGCCCTTAGGATCGCCAGTCCGGAATACATCGATGCCGAATTGGAAAAAATCAACGGTATTGGAAGTGATTTGTGTTATCCATCTGCGTTTATGGAATCTTGTCTCAACAAGGCAAAACGAACTTTCTATCGTGTCAAAATTAACACTCGTACTTTGTCAAAAAATATTTTAGTACTTCCATTTTTCCCGGGCTTTTTAGGCATTGCTAATGTACTTAAACTTTTGGATATTAATGTAGTATTTTCATATAACAATATTGTGAAAAATATCATAGTAAAAAATAGCCCTACCAATAATTCAGGCATTATCTATAAAATTGGTTGTAAACAATGTGATTCCTTTTACATAGGTCAGACGGGAAAGGATTTGCACACACGTATAAAACAGCATCAATATTCCGTTAGAACAGGACAGTTGTCCAGTGCCCTTTTTGTCCATTTGTCAGAGTTAGCCCACTGTATTGATTGGAATAATGCTTCAGTTTTATTCCATTCAAGCAACATTGTTAATAGAAATATTCTTGAGTCTGCCATTATCCAACTTTCAAATAACTTCAACATAAGCAAAGGTCTTTTTCAACTCGATCCTGTTATGTTGAATTCCTTTAAAACAGATTTAAATAAGAAGGGTAAAACATTAAATCTTTGGTAAACTTGTCTTCTACTTTATTAACTTTTAATTTGCATTTTATTTTTTTTTTTTATATATCAAAACCTGACCATAGGCAGCAGTGTGTTAAAACCCGGACAGAGTTCCATTATAAATTTGTATTTTTATAATCCATTTGATCTTGTGCTAAAAATCGATTAACTTTTAATTTGCATTTTATTTTTTATTTTTTATTTTTTTATATACTATATCGAAACCTGACCATAGGCAGCATTGTGTTAAAACCCGGCAGAGTTCCAGTATAATTTTGTATTTTTATAATCCATTTGATCTTGTGCTAAAAATCGATATTTTTCCTTACAAATCTGTACGCCTCACTGGTAATCCTTTAAGGTTTTAATTTTTATTTTTTATTATTTTTACTTCTCTGTTTATTGTATATATATGTATGTATGTATGTATGTATGTATTTGTATATATAGATATGTATGTATATATATATATATATATGTGTGTGTGTGTGTGTATGTATGTTATTTATTTTTTCTTTTTTTTTTTTTCTTTCTGTAACCTATATATAGGCTTAACCTTTTTATGTACTTCAGTGTTCCTGAGGATGTCATTAGACGAAAGCGCTTGAGCACCATTTTGTGTTTCCTTTCCTTCGTGGTTTTATTCATCATAAATATTTTTCACGTGTTACCTTCGTGAAATAATTTTCATATATATATAATATATATATATATATATAGAGAGAGAGAGAGAGAGAGAGAGAGAGAGAGAGAGAGAGAGAGAGGCGTTTATATATAAAGTATTTCCTGCATGAAAAAGTCAAATGCAAATGAACAAAAAGCCCCGAAATTCTATTTAATAAAAGTTGTTGTATGACATTAATCACTGATGTTGCGAGTCATTTAGTTATAAAACATAATTAAAAGTGATCAAATAAGACGTAAAAAGGTCTCTTTACCGCGGTAAATTGAGGTCAACGCCACAACAGGATTGCAATTCTTCACATATCTTGTAAAGTTTTAAGAAAAAAAATGCTTCGCAAAAAATAATCACAATAACTCGGGCGAAAACTCGACTTTCGTTTAAGTTCGCACGATGCTCCGTGCCCAACAAAACCCCCCACATACTCACAAAAAGTGGCATCGCATCCCATGACCTTTAAAAGGCAAGTAACACGCCTGCTATCTTATTAAGAGTCAGTCAAATGTATTTTCGTGGATCTTGCTAAGAATAAGATAAAATTTCGATTTGTACGAAGCGACTCATGATAGAAAATGGAAGAAGTGTTCACAAAGACAAATTTCTCTCTCTCTCTCTCTCTCTCTCTCTCTCTCTCTCTATATATATATATATATATATATTATTCATCGATGCATTCATAGTTTAAGTGGAAATACGAAGAGTTAAACATTTTTTTACACAGAACACAATTCCACCCATACCTCCATTTCAGGGTACGAGCAACTCGCAGCAACATTGCCAAATAAGTAGAGGGTCAAAATACTGACAAGACTTTTTTTTGTGGTTCTGCACCACTGAAAGCAACAATGTTCTGTGTTTGAATAGTCCAAAGAACGTACATATCGGTATTCAATTGTAATTTTTGTTAGTTTGTATTGTAGACACCCCCAGTTATATCAGTCCTGGTGCATGATTCTTCACGAGCAAGATGCACCGCAAGTTTGTGTTTCCTTCCAAGGCACCATAAATTTACCTGTATCAATCACAGTCACACTCGTACTACCTCAGGCTTGCTCTACACAAACTGGACTAAAAACCACAAGTATCCGCAATCGCAAACCGTCCAGATACAGGCCTGTATTTAGTTTAGAATAATATTTGATACGTATACCGGGTGATTACAAATAATTTTCTCGGTTTTAATAATTATTATGTAAAACTAACAAAGCTACAGCGAAAAGCAAGATATACAAATAAAGAACTCAAAAAGTTTTATTTACAATATGAGCTACTTTTGTGGCTCTGCAAACATCAAAGCGGTATTCTGTTTCCCTCCATACATTTTGTAGCGTATCACACTGAGCATTTCTAACAGCCTCACGTATCCTTTCCTTCAAATGTTCCAAAGTTGTTGCCATTGGTGGAACAAAAACTTCATTTTTGAAATAGCCCCAGAGGAAGAAGTCAAAGGGGAGTTAGAGCGGGCGAACGAGCGGGTCATGAAATGGGACCCCCACGCCCGATCCAATGATCACGTAATTGGTCATTCAGGAATGTTGTAACCTCATTGTGGAAATGGGGTGGCACACCATACTACTGAAACCACACATCAGCTTTGTCCTCTAGCAGCTGGGGCATCAGCCACAGCTGCAGCATATCGCTGTAAATGATATCGTTAATTGTTTGTTCAACAAGGAAGAATGGACCGTACACTTTCTCGGCGGTAAGAACACAAAACACATTAACTTTAGGGCTATCTCTGACGTGTTCAATATTACAAATAAAAATTCCCTGAAATATCCTTCATTTGTATATCTTGCTTTTCGCTGTCTCCTATCGGGGACAGTGACTGCATTTAATCTTCTAAAATCTACCACGACTCTCGTCCTACCGTCCTTTTTTACAAATTAAGAGAAGTGGTGAAGACCAGGTGCTATTGCTCTCTTCTATAACCCCTCCTTTCAATAGGTCTGAACTTTTCCTTTTTTGTAGAGGGTTTTCTCCAACTTCTCCACCAAGGGGCAATCCTTCTACTTACTTCCCAAGCCAATATGATAACACCGCTTCCCGTTGATCAGCGAAGTTAAGCGACATTGGGTCTGGGTAGTAGTTGGATGGGAGACCGTCCTCCGCGTCCAGATTATGTAGCGACCCGTGATTCGGATCCCACGTAAAGCTGTAGGTCCCCTCTGTCATATGACCTTAGATGTTGCGAAGAAGGTTTAACAAACTCAATAATTATTATTATTATCCCAACAAAAACACCCACAAAAAACAAAAAACCATTACAATCTTTGAGAAGTTACAGTACATTCAAACAAACACCTTCCCTAAACAACTCTATACAAAAACCGCAACATCAAAAAGCTTAATTAGAAATACTTACAAAAATGCTATATTAACAATGTTCATTACATATATTTCTAAAATAAATACAAGTAAACATAGACGTTTTTTAAAAATCTCTCGGTGCCATTTAATAACATTTATTACAATTCAGATTTCCACATTACATTGGTATTTACATTTGTATCATACCACTAGACATTGGTGTAGCTAAACCTACTGCTGCTTGGCCTACCAATGATTCATAGCTTAAATTTGAATGACTAGTATTTAGATGTGTAATGAACTTAGGACCATCGATTTTGAACGACTATTTTCTGGCTCATTTAAGCCTACTAATGAATTGTCCTCACGTCCTAGGAGAGATGAGAATGAAGCTGAACCTGGGGGAACGTGAGAGACAGCAGTCGTCCTTTGCTTCTTGCTTAGGGTCCCCCATCCCGCTCTTGCAGGAAATCTACGTATTCAGGATATTTGGTGGCTTCTTCCTTTGAGATTGTGTTCACCTCGCTGGTTGTCTTTCATCGTGCTCCTCCAGATTTCGGCTCGCGTAAATAGGTCTGTGAACAGTCATTAAGACTATGTCCTTCCTGTCGGCAGGCAAAACAATATGGCCTACTCCTACATTCCTACACTCCTACATTCCTACCAACAGTTAAACAACGTCAAATTTCGAACCCACACCCCACATTAGGCTTATCTTTCTTGTGGGTACGCTTAGGAGATTCTATTTGATTAGACTGAGTGGGTTGAAGTTGTGACTTCCAGTTGGGGTTTCTCCCCTACCTACTCCTCTATTACCACTCCTACCTCTATGAGGCCTACTTGGCTGAGTACTTGGCTAAGCGTAAAGCGCCCTTATTGCTGTGGTAGACTGGAATATTTTATCGGATTGTAAAGCATCGTATAATTTCATTAGCTGGGGCCAAAGAGAGTGCTTTTCGCGGATCAATACCCTTTTCGATATATTTGTGATATTGTTTAGAGGCTTCCCTAGCCACGTTAGGTAGAACAATTGTCCGAAGGCAAGGGAGAGGGTATCCATAGCTTAATGAATCTCTACTAATTAAATGGATCCTTTCAATTTGAACTAGGACCCAAGAGACGAACTGCTGAAAAGTAATTTCGTTGCTATTATATCGAACGTTTTGTAGTTCTAACGATACGTGTCTCCATCTTACGCGTAAAATAAACTTTAAGCTGTGCTACAAATTCAGCCCATACTTTTAGATTCTTAAAAGCTGGTCCCGTAATGAGTTCAAACCCGTCCCCTTGTTTCATATCAATGCATTTAACCGTTTCCGCGAGTTTGAGATCGTCTACCACGATACGGAAGTAATTTTCCACTAACATTATGAACTCTAACGGAGAGGGAGGGACCTTCAACCCAATCCTTTCTTCCCGCGGAGCGCGAATTGCCCTTAAACTTTCGGATATTTGCGGCACATGTAACTATACTAGTAACAGTAGGATTTGGGCCTACCAAAGTGGAATTCTGTACAGACCTTGTAGCTGGGCTGTTTCTAGACTTTTTCCCATTTATATCGTAGCTTTGTTCGGTATCACTCTCCCACATTTTGTTTGAACGTAAACACTTAAAAAAATGGAAGACTAAGGTCAAGAGGGTATGACTGAGATCAAATCTCGCCCACGTTAAGACAAACACCCTCTGTGTCTAGCACCAAGGAGCGAAAGAAACGTTTTCTTTTTTTCAACTTTACTTTCAGGGCAAAATCAACAATAGAGTTACCCACGTTTTATGTCAGAGTTAAATTTGGAAAATTGACATTTACAAAGAAAATAAAATGTTTTTAAATTAATCCTGTAGAAATAAAAAGAGTACCCAATTGCAAAAACTTCAGGAGTCATACACTTACAAACAAAATTATAAACTACTGACAAAATAGCATTTTCAAGAATTATTATTCTGAACCCGAAAAACATCTACAACAAAGTAGTAGCCATTTTCCATGTAAGTAAAAGTGACACAAAAGATAGCACTAAATAGGAGCGAATGTAACTTTTACACACACACACACACACATATATATATATATATATATATATATATATATATATATATACACACCTTACCTTATGAACCTTATGTTGTTTCGTGCGTTGGTCTCTCTTCACACGGAGGTCAAGCTGGTGGCCCTGCCTCTAGGTCTGGCTTGGTGGAGGAGCGAGTTGCTTTCTTGCGCTCTCCATCGTACATAGCCAAGCACGCCCGGCTCATCTGGTACTGTCCTGAGCCAGGCACCCAGTCTTCTCTTGAAGACTTCAACTTTGACCTCCGTTACGTTTCTGAGGTCCTTTGGAAGCTGGTTGAAAAGTCTTGGCCCCCTGACAACCAAGCTATTTTCCTTCAGAGTTGAGGAGGTCCCTTGTCGGGCCTTTAATTTGGGAACACTACACATTCTGTCTTTCCTATTTTCCAGTGTTGTTTGAATGGTAATTGGGTTTAGTTTGAGGTTTGGTACCAGTTTTTCGATCATTTTCCATATGTAGATTATGGTGTACCTCTCTCTTTTTCTTTCCAGGGAGTACAGATTTAGTTTACGTAGTTTATATATATATATATATACAGGGCGTCCCAAAAAAATGTATACACACTTTAAATACTTATAAAGGCAGTGTTTATTAAAATACATTTCATTTTCAAAATGTAATAGAATCTACAGACATTATTTAATTGTTTTGTCAACGCCTGTTTTCAAACTGGCGTCCGTTCTGGTCCAGGCATTGCTGATAACGCGAAGCAATGGAATCGCAAACATCACGAAACATTTCGTTTGGTATTTGTGTGCATTCTCGTTCAATGGCTGCTCTCAATTCAGCGACTGTTGCAGGTTTTATAGCGTAGACTTTGTCTTTTAAGTATCCCCATAAAAAAAAGTCTAGTGGTGTGAGGTCTGGTGAACGCGGAGGGTATTCTACGAAACCCCTTCGTCCAATCCACATCCACATCGTGCCAAGTACCACTCGCAATACTCCACTCTTCGGTCCGGATCATCATCATCTTCATTAATAGCATGGACTAATCTTGGAATGTAACTTTTCCATTGACAGCGCTTCAAAATGCGTTGGACAGACGATTCTGAAATTCCTACCTCACGACTCGCTTGCCGCACAGATTTTCTTGGACTTTGGTGATACGTTTCCAGTACTCTTTCTTGCTTTGTGGGGCTTGTCGATGTCCGTGGTCTTCCGGAACGCTTCTTGGGACATTCTGAACAGTTCCATCGGCTTCAAACTTATCTCTAATTCGAGTGATGGTAAGTCGCGTTGGTGGATCTGTTTGAAACTCCCTCCTAAACTGTCTTTGCACTTCAACTGCGTTTTCACACTTCCAGTAGCATTTTAGAATGAATTTCCTTTGTTCAAAGCTTAGTCTGACTGCCATTATTAATTCTAATGGGTTTAACTTGGAAAGAAAGAAACATCAATTGAGCTATCAGCTGTTAAAGTGTGTATACATTTTTTTGGGACGCCCTGTATATATATGAGGGGATTGTAGACACCAATCAACCAAGGAAGTAGTTCTGGGGAATGTATGTTAGAGAATAGGGAGCGTTGGAACTCCCATTTCTCCTGTCACTGCCCTCTTTAGCTGATTTTTTTTGAGTTTCATCCACCCTGAGAGCAGTACAGCATGCTCTCAAACACACTTCTTTTCCTATTCTTCACTACATATACATACATCTTACACACTACATAATCTTTTCAAAATAAAAAAAAAGTAGCAACAACTTCAAGAGTCTCGGAGTCCCTGAGGAAGGGACCATAAATATCCACACTTCTGGCTACCCCTCTACCGCTACCGGGAATGCAGACCCTGGCAGTGGGGTGGATCTGCCACCGCCCATTCGAGATGTTCTGGGCTTCTGCCCGACTCAATTTTCATAAACTTCTGCAGCATTCGTGTCCTTTCCTCAAATTTTTGATCTGTTGGACACCACCTCTCCTCCTCTAAACCTCATTTTCTCTTCCTCAAGAAAATCAGGCGTGTGGAACAACTGACAGCAACCCCTTTTCTGTACTATTTTACTTTCTCTTACTCAATTTCACTCCAAAGGTGGATGTTGTATATATGTACACAATGACCTAACTTGTTCTCGTATTCCCGAACTTGAATCCTCCGAATTCTATACTCTCTGGCTTCAGCTTACATGTCACTGTTACCGTGACCAGGATTCTACAAACAAATATTCGAGGGGCGGTCAGAAAATAAGTTTACACGGCGTATAATTTCGTAACAAAAGGACCTACACACATTGATTATGTTTATATCAGGTGAATTCGTTAATCATTGTTGGCAACACTGCACGTCGATTCGGCTGCCATCTACCGTACATTGGTTATACGAGTCAGTTTGAACATGGCGGCTCGACTGGAACAGTGCCCTACCCTACGGAGCAGTCCAGGACGTTTACGTTTAATGGCCGCTCGTAAACGTTCCAGTGTTGAACAATATGCAGCTGCATTGATTGTTGTGCCTTTTTGCGTGAATTCTATGAGCAAAACGCCTTTGTGGTCCCAAAACGAGGTAACCATCACTTTGCCAGCGAACCTCACAATCTTGAACTTCTTTGGTCGCGGGGACCCAGGGTGTTTCCATTCCATGCTGGCACGTTTTGTTTCCAGGAGTACGGTGACGAACCCATGTCTCGTCTCCTGTGACAATCCGCTCGAGAAATTCTTGACCACTGACAGACTCGGAATATCGTTGCAGAAATGACCGGGCACTGTTCCAGTCGAGTCGCCATGTTCAACTGACTCATATAACCAATGTACGGTAGATGGCAGCCGAATCGACGTGCAGTGTTGCCAACAATGATTAACGAATTCACCTGATGCGAACATAATCAATGTAGGTCCTTTAGTTACGAAATTATACACCGTGTAAACTTATTTTCTGACCGCCCTTCATATATGTTCCCTTTTATAGCGCAAGGCCGTCCCAGCCTGGAACAGTAAAACAGTAAATTAAGAATCATATATTAATAAATACAAAGTAAATCAGGCTGCTTAAATGAGTATTATTAATACCCTAACTTAACCTAAACTTAACCTTACAATATTAAATATTTAAATAACTGACACTTTAATTGTACAACTAGGGATTTATTTACAGAGAACTTGCCAAGCAGGTTACTAATGAGAAGTTGCGAGGTCTGGCTTCCAACTCCGTGTCCTCTTTTGCAGAGGACAACTCTTAGAAATTATTGGTGTTACAGTGTGCTGTTTCTATCTGACCAAATCTAATATTGCTAATACAAAAATTCCTTCACAGGGAAATCTTCGATGATAATTATTTCGTACTTCCGTTATCTGTCCCCATGCAAAATTTAAACGTCGGTTAGGTCAACTGTACGCCCTTGATGATTGGTGATTAAGTTGTGATATTTGCGTTAAAACTAACGAAAATATCACGACTTAACCTAACCAATCGTCAAGGGCGTACAGTTGACCTAACCGACGTTTAAATTTTGCATTGGAGGCAGATAACGGAAAAGTACCATTATTTCTTCTTATTTTAAATTTTACACACTTTAATCGCCGAAATTCCCACAATTCAAAACCAGCTGTCGGCTTTCAAGCAACGAAAATTCAAAAGTCCAAGCACGCACGAGATTCAGCCACGTATCACATACTATACAACCAAACCAACTACCCAACGGATCATTCAAAAATCACTATTTGCCCCCTGTTACACCACTTTCTTACTAAGTACATCTGCGCTGTCTACATTTCTCCTAATTCTACCGATTATCCAAATTCTTTGACTACCTCACTTCCAAAGTGGAATACATTCTATCCCGCTCTCCTTTTGCTGAAATCTCCATTTTAGGAGATTTCAATGTTCACCACCACTTTTGGCTTTCCTCTACTCCATGTTTTGCATAGGATGACTATGACCTGACCTCTGAGCTTTCTGCGATCTCTGAGTGGGGCAGAGAAAACCTTATGGCTTTCAATGCCTCAAAAACTCAGTTTCTCCATCTGTTTACTCGTCACGATCTTCCACACGACTATCCCCTTACCTTCAGCAAGACACGACTCATTCCTTCCTCTTCTCTTAACATTTTTGGCGTTTCCTTTTCTCGTGATCTTTCGTGGAAAGATGACATATACGCGCTTTCCAAAACAGCTTCCAAGAGGTTAGGTGTGCTGTACCGCCTCCGCGGTTTCTTCACCCCTGCTCAGTTGCTGTCTCTGTACAGGGGTCTTGTCCGCCAGTGTATGGAGTGTGCTTCTCATGTGTGGGGTGGCTCAACCCACACAGTCGTACTTGACCCGGTAGAATTAAAGGCTTCTCGTCTCATCACTTTCCCACCTCTTACTGATTGTCTTCAATCTCTCTTTGTTCTCTGCAATGTTGCCTCACTCTCTCTTTACTATCGCTATTATAACAGACGCTGCTCTTCTGAATTCTCTAAATGCATGCCTCCTCCTTCAGTGAGAGCACATACCACCAGACTTTCGACACATTTTCAGTCCTTTTGTGTCCAACTCTCTAACGCAAGGGTTAATTGGTATTTTCAATCTTTCATCTACTCATCCGGTGAACTGTGGAACAGTCTTCTTCACTCCATCTTTTCCCCTGTCTATGACCTCTAATCTTTCAAATGCAGAGTGTTCAGAAATCTCAAAAACCCTGGACCTTGATTTTGGCTCTCTTCTTCTTCTTCCATGGGGTGAGGGGCGTTTCTGCGGGCATTCGCCCTTGGTCCCTCCTTCCTGCATAACATACAGTGTGTGTGTGTGTGTGTGTGTGTGTATATATATATATGCGAAAGGCGGCTGTTTCCTTTACTTTTCACTAATAATTATTATTATAACGTATTATATTGAGAAAGGCTACTGGAGTTTGAAGTTTGGTTTAGTTATTACTAGTTTTTTTCTTAAGTCTTCGGGTGTTACCTATTTAGGTTATAGAGTAGGCTCGTAGATTTAGGCTTAAACATGGGATTTAAACATAGAAACTGGATGATTCACGATTCTGCCTTACGAAAAGGATGGCTTACTCAGCAATCGAGTGATAGGTCTATTGTCACTTGAATATGTTTTGGGCTAAGTTGAACCTATAGTTAAACTACCGATTCGTCTATAGTGCTGTGAGACCATATAAACTTACTCGAAAAGTGGTCTTCGACATTATTCCCCAAATTGGTTACTTTCGAAGTGATTTAGGTCCTACAGTATATCATGTATATGGCCCGTTGCTACAAATGACGTGTGATGAGAAACTCGGTCGGGCGCTGACTGAGTTTCAGTACGATACTTTCTTTCCCTGAGTCAGAGGGAAAAGCGAACGTGTGTGGGAGAGGGGAGATGTACAGTTATACAATGTTCAGGCGTCCACATTTACAGAGCAAAATTGGGTGTCTATACAGTTGTACATAGTGCCTCTTCAAATAATAATAATAATAATAATAATAATAATACTGATATGCTATTTTACGAGTGTCTTATATAAATGTGTTAAAATAATGAATTTATTTCCTGTTTCCGTCAAAAGTATTTTGATTTTGTTTCAATTTTAAGAATCAAATTTTTTTTTAATTTTTTCACAGGAATTGAAAATTGTGAATTTCGTCCTTTGACTTCCGCTGAATCGGTTCTTATCTACGGAAACACCCGCGAAACTGATTCTAAAAATAGTTAGAAAATATAATTTTATATTTAACAAAGAGCTAACGGGTTTCATTTGTAACGGAAATAAAGCGTTATCTCCAAAAGCAATGATAACTTATTTTAACATTAAATCGATTGTAGAAGCAAATTTAACTCACTTTTCAAGCTCTTTACTATCGTGAGAACTGTAGAATCTTTTACAGTATGTCATCGTGACCCGCTTTCATGATAATGTCCTTAATTATTATTATTATTAATATTAAAATTTATACAGTAAAAAAAACGCAATTGCAATTTTCGTGGATTTGTCTGAAGATTTTAACTCAACACAAAACTCGAGTCTAACCCCAACATTGTCTAATTACGTAGTACGAGACGCGTCTTTAGACTGATTCAAATAATAGAGAGCAATACTTCAAACTAACTAAACATGAATCAGACTTTCAATCAATCACACACGGAGTGCCGCCACAGGGTTCGATATTAGGACTCTCTTCTTCCTGTGTTATGTCACTGACTTTCATAACTGCCACGACGCAACCACTATTCAGTATGCAGATGACGCGACACTCCTCATATTTGACAACGACTTATGTACTTTACAAGAAAGAACAAATATCTGCTCGCATATTCCTAACATATTCTGTGAAAAACTTACTCTGTTATTTAAATTGTAAGTAATTATTGGCAGAAAAGGTAACGCTCATTGCCATATATTTGGTGGTTCTTTAGATATATTACTTAAACTCTGTCCTTATTGCAGTAACTGTCCTTCTGTATTCTTTTTACTTAACTCTTGGACGTTAAAAATAATAATAATAATTATTGTTATTATTATTATATAAGACCAACTAATTATATATAAAGCAAACCAACCAAAAGGTTGCCCATCCAGTTCAAAGCATGAAATTAATTAAATTACATCATTTATATAATTCCCTTTAGGTATATAAATAAATATAAATATAAATATAAATAAATATACTTTACAAGATGCGCTTCGGTGGTGTAGTGGTTAGTGTCGCTGACTACGAATCCATCGGCCCCGGGTTCGAGACCCGGTGACTTCAGCCAGCGCGCAGCAAAACCCAGTTGTTCATCCTTCCACACAATAAAGAAAGTGATTGGTAGATAAATGGGTTAAGTGGGTACCCTGGGTGGCCTAGACGCTGGGCTACTGGTTTGGGCGTGGTTCGGATTCCACGTTAAACTGTAGGTCTAAGGTGGGGTGAAAAGCTTGACCTTCGTCAGAATGAACAATTCGGCCGGAAGCTAACCAAAGGTTATATATATATATATATATATCCCGGTAGCTTAGTGGTATGAGTGTCTGAATCTGGGTTCGCTTCCAGCTCCTGGGTTGGCTGGGCTGGCCACTCGCCCTAGAAATGCTCCCGCTCAGGTGATCCACATATATATATATATATATTGTATCTACATGTGTATATATGTTTGTTCGTTTCGTTGTTTCTGTGTTTGAATTAATAATAATAATAATAATAAATGTAGTAATTAATTCAATACTAATAATGTGCTCGTAATATCCTTGTATGTAAAGCTAGCAATAAACTCTAAAGAAATAAAACATGACCTTTTTAGATTAAATCTACTGATAACAAGGTGCAGTATACATTCTCTCTCTCTTACCCTTAAGTTTCCCCTTTTCAGTCTTTTGTTCCCCTTGTTTTATTTTTCCTTTCTTCCCCCACCCTCATATCATTACCTTTACCGTCCTAAGCAATTTCCCTCTCCAAATGAATGCATACTATACTATTGGCTTCACTGCTTCACAAAGCACCGCTCCGGCTATGCACCCATGCAGGGTACGAGCAGCTCACAGCATCATTGTCAAGTACACACAGGGTGAACCTGCAGTAACGAGTCTTGAGGTCTGTAATTCATCACCAGTGGAAGCGAGAATGCTTTGATTTGTCATAATCAAATGAACTGCAAATTCACAATTAGTTCCTTAATTGTGTCCTGAGTTTGCATTGCGTACAAACCTATCGTTATATGTCTGGATGCATGATTAATCAGGAGCAAGATGCGCCCAAAAATTTTATATTTTCACTTTGGGAATGCAAAGGCACCCGTTCTAATCACAAATGAGTTTTTACTACCTGAGGCTTGCTCCAAACAAGCCGCACTAAGAACTCAGAATCTACATATTCAACCCTTCCATCCATATAGGTTTGTACCTTTTGTTACGCATAAAGAGATAAAAACCCAACGTTAACCCTGACAATTATTCCTTTTATTTAATAACAGTTAATTTCTCTTTAATTATACAATGGTGGCCAAACCCCGGATCGCGAGCCGCATGCGGCTCTCGAGGTTGTTAACTGCGGCTCGCGAGACAATTTTGGTTTTCATTGTATTTATCATGAAGGAGAAAATTCATAATACAAATATAATTCTTTTTTCACATAATAAAAAAAATATGAAAAAAAACAAGGAAAAATTGAATTGACATTAAAATGCGTCATGCGTACGACAATTTCTTTTGCGTGACAGGCACTACGCGGGATAATTACGTAATTAACACCAATCGCCACTTACCAGTGTCCAGTACCCCTCGAGCTACCCTGCGGACCGCGTGTAGTAACGAGTGAGTGTGTTTTAAAATTGGCTTCTTAGAGCAAATAGTGGCTATTTTTCTCAGCTATACAAGTGAAAGTTATACAACCTCTTAGTTGATTAAAATGACTGAGCAGACAAAGTGTAAGAAACGGAAATATGAAGAAGAAAATAGAGTTTTTAATCAGGAGTGGGAGGAGAGCTTAGCCTTTACTGTTAAGGATGGGAAACCTGTGTGTCTTATCTGCCACGTAGCATTCAATCACTTTAAAGTCAGTAACTTAAAGGGTCATCATGAAACTAACCATAAAAATTTTTACGGAATTTCCTCCCAAATCAGAATTGCGGAAGACTAAGTTAACAATGTTGAAATCTAGCCTAGTTGCCCAACAAACTGTACTTTCATCATTGTGTAAGACAGCTGACTTAACTACTGAAGCTAGTTTTGTTATGGCATGGAATATTGCTCGTGCTCAACTTCCCTACAGTAGTGGAGAATTTGTGAAGAAGAATATTGCTGATGTTACTATAATTCTCGCTCCAGATAACACAAAGCTTCGAGAACAAATAGCAAGTATTTCTATTTCCCGCCACACTACAGAGAGACGTATTTCCCAGATCAGTGCTGAAATTACATGCTCGTTGCAGAGTGATTTGAAGAATTCTGTTGCATTCAGTTTGGCCCTCGATGAATCCACAGATATTAAAGATAACCCTCAACTGGCGATATTTGTTCGTTATGTTACTGGCGATGGAAATGTGAAAGAACTCTTGGACTTAATGACCCTAAGAGAAACAACCAGAGGGGTTGACATAAAGAACGCAC